>SJYW01002611.1:21859-54228 GCA_006410735.1 Raphicerus campestris
ATCAAGAGGCTTTTTAGTTCCTCTTCACTTTCTGCCATAAGGGTGGTGTCATTTGCATATGTGAGGTTGTGGATATTTCTACCAGCAATCTTGATTCCAGCTTGTGCTTCATCCAGCCCAGCGTTTCTCATGATGTACACTGCATATATATTAAATAAGAAGGGTGACAATATACAGCCTTGACGTACTTCTTTTCCTATTTGGAACCAGTCTGTTGTTCCATGTCCAGTTCTAACTGTTGCTTCCTGACCTGCATAGATTTCTCAAGAGGCAGGTCAATAGGTCTGGTATTCCCATCTCTCTCAGAATTGTCCAGAGTTTATTGTGATCCACATAGTCAAAGGCTTTGGCATAGTCAATAAAGCAGAAATAAATGTTTGTTTGTTTGTTTTTTTCCTGGAACTCTCTTTCTTTTTCAATGATCCAGCGGATGTTGGCAATTTGATCTCTGGGTTCCTCTGCCTTTTCTAAAACCATCTTGAACATCTGGAATTTCATAGTTTATGTATTGCTGAAGCCTGGCTTGGAGTATTTTGAGCATTACTTTACTAGCATGTGAGATGAGAGCAATTTTGCAAGAGTTTGAGCATTCTCTGGCTTTGCCTTTCTTTGAGATATAGAATGAAAACGGACATTTTTCAGTCCTGTGGCCACTGGTGAGTTTTCCAAATTTGCTGTCATATTGAGTGCAGCACTTTCACAGCATCATCTTTCAGGATTTGAAAGAGTTCAACTGGAATTCCATCACCTCCACTAGCTTTGTTCATAGTGATGTTTCTAAGGCCCACTTGACTTCACATTCCCAGATATCTGGCTCTAGATAAGGGATCATACCATCGTGATTATCTGGGTCATAAAGATATTTTTTGTACAGTTCTCCTGTGTATTCTTGCTACCTCTTCTTAATATCTTCTGCTTCTGTTAAGTACATAGCATTTCTGTCCTTTATCGAGCCCATCTTTGCATGAAATGCTCCTTTGGTATCTCTAATTTTCTTGAAGAATCTCTAGTCTTCCCCATTCTGTTCTTTTCCTCTGTTTCTTTGCATTGATCACTGAGTAAGTCTTTATTATCTATTCTTGCTATTCTTTGGAACTCTGCATTCAGATGCTTATATCTTTCCTTTTCTCCTTTGCTTTCTGCTTCTCTTCTTTTCACAGCTATTTGTGTAAGGCCTCCCCAGACAGCCATTTTGCTTTTTTGCATTTCTTTTCCATGGGGATGATTTTCATCCCTGTCTCCTGTACAATGTCATGAATCTCCTTCTACAGTTCATCAGGCACTTTGTCTATCAGATCTGGTCCCTTAAATCTATTTCTCACTTTCACTATATAATCATAAGGGATTTGATTAGGTCATAACTGAATGGTCTAATGGTTTTCCCTACTTTCTTTAATTTAAGTCTAAATTTGGTAATAAGGATTTCATGATCTGAGCCACAGTCAGCTCCTAGTCTTGTTTTTGCTGACTGTATAGAGCTTCTCCATCTTTGGCTGCAAAGAATGTAATCAATCTGATTTTGATGCTGATCATCTGGTGATGTCCACGTGTAGAATCTTCTCTTGTGTTGTTGGAGGAGGTGAATTTAACTCAGTTAAATTGCCATGACCAGTGCGTTCTCTTGGGTAATCTCTATTAGCCTTTGCCCTGCTTCATACTATATTCCAAGACCAAATTTATCTGTTACTCCAGGTGTTTCTTGACTTCCTACTTTTACATTCCACTCCCCTATAATGAAAAGGACAAGTTTTTTGGGATGTTAGTTCTAAAAGGTTTTGTAATTCTTCATAGAACTGCAGCTTCAACTTTAACTTCAGCTTCTTCAGCATTACTGATTGGGGCATAGACTTGGATTACTGTGATATTGAATGGTTTGCCTTGGAAACGAACAGAGATCATTCTGTTGTTTTTAAGACTGCATCCAAATATTGCATTTCAGACTCTTTTGTTGACCATGATGGCTACTCCATTTCTTCTAAGGGATTTCTGCCTTCAGTAGTAGATATAATGGTCATCTGAGTTAAATTCACCCATCACAGTCCATTTTAGTTCGCTGATTCCTAGAATGTTGACATTAACTCTTGTCATCTCCCATTTGACCACTTCCAATTTGCCTTGATTCATGGACCTGACATTCCAGGTTCCTATGCAATATTGCTCTTTATGGCCTCGGCCCTTGCTTCTATCATCAGTCACACTTACAACTGGGTATTGTTTTTGCTTTGACTTCATCCCTTCATTCTTTTTGGAGTTATTTCTCCACTGATCTCCAGTGGTATTGTATACCTACTGACCTGGGGACTTCCTCTCTGTATCCTATCATTTTGCCTTTTCATACTGTTCATGGAGTTCTCAAGGCAAGAATACTGAAGTGGTTTGCCATTCCTTTCTCCAGTGGACCACATTCTGTCAGACCTCTCCACCATGACCTACCCATCTTGGGTGGCTCCACAGGGCATGGCTTAGTTTCATTGAGTTAGACAAGGTTGTGGTCCTAGTGTGATTAGATTGACTAGTTTTCTGTGAGTATGGTTTCAGTGTGTCTGCCCTCTGATGCCCTCTTGCAATACCTACCATCTACTCGGGTTTCTCTTACCTTGGACATGGGGTATTTTTTCACGTTCACTTCAGCAAAGTGCAGCCACTGCTCCTAACCTTGAATGAGAGGTATCTACTCACTGCCCCCCTTCCTGACCTTGAACGTAGAGTAGCTCCTCTAGGCCCTCCTGCGCCTGGGCAGCCACTGCTCTTTGGATGTGGGGTTGCTCCTCCCAGCCACCACCCAAGTGTGGGTGGCTGTGATGGTGCTCAAATGCCGCCGAGAGGAGCTATCCCACTTCTGAGGTCAGAGGACTGCATGCCCAAGGGGTGGCGGCCAAGAGAAGCTACCTCTTTTCATCATAGGGATCTGTAATGCAAGAATAGAAAGACAAGAGATACTCCAAGGCATTTGGCCTTGGAGTACAAATGCAGAAGGGCAAAGGCTAACAGAATTTTTCCAAGAAAACGCATGAGTCATGGCAAATACTCTATTCCAACAACACAAGAGATAACTCTACACATNTGTTTGACCACTTCCAATTTGCCTTGATTCATGGACCTGACATTCCAGGTTCCTATGCAATATTGCTCTTTATGGCCTCGGCCCTTGCTTCTATCATCAGTCACACTTACAACTGGGTATTGTTTTTGCTTTGACTTCATCCCTTCATTCTTTTTGGAGTTATTTCTCCACTGATCTCCAGTGGTATTGTATACCTACTGACCTGGGGACTTCCTCTCTGTATCCTATCATTTTGCCTTTTCATACTGTTCATGGAGTTCTCAAGGCAAGAATACTGAAGTGGTTTGCCATTCCTTTCTCCAGTGGACCACATTCTGTCAGACCTCTCCACCATGACCTACCCATCTTGGGTGGCTCCACAGGGCATGGCTTAGTTTCATTGAGTTAGACAAGGTTGTGGTCCTAGTGTGATTAGATTGACTAGTTTTCTGTGAGTATGGTTTCAGTGTGTCTGCCCTCTGATGCCCTCTTGCAATACCTACCATCTACTCGGGTTTCTCTTACCTTGGACATGGGGTATTTTTTCACGTTCACTTCAGCAAAGTGCAGCCACTGCTCCTAACCTTGAATGAGAGGTATCTACTCACTGCCCCCCTTCCTGACCTTGAACGTAGAGTAGCTCCTCTAGGCCCTCCTGCGCCTGGGCAGCCACTGCTCTTTGGATGTGGGGTTGCTCCTCCCAGCCACCACCCAAGTGTGGGTGGCTGTGATGGTGCTCAAATGCCGCCGAGAGGAGCTATCCCACTTCTGAGGTCAGAGGACTGCATGCCCAAGGGGTGGCGGCCAAGAGAAGCTACCTCTTTTCATCATAGGGATCTGTAATGCAAGAATAGAAAGACAAGAGATACTCCAAGGCATTTGGCCTTGGAGTACAAATGCAGAAGGGCAAAGGCTAACAGAATTTTTCCAAGAAAACGCATGAGTCATGGCAAATACTCTATTCCAACAACACAAGAGATAACTCTACACATGGACATCACCAGATGGTCAATATTGAAATCAGATTGATCATATTATTTGTAGCCAGAGATACAGACGCTCTATACAGTCAGCAAAAATAAGACTGGGAGCTGACTGTGGCTCAGAACGTGAACTTCTTATTGCCAAATTCAGACTTAACTTGAAGAAAGTGGGGAAAATCTGTAGACCATTCAGACAGGATCTAAATCAAATCCCTCATGGTTATGCAGTGGAAGTGACAAATCAATTCAAGGCATCAGATCGGATAGAGTGCCTGAAGAACTATGGACAGAGGTTCACAGCATCATACAGGAGGCAGAGATCAAAAACATCCCCAAGAAAAAGAAATGCAACAAATAAAATATTTGTCTGAGGAGTCCTTACAAATAGCTAAGAAAAAAAGAGAAGCGAAAGGCAAAGGAGAAAAGGAAAGATATATTCATCTGAATTCAGATTTCCAAAGAATAGCAAGGGGAGATAAGAGAGCTTTCCTAAGTGATCAATGCAAAGAAACAGCAGAAAACAATAAAATGGGAAAAACTAGAGATCTCTTCAAGAAAAATAGAGATATCAAGGGAACATTTCATGCAAAGATGGGCACAAAAAAGGACAGAAATTGTATGGATCTCACAGAAGCAGAAGAGGTTAAGAAGATGTGGCAAGAATACACAGAAGAACTATACGATAAAACATCTTAATAACCCAGATAACTACAGTGGTGTGAGCACTCACCTACAGCCATATATCCTGGAGTGTGAAGTCATGTGGACCTTAGGAAGCATCACTACGAACAAAGCTAGTGGAGGTGACAGAATTCCAACTGAACTATTTCAAATCCTATAAGATGATGCTAATAAAGTGCTGCACTCAATATGCAGCCATTTACACAGTTCTTTGTCCTTTCTTCCATAGGCCATTGGCTACATTATCCTTCAATTCCCTAAGGTCCCTTTCTGTACCATCTTATTTCCTCACTATAAGATGGCTTTTCTGAGTGCAGTGATCTCTCCTCACCTTTAGTTTCCCACTGGTGTTGCTAGTACCCTTATTATTATTATTATTCCTCTTTTCTTTTTTCACCCCACCCTCCTTTCATGCTACCTGCTTCTGATGGTTTTTTTCTTGTTCTTTTAGATGTCTGAAGTCTTCCATTAATGTTCAGCATGTGCTCCCTGAGAACTGTTTCTTTTGTAGATGTTTTCTTGGTGTTTTTGAGATATGACATCCACATCCTCCTATTCTTCCATCTTGACTCCTCTTCCTCTTGAGTCATCTTTCCAAGCAGAATCCTTGTTTCCACTCTCCAATCTAAGCAAACCAGCAAATTCATTCTTTATTTCTCCCATATATTGATTATTATAAATAATCCTGTAATGGGCATAGTGTGCATACAATTTTTCACATCAGTATTTTTTAGTTTTGCCAGATAAACAGCCAGCAGTGAAAATGCTAGATTATATTGTCATTCCATTTTAAATTCTTTTTGATAAACCTCTATTTTATTTTCACAGTGGCTGTAACAAACTGAATCTGTATCCTGCAACTTGACTGAAAACATTTATTAATTATAATAGCTTTCTGGTGGAGTCTATGATTTTCCGTATATATCATCTACCAATAATAATAGTTTTACTTATCCCTTTCAAATTTGAATGTTTTCTTATCTAATATCTCTGACCAGGACTTCAATAGTATGTTAACTGAAAATGGGGAAATTGGGCATCCTTGTCTTTTTCTGGAACTTAGAGTAAAAACTTTCAGATTTTCACATTGAGGGTGGTATCTATGAGTTTGTTGTATATGGCATTTTTCATGTTGAGATATATTTCCTGCATCCCTAGAATAAGTCAGACTTAATCATGGTTTGTAATCCTCTTAAAGTACTACTGAATTCAATTTATTAGTGTTTTGTTGAGGATGTTTACATCCATATTCTCAGGAATATTAGCGTATAAACTTATTTTCTTGTGATGCCCTTGTTTGATTTTGATATCAGAGTAGTACTGGCTTCCTCAAGTGAGTTTGAAAGTGCTTTCTTTCTCTGTGTCTTTTGAAAGTGTTTGAGAAGGACTGCTATTGATTCTCTGAACATTTGATAAAATTATCCAGTGAAGATCTCTAGTAACAGACTTCTATATGTTGAGAGGTTTTTGATGACTGATTTAGTCTCCTTACTCTTAATCAGTCTGTTCAGATTTTCTTTTTCTTCATGATTCACACTTAGATGTTTATATGTTTCTAGGATTGTGTCTATTTATTTCAGTTTATCCATTTTTTTCATAGTCTATTAGGTCCTTTGTATTTATGTGATACAATTATAATGTATTTTCTTTCCGTTCTGAATTTATTTATATATTTGATTGAGTTCTCACTCTTTTCTGAGTCTCATTAAGGGTTTTGACATTTTGATATTTTCAGGGGACCAGATCTAAGTTCCATTGATCTTTTCTATTATCTTTCTACGTTGTATTTCTTTTATTTTTCCTCTGTTTTTAGTTATTTCCTTCTTTATAGTGACTTTGCGCTTTGTTTATTCATCTTTTTCTAATTCTTTGAGGTATAGAGTTGGCTTGTTATTTGAGATTTTCCTTCTTTCTTGAGATATTTATTTCAGGAAGTTTCCTCTTAATTGGCGTTTTTCATTTTCACTTTAATTTATCTCAAAGTATCTTTCTAATTTCTTTTTTCATTTGTTCATTGAGCTGTGCAGTAGCATTATGCTTAATCTTTACATACTGATATTTCTGGTTTCTTCTTGTATTTGGTGTCTAGTTTCATAGAGCTATTGTTGGAAAAGATTCTTAATATGATCTTAAACTTTTAAATTTACTAACACATTTTTGGCATAACTATGATCTGTCCTGGATAATCTTACATGTCACTTGGAAGAATGTATATTCTGTTGCTTTTGGATAAAAATTATGTGTATGTCAATTAACTTTATCTATTCTAACATATAGTGAAGGCTATAGTCATGTATGGATGTGAGAGTTGGACTGTGAAGAAAGATGAGCACCGAAGAATTAATGTTTTTGAACTGTGGTGTTGGAGAAGACTCTTGAGAGTCCCATGTACTTTAAGAAGATCCAACCACTCCATTCTAAAGGAGATCGGTCCTGGGTGTTCTTTGGAGGGAATGATGCTACAGCTGAAACTCCAGTACTTCAGCCACTTCATGTGAAGGGTTGACTCATTGGAAAAGTCTTTGATGCTGGGAGGGATTGAGGACAGGAGGAAAAGGGGATGACAGAGGATGAGATGGCTGGATGGCATCACCGACTCGATGGACATGGGTTTGGGTGAACTCTGGGAGTTGGTGATGGACAGGGAGGCCTGGCATGCTGCAATTCATGGGGTTGAAAAGAGTCAGACATGACTGAACAACTAAACTGAACTCAACTGATTCTAACATGTCAAAGAATATTCAAACTACCGCACAATTGCACTCATCTCACATGATAGTAAAGTAATGTTCAAGATTCTCCAAGCCAGACTTCAACAATAAATGAACTGTGAACTTGCAGATGTTAAAGCTGGTTTGAGAAAAGGCAGAGGAACAGGAGATCAAATTGCCAACAGTTTAGGGAAGTTTTCAGATTTTTTTTTTTTTTCTGAATAAGTTTTCTGGCCCCCCCCCCTCTCTTCCTTCTAAGACTTCTGTAATGCAAATAGTAGTTCACTTGTTGCTCTATAAGTCTCTTGTTACCTTTATTTAAAAAACTCATTTCTTTTTATTTTGCTGCTGTAATTAGGTGAGTTCTGCCCTGCTTTTTCATTCACTGATCATTTATCTTGGTTTATCTAGTCTGCTTTAGACCCTTCTTATGTATTTTGTCAGTTCACTAATTGTATTTATTTAGCTCTGTGTCTTCTGTCTGCTATTTTCTTGATTTTAATCTGTTTGTTAAAAATTTCACTGTTTTTATCTACCAATATTTGAGCATCTTTGTGACTATACTTTTATCTTTTATCAGATAAATNTTTATCTCAAAGTATCTTTCTAATTTCTTTTTTCATTTGTTCATTGAGCTGTGCAGTAACATTATGCTTAATCTTTACATACTGATATTTCTGGTTTCTTCTTGTATTTGGTGTCTAGTTTCATAGAGCTATTGTTGAAAAAGATTCTTAATATGATCTTAAACTTTTAAATTTACTAACACATTTTTGGCATAACTATGATCTGTCCTGGATAATCTTACATGTCACTTGGAAGAATGTATATTCTGTTGCTTTTGGATAAAAATTATGCGTATGTCAATTAACTTTATCTATTCTAACATATAGTGAAGGCTATAGTCATGTATGGATGTGAGAGTTGGACTGTGAAGAAAGATGAGCACCGAAGAATTAATGTTTTTGAACTGTGGTGTTGGAGAAGACTCTTGAGAGTCCCATGTACTTTAAGAAGATCCAACCACTCCATTCTAAAGGAGATCGGTCCTGGGTGTTCTTTGGAGGGAATGATGCTACAGCTGAAACTCCAGTACTTCAGCCACTTCATGTGAAGGGTTGACTCATTGGAAAAGTCTTTGATGCTGGGAGGGATTGAGGACAGGAGGAAAAGGGGATGACAGAGGATGAGATGGCTGGATGGCATCACCGACTCGATGGACATGGGTTTGGGTGAACTCTGGGAGTTGGTGATGGACAGGGAGGCCTGGCATGCTGCAATTCATGGGGTTGAAAAGAGTCAGACATGACTGAACAACTAAACTGAACTCAACTGATTCTAACATGTCAAAGAATATTCAAACTACCGCACAATTGCACTCATCTCACATGATAGTAAAGTAATGTTCAAGATTCTCCAAGCCAGACTTCAACAATAAATGAACTGTGAACTTGCAGATGTTAAAGCTGGTTTGAGAAAAGGCAGAGGAACAGGAGATCAAATTGCCAACAGTTTAGGGAAGTTTTCAGATTTTTTTTTTTTTTCTGAATAAGTTTTCTGGCCCCCCCCCTCTCTTCCTTCTAAGACTTCTGTAATGCAAATAGTAGTTCACTTGTTGCTCTATAAGTCTCTTGTTACCTTTATTTAAAAAACTCATTTCTTTTTATTTTGCTGCTGTAATTAGGTGAGTTCTGCCCTGCTTTTTCATTCACTGATCATTTATCTTGGTTTATCTAGTCTGCTTTAGACCCTTCTTATGTATTTTGTCAGTTCACTAATTGTATTTATTTAGCTCTGTGTCTTCTGTCTGCTATTTTCTTGATTTTAATCTGTTTGTTAAAAATTTCACTGTTTTTATCTACCAATATTTGAGCATCTTTGTGACTATACTTTTATCTTTTATCAGATAAATTACTTATCTCCATTTCAATAAAGCTTTTTTCCCGGAGGCTTTATCTTGTTCTATCATTTGGAACATATACTTCTTTCTTTATTTTTCTTGACTCCTTGTGTTTGTTTCTGTGCATTAAATGAAACAACAAGGCTTGTAGAACTGGCCTTATATAAAAGATGAAACTTCTCATTCAACCCTGCACTAGCTATTGGTTGTCTCTCAAACCTATGTGATTGTCCAAACAGCCTATTTTATTTTAATAGTTACCAGAAGTTAAAGGTATGCTTAAGACAGTCAACGTGCAAAGGGTAGAATCTCAGTTAGTGACCAGATTTAGACTAACTGGAAACTAGATCCTCAGATAGCATATTTTAGAAAATGCAAATATCTAATACCCCCTGGGTGGCAGTCACTGAAACTGGGGCAACAGACAAATGTGGAAGCTCCTTTATACAAGACACCAGTCAACTGTAGCAAGGCAGAGTGAGAGCACAAAGACAGCATTCTCTGGCTTGTGTTCCTGAAGGACACCTTCATAGACTTCTGATGTGTGGTAGACCTGAAGCGTGCCCTTCAGGTATAAATTCCAGGACAAGTAAGTCATTATATTTCATAGAAAGGTTGGGAGGATGTTACAGTGCCCTGTGGTGACAGACAGCCAAAAACTATCTCTCCAATTGTTAGAGTCTTCTGGGATCCAAGATCACAGGGACCTTTGGCCAATAGAGCCAGGCAATCAAGAGGAATATCCTGGGAAGAAGCTATAAAAAAAACCATGTATCAGACATAAAACCTAGGGCTCCAGATATGTATAGGAGTGTCTTCTAAGAGATCCTGGCATAAGAGTGTAGGATAGGGAAAACAAAAAATGAATGCTTCTCCTCTGAGGTCTCAGAAAGTTTGTTTTGTTTTATATATTTTCAATATTTAATTGAATTTAATTTTTGGTAATTAAAATGTTCTCTTCTACTAAGTATATAAATGTGTTGATTATGTCTGGTTTTATTTTTATGAAGACAATTCATGGTTTAGGGAGGCAGTTCTTCAAAGTAACTATTCCTTCATACTGCCAAAGGATATTGAGATGATTATGTTTTATTTTTCATAGTAGAAATGAATTTTAATATTTCTTTTTATAAAATGCATAAAGAATTGTTGTGGCTTCAAACGACAATGACAAGTAGTAGAAATAGTGAAAATATTAATAATAACATCAATGTGAATCAGTGGAAGTTATTAAAATGTTACTTTTATTGGTTAGGAAGAAGAGTGGATTGAACTATTAATTATATTTGCAGACAGAACCTTACTATCAGGATTATTCACATTGCTGTTTTTGTTCAGTCACTTAATCGTGTTGACTCTTTGAGACCCCATGGATTGCAGCTTGCCAGACTTCTTTGTCCTTCACTATCTCCTGGAGTTTGCTCAATTTATGTCTATTGAGTTGGTGATTATATCTAATCAAATCATTCTCTGCCACCCCCTTCTCCTTTTGCCATCAATGTTTCCTGGTAAAATTAAGAAATTGTGATCATATCACCAAATTTCTTAAATGAATTTTGAAAATGAAAGTGTTTCACCTTTGCCTCAATAACAATAATAAAAAGAGACACATTCTCAACCACGGATGTGAAAGATTTTCTACTCAAATAGTTTTGATTTAGCTAATAAGAATGATATTTTCATTGGATAACTGATCTTTTTTCCCCCCATTTCTACCATATAAACTACATTTATGTGGATACAAAGTGTATGCGTTGTGTTAAAAGCAGCTTTATTTTGTCTAATAGTCATAATAATTCTACTTTGGCAATGTTGATTTAATTGAAAAAGTAGAAAAGGGAGGTATTGTAGGAACAGTGATATATTCTGCTATGAACACATCCTAACAAATGATAGATTGTTTTAAACTGTAAAGAGCATCAACAAACATTAATTCCATCAGCATTCACTAAATTTTGCTTTTCATATTGTTAATTTTTAATTTGTGCTCTCCATTTTCATAGCTACATGGAAAGTTTTAATATAATTTTTATAGAGAGTTCAGGTCAGAGGAGAATAGGGCTAGTGATATGGATATTGTATTATAGACAATCAATACTAATAAATATACATATTAGCTCAGTAAATCTGACAGAATGACTATTATTTTATTCCCTGACAATATCTGGAAAAGTTACTCTCTACAGAGTGAAATTTTATGTTGTTAGTATATGAGCCTTCATATTACCAAAACAAACAACTTTCTAATATCCAAAAACTATTTAAAGTGATAATATGATGGGTTAGAGGGCTAGTGCCCTAGAAAGCTAAGTGTTCCATTAAATTCATTCTCTTAATTTTTTTAATTCATTTTGGATTGGAGGAATTTCTTTTATAAAATGATTTTGCTTTGCTGTTAATGCCTTTATATTTTAATGCATCTGGTAATTTTTTAATTAACAAATACTTGGAGACAGTGCTATAAGATATACAACGGCTCTTGGCTTAATTTACAGCACGACTAATACAAAGGAAAATAATTTAGAAAATCAGAGAAAAATGTCTGTAATTTAGTCAGAAAGAAAAGGGAGGTTTTATATATCTTAGGTTTATCCATGAAACGTTTACATGTGAGTAGGTGTTAGGAAGTAGCAGGTATACTAAATTCTTAAAATGGTTTTGTCATAAAATTTTAATTGCCTTCATTTCCCTCTTGCATAAGGTATTATCTTTAAATGATTTTATAAAATCTCCTGTTTATTGCTATATAGGACATTGATAACTAAAATTAAATCATAAGACTTTTTACTTATACTGTGATTTTTTTCAATTAATTAATTTATTTATTTATTTATTTTACTTTACAATATTGTATTGGTTTTGCCATACATTGACTTTAATCTGCCATGAGTGTACATGTGTTCTCCATCCTGAATCCCACTCCCACCTCCCTCTCTGTACCATCCCTCTGGGTCATCCCAGTGCACCAGCCCTGAGCACCCTGTATCATGCATCAAACCTGGACTGGCAATTAATTTTACATATGATATTTTACATGTTTCAATGAATTCCCCCATATCATCCCGCCGTCTCCCTCTCCCACAGAGTCCAAAAGACTGTTCAACACATCTGCATCTCTTTTGCTGTCTCACATACAGGTTTATCGTTACCTTCTTTCTAAATTCCATATATATGCGTTAGTATACTGTATTGGTGTTTTTCTTTCTGGCTTACTTCACTCTGTGTAATTGGCTCCAGTTTCATCCACCTCATTAGAACTGATTCAAATGCATTCTTTTTAGTGACTAATACTCCATTGTGCATATGTGCCACAGATTTCTTATCCACTCATCTGCTGATGGACATCTAGGTTGCTTCCATATCCTGCCTATTATAAACAGTGCTGTGATAAACATTGTGGTACACATGTCTCTTTCACTTCTGGTTTCCTCCATGTGTATGCCCAGCAGTGGGATTGCTGGGTCATAAGGCAGTTCTATTTCCAGTTTTTAAAGGAATCTCCACACTGTTCTCCATAGTGGCTGTACTAGTTTGCATTCCCAACAGTGTAAGAGGGTTCACTTTTCTCCACACCCTCTCAAGCATTTAATGCTTGTAGACTTTTGGATAGCAGCCTTTCTGTCTGGCATGAAATGGTACCGCATTGTGATTTTGATTTACATGTCTCTGATAATAAGTGATGTTGAGCATCTTTTCATGTGTTTATTAGCCATCTGTATGTCTTCTTTGGAGAAATGTCTATTTAGTTCTCTGGCCCATTTTTGGATTGGGTCGTTTATTTTTCTGGAATTGAGCTGTAGGAGTTGCTTGCATATTTTTGAGATTAGTTGTTTGTCAGTTGCTTCATTTGCTATTATTTTCTCCCATTCTGAAGGCTGTCTTTTCACCTTGCTTATAGTTTCCTTTGTTGTGTAGAAGTTTTTAAATTTAATTAGGTCCCATTTTTTTTTAATTTTTGCTTTTTTTCCCAGTATTCTGGGAGGTGGGTCATAGAGGATACTGCTGTGATGTCTGTTGGAGAGTGTTTTGCTTATGTTCTCTTCTAGGAGTTTTATAGTTTCTGGTCTCACATTTAGATATTTAATCCATTTTGAGTTTATTTTTGTGTATGATGTTAGCAAGTATTCTAGTTTCATTTTTTTACAAGTGGTTGACCAGTTTTCCCATCACCACTTGTTAAAGAAATAGTCTTTAATCCATTATATATTCTTACCTCCTTTGCCAAAGATAAGGTGTCCATAGGTGTATGGATTTATCTCTGGGCTTTCTATTTTGTTCCATTGATCTATATTTCTGTCTTTGTGCCAGTACCATACTGTCCTGATGACTGTGGTTTGTAATAGAGCCTGAAGTCAGGCAGTTTGATTCCTCCAGTTCCATTCTTCATTCTCAAGATTGCTTTGGCTATCCGAGGTTTTAATTTTACAATTTGTATGGAAATAAAGAAGCTTTTAATTTTAATTAGGCTTTGTTTGTTTATTTTTGCTTTTATTTCCAATATTCTAGGAGGTGGGTCATAGAGGATCCTGTTGCAGTTTATGCTGGAGAGTGATTTGCCTATGTTTTCCTCTAGGAGTTTAATAATTTCTGGTATTACATTTAGATCTTTAATCCATTTTGAGTTTATTTTTGTGTATGGTTTTAGGACTCTGTGGGAGAGGGAGAGGGTGAGATGATTTGGGTGAATGGCATTGAAACATATATAATATCATATAAGAAACAAATAGCCAGTCCAGGTTCAATGCAGGATACAGGATGCTTGGGGCTGGTGCACTGGGATGACCCAGAGGGATGGTACGGTGAAGGAGGTGGGAGGGGTGTTCAGAATAGGGAACACGTATACACCTGTGGCAGATTCATGTTGATGTATGGCAAAACCAACACAATATTGTAAAGTAATTAGCCTCCAATTAAAATAAATAAATTTAATTTTTTAAGTCTTCTAGTTTCGTTCTTTTACAAGAGGTTGACCAAGTTTCCCAGCACCACGTGTTAAAGAGATTGTCTTTTCTTCATTGTATATTCTTGCCTCGTTTGTCAAAGATAAGATGTCCATAGGTGTGTGGATTTATCTCTGGGCTTTCTGTTTTGTTCCATTGATCTCTATATCTGTCTTTGTGCCAGTACCATACTGCTTGATGATTGTAGCTTTGTAGTAGAGACTGGAGTCAGGCAGGTTGATTCCTCCAGTTCCATTCTTCTTTCTCAAGATTGCTTTGGCTATTCGAGGTTTTTTGTATTTCCATACATATTGTGAAATTATTTGTTCTACTTCTCTGAAAAATACCGTTGGTAGCTTGATAGGGATTGCATTGAATCTGTAGATTGCTTCTTGTCTTGGTGTGTACAACACTCTGAGCCCCAGGAGAAGTTCTCTACATCCAACCTCAAGGCCTGGTACTTCTTGTTGCCTCCCCACACACAGACTGTGTGTATGCAATGGGGGCCAATCTTCATGTTGGCCATGGGACATTCCAGCTTATACTTCTATTTCTTGTGGTAGGATTTTCTCTTACCCCCAATCTTATAGCGCTTGTGCCAGTTGTCCCAAGAGATGTCCATCGCTCAGCACTGGCTGGAAGGAACTTCAATTTCTTTGAGCCTGATCAACGTGGTCTTCCCTGGTGGCTCAGCTGGTAAAGAATCTGCCTACAATGTGGGAGACCTGCATTTTATCCCTGGATTGGGAAGATCCCCTGGAGAAGGGAACAGCTACCCACTTCAGCATTCTGGCCTGGAGAATTCTATGGGGTCACAAAGAGTCAGATATGACTGAGCAGCTTTCACTTATCACTGAAATATAATCACAGGCTTCCCTGGTGGCTCACAGGTAAAGAATTCGCCTGCAATTCAAAAAACCGGAGTTCGATCCCTGGGTCAGGAAGATCCCCTGGAGGAGGAAGGGCATGACAACCTACACCAGTACTCTTGCTCAGAGAATTCCATGGACAGAGGAGCCTGGCAGGCTACAGTCCATAGAGTCGGACCGAATCAGACACAACAGACACAACTAAGCAGCAGCACCAATAAAGTATAATCACACACAAAAGAAGCATAAATTAAATGAGATTTTTATAATAGCAATTTACAATACTTTCTTTGTAATTTTTATTGAATCAATATTTTTAAAATAATTGTAATGGTTTTATACTATTTAATTATATATTATAATTTAAATGTTCAGATAAGTTATTTCAAAACAGAAGATATAGCAGTTAATAGATTAAAATAAAGAGGAAATTAGATAAAACTAATTTTATAACTGATTATCTTAGTAATTTTTATAGGCAGAAATGGTAGAAATGACAGCTATTTATGTTATTAAGTTAGTAGATTTTAAGATGCATTTTTCTCACTAAAATTCTCCAATGCCAGTTGAGTAACAGATATTTTTAAATATCTTAGCTCTTACTTTATTCATTATTTGCTGTGATAGCAATGGATGAANGGGGCCAATCTTCATGTTGGCCATGGGACATTCCAGCTTATACTTCTATTTCTTGTGGTAGGATTTTCTCTTACCCCCAATCTTATAGCGCTTGTGCCAGTTGTCCCAAGAGATGTCCATCGCTCAGCACTGGCTGGAAGGAACTTCAATTTCTTTGAGCCTGATCAACGTGGTCTTCCCTGGTGGCTCAGCTGGTAAAGAATCTGCCTACAATGTGGGAGACCTGCATTTTATCCCTGGATTGGGAAGATCCCCTGGAGAAGGGAACAGCTACCCACTTCAGCATTCTGGCCTGGAGAATTCTATGGGGTCACAAAGAGTCAGATATGACTGAGCAGCTTTCACTTATCACTGAAATATAATCACAGGCTTCCCTGGTGGCTCACAGGTAAAGAATTCGCCTGCAATTCAAAAAACCGGAGTTCGATCCCTGGGTCAGGAAGATCCCCTGGAGGAGGAAGGGCATGACAACCTACACCAGTACTCTTGCTCAGAGAATTCCATGGACAGAGGAGCCTGGCAGGCTACAGTCCATAGAGTCGGACCGAATCAGACACAACAGACACAACTAAGCAGCAGCACCAATAAAGTATAATCACACACAAAAGAAGCATAAATTAAATGAGATTTTTATAATAGCAATTTACAATACTTTCTTTGTAATTTTTATTGAATCAATATTTTTAAAATAATTGTAATGGTTTTATACTATTTAATTATATATTATAATTTAAATGTTCAGATAAGTTATTTCAAAACAGAAGATATAGCAGTTAATAGATTAAAATAAAGAGGAAATTAGATAAAACTAATTTTATAACTGATTATCTTAGTAATTTTTATAGGCAGAAATGGTAGAAATGACAGCTATTTATGTTATTAAGTTAGTAGATTTTAAGATGCATTTTTCTCACTAAAATTCTCCAATGCCAGTTGAGTAACAGATATTTTTAAATATCTTAGCTCTTACTTTATTCATTATTTGCTGTGATAGCAATGGATGAAGAAAAGCAATCGTACCCAAGATAATCATCTTTTATACATGGTCCAACTTTCAATACTAGAAAATCTGGGGGACTCATGAAGAAAAGTATTAAATGCCTTCAATTAAATTTTAAAAAATATAACACTGTAGTCACTAAACTTAATGCAGATAAAGGAAACAGTAGCATAAATGAATGGTTTCTATAGTCTTCATCTTCTGTCTACTGATGGCAAGCGTTCTAAAGGTTGGGTAAGCACCTTACAGAAGTCAACAAACATTATACCTCCTGTACTTCATCTAAAGTTAGTAAGTGCCATAATGTGCTAAAATTTAATTTTATCTTTGTTCCTCTTCACATGTTCCTTTGCTCCTTTCAAGTAATGTCTCAAATAAACTTCTTTCAGTAAAAGCAGTGCCACAGAATCCATCTCTCTTCAACCTAAGGGTGAAATAGATGCATAAAGAAAGCAAAAAGAAAATTGAAACAACAATCCAAACTTTTCAGTTCTGATATCTGTTCACCCCAGTGTCACTTTAGTTCATCTTTTGTACGTGTCATTAATATTTTCATGGATCCTGATGGCTGTGCTTCATGGAAAGGCTAAATTATTCCACTGATATTTAACAAATTTAAAGTAATGTAAACAGAGACTGTGAATAACTTGCATTACATTTAGAAGTGAATGTATTTACCAAAATTAAATCACTGATATCACTAAAGTTTATTTTGTCTTGTTGTTGATCTTAGTTTTCAGTAAACTTTTTCCACTCTGGACAATTTCAAGTTTCCCTTTTTGTAGTACTCTCTCAAAAGTATGTCCTATTTTGAAATGTGTTTAACTTTCTCTGGTATGTGCAGCATTTCTAATCATAGTGTTACAGTAAGAGGAGCCCCAATCAATACAAAGCGATTTTGTATCCTCAACTTTAATTTGACTCCTGTAGTGATTCTCCATTCATAGAAAGTAGTGTGCTATCTGCTTTGCTGAAACTTGGGATGTATTTGATATTTTTTAAATTTTAAATCAGAGATTGAGCTGCGTGCTAAGTCACTTCAGTCATGTCCACCTCATTGCAACCCTGTGGACTGTAGCCTGCCAGTTTCTTCTATCCATGGGATTTTCTGGGCAAGAATACTGGAGTTGGTGACCATGCCCTCCTCCAGGGAATCTTCCCAACCTAGGGATCAAACCCACATTTCCTGTGTCTACTGCATTGCCTGGCAGATTCTTTACCCACTGAGCAACCTGGGAAGCCCAACCTATGATGCAGCTTAACTAAATCACAGATGGGAAAATCCTTGGTATAGTCCCAGCACCTTGTGGTCAGTCAATATATGTTCTGTTTTGTTCCCCAGTGAGCCTAGCAGTGTTACCACTGGGGCAAGACAGCTGAATATATAATCTTATTTCAGTACACAATATGTTTTTGTGTGTGTGTGTGTGGTTTGTATGTGTGTGTGTGTGTGTGTGGTTGAAAGATTAGAGGGCCATTGTAGCCTTCCTGCATTGACCTGTGTTCTCCAAATTTTTCCATCCTTGCTAACTCCATATCCTTACTCTTGGACCAGCAGGAACAGAGACGGGACTGTGCTAAGAGGTTGGGTTAAGACTTTGGATTAATAGGTTCTATTCATATTTTATATACATTCTGTACCAGTACTATAGGACAAATACTAGTACATCAAACTATTATGACTCCACGTTTCTGTTTATGCAGCATCCAAAAGTGTTTGTTGCCCTAACGTAAAGAAACAATGAGTCTAAATTCACTTAAGTGTATATAGGCAATGTTGAAAAATTTCAGACAATACCATGAAAGCAACAACTGTCAGGATTAGTGAGGAGACAGTTCCTCTCCTGGAAAAGACATATTCTGTGCTAAGAAGCAGAACAAACCTTGATCAATATAAAGTATCATGAGAAATCCAAGTCTAGGCCTGAGCTCCTTACTTTTCCTCATGCTTTTCCAAAAACATTGATTTCACAGACTTTAAGAAAAAAAAAAATGCAGAAGGGCTTTCCACATCCAGGAGAAGTTTTGTAGTTGCTCCAGTACCAAACCCCCAAGCTCAGATTCCTAGTAAACTTCAGCACTTGGAAGTCAGTTTCAGAGTTATGTGTACACACTCTCTCCACTCTGCTTTGATTCTGATTTGTTACAGAGGTTCTATGCTCAGTTTCTATTTGCCAGCACTGATAGAACATTTTATAAGTCTATAAAAATGAAACAAACTCATCAGAAAAAAAAAATTAACATTCACTTACTACAAATATGGTCTTTCCATGTAATTGAATTATTTGAAGAGAATAGAAATATCTTCACTCTCTCCATTCTTTTGTCTAGTCTGTAACAGAAATTTTCTTTTTAGATATTATCAAGTATACTTCTGCTAAAACAATATGAAGGACAGAAAGGGAAAGTGNATTGCTTTGGCTATTCGAGGTTTTTTGTATTTCCATACATATTGTGAAATTATTTGTTCTACTTCTCTGAAAAATACCGTTGGTAGCTTGATAGGGATTGCATTGAATCTGTAGATTGCTTCTTGTCTTGGTGTGTACAACACTCTGAGCCCCAGGAGAAGTTCTCTACATCCAACCTCAAGGCCTGGTACTTCTTGTTGCCTCCCCACACACAGACTGTGTGTATGCAATGGGGGCCAATCTTCATGTTGGCCATGGGACATTCCAGCTTATACTTCTATTTCTTGTGGTAGGATTTTCTCTTACCCCCAATCTTATAGCGCTTGTGCCAGTTGTCCCAAGAGATGTCCATCGCTCAGCACTGGCTGGAAGGAACTTCAATTTCTTTGAGCCTGATCAACGTGGTCTTCCCTGGTGGCTCAGCTGGTAAAGAATCTGCCTACAATGTGGGAGACCTGCATTTTATCCCTGGATTGGGAAGATCCCCTGGAGAAGGGAACAGCTACCCACTTCAGCATTCTGGCCTGGAGAATTCTATGGGGTCACAAAGAGTCAGATATGACTGAGCAGCTTTCACTTATCACTGAAATATAATCACAGGCTTCCCTGGTGGCTCACAGGTAAAGAATTCGCCTGCAATTCAAAAAACCGGAGTTCGATCCCTGGGTCAGGAAGATCCCCTGGAGGAGGAAGGGCATGACAACCTACACCAGTACTCTTGCTCAGAGAATTCCATGGACAGAGGAGCCTGGCAGGCTACAGTCCATAGAGTCGGACCGAATCAGACACAACAGACACAACTAAGCAGCAGCACCAATAAAGTATAATCACACACAAAAGAAGCATAAATTAAATGAGATTTTTATAATAGCAATTTACAATACTTTCTTTGTAATTTTTATTGAATCAATATTTTTAAAATAATTGTAATGGTTTTATACTATTTAATTATATATTATAATTTAAATGTTCAGATCATTTATTTCAAAACAGAAGATATAGCAGTTAATAGATTAAAATAAAGAGGAAATTAGATAAAACTAATTTTATAACTGATTATCTTAGTAATTTTTATAGGCAGAAATGGTAGAAATGACAGCTATTTATGTTATTAAGTTAGTAGATTTTAAGATGCATTTTTCTCACTAAAATTCTCCAATGCCAGTTGAGTAACAGATATTTTTAAATATCTTAGCTCTTACTTTATTCATTATTTGCTGTGATAGCAATGGATGAAGAAAAGCAATCGTACCCAAGATAATCATCTTTTATACATGGTCCAACTTTCAATACTAGAAAATCTGGGGGACTCATGAAGAAAAGTATTAAATGCCTTCAATTAAATTTTAAAAAATATAACACTGTAGTCACTAAACTTAATGCAGATAAAGGAAACAGTAGCATAAATGAATGGTTTCTATAGTCTTCATCTTCTGTCTACTGATGGCAAGCGTTCTAAAGGTTGGGTAAGCACCTTACAGAAGTCAACAAACATTATACCTCCTGTACTTCATCTAAAGTTAGTAAGTGCCATAATGTGCTAAAATTTAATTTTATCTTTGTTCCTCTTCACATGTTCCTTTGCTCCTTTCAAGTAATGTCTCAAATAAACTTCTTTCAGTAAAAGCAGTGCCACAGAATCCATCTCTCTTCAACCTAAGGGTGAAATAGATGCATAAAGAAAGCAAAAAGAAAATTGAAACAACAATCCAAACTTTTCAGTTCTGATATCTGTTCACCCCAGTGTCACTTTAGTTCATCTTTTGTACGTGTCATTAATATTTTCATGGATCCTGATGGCTGTGCTTCATGGAAAGGCTAAATTATTCCACTGATATTTAACAAATTTAAAGTAATGTAAACAGAGACTGTGAATAACTTGCATTACATTTAGAAGTGAATGTATTTACCAAAATTAAATCACTGATATCACTAAAGTTTATTTTGTCTTGTTGTTGATCTTAGTTTTCAGTAAACTTTTTCCACTCTGGACAATTTCAAGTTTCCCTTTTTGTAGTACTCTCTCAAAAGTATGTCCTATTTTGAAATGTGTTTAACTTTCTCTGGTATGTGCAGCATTTCTAATCATAGTGTTACAGTAAGAGGAGCCCCAATCAATACAAAGCGATTTTGTATCCTCAACTTTAATTTGACTCCTGTAGTGATTCTCCATTCATAGAAAGTAGTGTGCTATCTGCTTTGCTGAAACTTGGGATGTATTTGATATTTTTTAAATTTTAAATCAGAGATTGAGCTGCGTGCTAAGTCACTTCAGTCATGTCCACCTCATTGCAACCCTGTGGACTGTAGCCTGCCAGTTTCTTCTATCCATGGGATTTTCTGGGCAAGAATACTGGAGTTGGTGACCATGCCCTCCTCCAGGGAATCTTCCCAACCTAGGGATCAAACCCACATTTCCTGTGTCTACTGCATTGCCTGGCAGATTCTTTACCCACTGAGCAACCTGGGAAGCCCAACCTATGATGCAGCTTAACTAAATCACAGATGGGAAAATCCTTGGTATAGTCCCAGCACCTTGTGGTCAGTCAATATATGTTCTGTTTTGTTCCCCAGTGAGCCTAGCAGTGTTACCACTGGGGCAAGACAGCTGAATATATAATCTTATTTCAGTACACAATATGTTTTTGTGTGTGTGTGTGTGGTTTGTATGTGTGTGTGTGTGTGTGTGTGGTTGAAAGATTAGAGGGCCATTGTAGCCTTCCTGCATTGACCTGTGTTCTCCAAATTTTTCCATCCTTGCTAACTCCATATCCTTACTCTTGGACCAGCAGGAACAGAGACGGGACTGTGCTAAGAGGTTGGGTTAAGACTTTGGATTAATAGGTTCTATTCATAGTTTATATACATTCTGTACCAGTACTATAGGACAAATACTAGTACATCAAACTATTATGACTCCACGTTTCTGTTTATGCAGCATCCAAAAGTGTTTGTTGCCCTAACGTAAAGAAACAATGAGTCTAAATTCACTTAAGTGTATATAGGCAATGTTGAAAAATTTCAGACAATACCATGAAAGCAACAACTGTCAGGATTAGTGAGGAGACAGTTCCTCTCCTGGAAAAGACATATTCTGTGCTAAGAAGCAGAACAAACCTTGATCAATATAAAGTATCATGAGAAATCCAAGTCTAGGCCTGAGCTCCTTACTTTTCCTCATGCTTTTCCAAAAACATTGATTTCACAGACTTTAAGAAAAAAAAAAATGCAGAAGGGCTTTCCACATCCAGGAGAAGTTTTGTAGTTGCTCCAGTACCAAACCCCCAAGCTCAGATTCCTAGTAAACTTCAGCACTTGGAAGTCAGTTTCAGAGTTATGTGTACACACTCTCTCCACTCTGCTTTGATTCTGATTTGTTACAGAGGTTCTATGCTCAGTTTCTATTTGCCAGCACTGATAGAACATTTTATAAGTCTATAAAAATGAAACAAACTCATCAGAAAAAAAAAATTAACATTCACTTACTACAAATATGGTCTTTCCATGTAATTGAATTATTTGAAGAGAATAGAAATATCTTCACTCTCTCCATTCTTTTGTCTAGTCTGTAACAGAAATTTTCTTTTTAGATATTATCAAGTATACTTCTGCTAAAACAATATGAAGGACAGAAAGGGAAAGTGACATCTCTAAGATCAAATTCCTATGTTCCCCATTTCCTTTAGAAAGTATTTATTATCAGGTAACAGAAAAAGCCATTTATTTTAATAAAGCAATTAATATAAAAGTATATAGAGATTATACTTTCTATTAAGATTTAGATATGATCTAAGAAACATCACTTATGTATACTCTGTCATAATCCACTCCTTAATCACACATACATTATGCCAAAAGAAAAACACTTTGTGCTCAAGGATCCATGGGACCAAATGTTCTGTTGAAGGATACTATCAATATTAGTAATATAAAACCAAATGCTTGTGATATAATCGCATTTAGAAGGTGTTGGAGTTAAGAGTCTATTGAACAATCATTTCTATGTTGCTGACTATGTCGAGTTAGATGAATATATTCGTTCCAAATAAAAGTCCACAGGGGGTTGAAAGCCGACGATGATTTCAAAGAAAGGTAAGGTTTTTCTAGTGAGTTATCTACAGAGAGCATGCAGAAGATGAAGCTGGTGAGATCAGCCAATACCAGACGAAAAAAACCTGTAATGCCGTGTGGAAATCATAGAATTTTAGGTATACAATATGTCAGCAGAGGCTTGTCGGTATCGACTGGTATAATCAGGAATATTTTTTACAGGAAGCTAAAAGTGGCAACAATACATACTCTACCTGTGCTGTTTATTAACTTTGCATCCATATGTTGTAAATTTGGATGCCGTTCCGTGCTGATGCCACAAGTATTCTATTCAGTGTTTAGCCACTTTATAAGTCCTAGTGTTTGCTTGTCGGTCTGGCTGCTTGATGAACAGCATAATGCATTTGTCTAAAGTAAAGCCTTCCAAATCCTACCTTCAAGGCCAAATTACCTTGTGTGATACCTTCCTTCCAAGGGCAGGGGACAGCCTCTCTAGAGTCCTCTGAATGTCTTCAGCAGGTTTTGCGGCATTTCTTTTGTTCTTTTTTTTCTTCTTCTCCTCTGGCTTCAGCACCCTTGTCATTGCTGTCTGGTATCCTGTTGCTATCTCCTCTACAGACAGTAATGGCTGTGCAAGGTGACCTTCCCCAAATTGATATACCACCTCCACATTTTCTCTCAGAACCAGTCTTTCGGCATTGCTCCTTGACAACTGGGATTCACTAATACTTGCTTTTCCATCATTGGCTAGCAGCATCATGAGTCTCAGAAGCAAATCTGACCATATCTACTGGGTCAAAAGTGACTGTACTGAATTACATTCCCTCACCATCTCACTAGTTGTTTTCACTTCTTAATTTTCTCCCATAGCCCTATTCCAATTCAACAGGTTCCTGTCTAGGTTTTACTTATCCTTGAAGATATGTTTTCTTGAAATGGAAACAGGATACAGCTCCCCTGAGAATCAACATGCTAAGTGATTTGTAAAATACACTTCTCTGGTGTCTCAGATGGTAAATAATCTGTCTGCAATGCAGATCACCTGTGTTCAACCCCTGGCTCGGGAAGATCCCCTGGAGAAGGGAATTGACTACCTACTCCAGCATTCTTGCCTGGAGAATTCCATGGACAGAAGAGCCTGGTAGCCATGGGGTCTCAAAGAGTTGGAAGCACACTTCCATCTTTAACGATGTCTTATCAAGAACCTTTCGTTGTGCTTTTTGCTTTAGTCGCCATACACTCAAGACAGCTTAATTCCTCATGAATTCTAGACTACTGAGCCTTCTTGGGAACAGGCATTATCTTTTTCACTGGTGAAAACATTCAACAGACAAATTCCAGGTAGTCTGAACATTGTGTTTCTTGAAAAGAGTGTAACAAAAGAGTGGAATAGTTAAAATAATGAATTCTCATCTTATGACATCATCAGCATCCATGGCCCCAGAAACTGAAAGACAGTTCTTGGTGTTCCAGAAGACTCTCAGGCCCTGGATTGTTTCAGGGGCAGTAAACAGAAAGTTGCCCTCAGCACAGAACCTGGTGCATACTCACTGGCAAGCCTACTATCCTTGTTTCTCAATCTGAAATTGTGTACATGGGAAGTCCATTGTCAATTGTATATTTTCCCTTTGTGGCTCTAGCTCTAGAGGCATGTAGTAAATTTTTATTGCTGTTCATTTGTTTGCTTGCTTATTCTTGCCTTTTTTTTTTAAGTCAGGGATTTTCCTGAAATGCATCTCACTTTGGCTCTTTTTTTTCTTAGGTTCAGAATAGAATTAGGTAAAAACTTATATTCTGCATCCTGCAAAAAGTTTTCTTCTATTATTTGTTTATTTATTTTCTTTTTTTTATGTTTTGTTTTCTCCTTGTGTAATTCTTACTATTACATAGCAGCTTTCCTGGATCTATTTTCCATGTATATGATGTTTCTTTCATAAACTTTATCTATTTATGTACTTTGCTTTGTATTTAATCTTTCTGTACAAAATTTCTGATTTCAGTCATCTCTCATTAATTTAAACTACTGTATTGTTGTCTTGTTTTGAGTTCCCCTAGACGAGGACAGTGTAGAAAAATTTAGTTATGTGAAGTTTATTTGGAAGGAAATCTCTGGAAACCTTGATATAGGAGTAAGGAAGCAAAAGTAAGAAACGTAAGGAAACTCATGTAATGTGCATTCTCAAACAAGCTAAAGACATACCTCCACCTGTGCACAGAGCAGTTGCTTTGTGCAACTGATAAGCTTTCTTTGAAGCAACTAAAATTTAGCAGTTGAACTTAAGCAACCAAACTTATGGGGCAACTGTGGCTGGTGCCACATCTAAGGGTGGAACAGGCTGGGGAGTTCATAAGCTGGCTATCTCCAATCACTAGTTGACAACTGGTCCATGGAAAGTTGAGTCCTGGCCTGTCCTGCCTTGTTTGTGCTTAAGTAGGGCTATCCTTCAAGGCCAGACCAAGCCTCCAGCAAGAAAATAAATAAATGCTGGTTACATGAAGATAACAAAGCCAATGAATATGTGTAGAGTATTCACAGCATCTGTTACAAAGAGTATTGTTGGAATTTATACAATAAGAAAATCTTCTCCCAGCCCAGAATCGTGTCTACAAACAAACAAACAAACAAACACCTCTTTTTGTAGAGAAGAAGATGCTTTTATTATTATTAAGCATTAGATATGAATGTGATGGGCATCATGGGCCATTCATCAAGAGATGAAAAGACCAGGAGAGATCTCATCCTTTTATAGCCAAGCAGATACAAACCATTACATACTTGTTCTCAATGTAAAAAACAAGTAATCCCCAAGTAAGAGGTCTTGATAGCACACAAAGAGCATCCTAACTTTGCATGATTATTGGTTAGCCAATTGGGTTCAACCAGGAAAAAACAAATTTCTCATATCTTTATGACAGGAAGTAGTTTTGCAACCTGGAGCAAGGCCCCTACCAAAGTTAATCTTTTACCATCCCCTCACAGAAAGTAGAAGACAGATGCTTGTCTTGATGGCTACATTTAAAAGTTGCCTCTATACCCTTAAGAAAGATATCCCTAGGTCACAAAGCTGACAAAAGGCCTAACTTATATCTTCCAAAGTATTTATGTACTTTTCAAAGAGAGGAGAAAGTACTTACAATCAGAAGTGTTCTAAATTAAAGGCTCTGGGAGGGGGAAAAAAAAATGCTCCAAGAAAAAGGAGTGAGGGTAATCTCTTTCCTTATTTTCAACAGGAAAAACTAAGTCTCTTATTTTTTATTTATAATAGTTTTTAAATTGGAAATCAAGTATTTTTAAAACCATGAAATATTTGTGCCTGCATTTTATCTCAACTGCTGACTGGAATGTGTTTATTCAAGTGTTTCTCTTCCTGCAATTCAGTTGACTTGTAGTCAGTGTGTTCAGATGTTCTGCCTGACTTTCCTGTCTGTGACTGGGAATATTATATGTTATTTTTATTTGTCAGCTTAGATATGGTTGTTGAAATTGAATAATTTATGAAGTCCTTTAAATAGTAAATGGAAAACAGAGGTCCCTGTGGGCCACTGATCCCTAGGTTTCCAAAAACCCTGGCTTTCCGGGATTTCTCCCAACCTCAAAGCAAAGCAAGTGAAACGTACTTCTTGGTTACTTCTCAGCTGTTGATTTCAGGGAGAATCATTACACCAATACAGGGAGATCCCTGGGTTGGAAAGATCCCCTGGAGATGGACATGGCAACCTACTGAAGTTTTAGTGTCTAGAGAATCCCATGGACAGAGGACCCTGGCTGGCCATGGTCCATAGGGTCAAAAAGAGTAAGACACAACTGAAGTGACTTGTCTTGCAAGCACACTCTTTCTCCACAAAGTCCAGATCCTTGACCCCAGGCTACTTCTGGGATCTACTCTCCTCTTTCTCTGCCTCACCACTGGCCTCCAACACAAGTGCTTTCACATCCCCATTACAGTTCCCTCTACCTAACTCAAACAGCCTTAGGTGGATTAGGAAAAGCAGATGCTAGATAACTATATTTTGGTAATTGTGGCCTCAGTTCATTCTATTTCCACAAAATAACTGTTTTTGAGTATTTTACTTAATAAGCAAATGACTTTTAAATTAAATGTCTTTCATTTTTTAATTCAAGAGTTTGACCTGTGATCAAACCTTCCTGTAGGTTTCATTACATCAAGATTGATGGGCTAAATGCAAAGTAAATCCAAAAAAGAGGGAATATGTGTATGTGTATAGCTAATTCTCTTTGCTATACAACAGAAACTAATACAAGATTGTGTTTTGACTATACTTCAATACAAATAACAAAATAATTGATGGCCTTTTTTCTTTTTGAATAATGAAATGACCCTTGTGTTTTATCAAGATACTCTTCATTGTTTTGGATAAAACATTTTCAGAGTTTGGAAAACCAAAGCATCCTTGATGTTCCCTAGAGTCTATGGTTTCATTGTTCTGAATTGAGAGTCATGCATTCTAGTAAACCCTCAACTTCCAAACTCAAGCATAAAGAATCTTTTGTTTGGAATTTCCTACCTCTCTGACTTCAAATTACTGACATATTTTAAAAACGCTACCTTTTATCTCATTGATGTTTCTGGCCCTTCACCCTTCATGAATTTAGATAGTGTTAGGCTGAATGTACAGCTCTGACAAGATTCCCTCACATAGCTGACTGTTTGGGCCATAGATGCTATAATCTAGGAGAGTTTTTGCCTCTTCAGTCTCTAGGAGCAAGGCAAAGGAAAAAGAAACTGAGATCCTCTTCAGGGCCAGCCATTGCATCTCTATGACAGACAAATATGTACACATATATATGTACACACACACACACACACACACACACACACACACACACACACATATATATATATATATATATATGTATATACATTTATATACATTTGTACAAAATCCCTTTGTAAGGATGCAACTTGAATGGATAAATGTACTAGAAAAGAATTTCTACATAAGTGTAGTTACAAATGCTTTTAAATTAGTCATTCAGACAATCCCATTCAGTCCAAAGTATAAATAATTCATTTGTTTCTATTTGAATTTCATGATAGAGAATGCTGTATTGATAATAGACATTTATTACTGAAGAGGACTTGTATTAAAAGAAAGTTCTCTGAGCATTAATAATAAAAAGAAATCTGTAGAAAACAGTAAGTTATAACTCTGAGGATAAAATATGACAAGAGTAATTACTAAAGTAAATACCAAAATATAAAACTTTGTGTACTATGTATTATGTGTTTTCAACATTTATTTTATTGTTTAGCCTATTCTTGGCACTGATAGAGCTTTCAGGAGAATAATTAGGATATTTGGATTCATTGTTCATATTTGTTTGTATATTGTTTTGACCTTAGACATTTAGCAAGTCATATTTGACTAATGCTATTATCGTTATTATTATCATCATTTTACCATTGAAGAATTAGAAGGTCAAAACTAGTGAGGTTACTTGTCAAAATTCATACACTATTGAAGAGAGGAGCTGCGATTTTTGCTCTAGTGCCCATGATCAGAATCTGGACTGTTGAAGCTAATATGACATGTCTTCTTTCAGAGTTATATCATCCATTTGACATACTGTATGATTCATTTGAAAGGTAAAATTCAAGAAAGTAGATGTGGTGATTTTAATTTTTTTTCTTATTCTGAAACACATGAGCTCTTTGGTTTAATTTTCAAATGTATGATCTCTTGGAGTAAAGTAGTACATTTAAATTAATTTAATAATAATTAGCTTTTTCCAATAGTCGTGTATGGATGTGAGAGCTGGGCCATAAAGAAGGGTGAACACCAAAGACAGCAAAAGAGACACAGATGCATAGAGCAGTCTTTTGGACTCTATGGGAGAGGGAGAGGGTGGGACGATTTGGGGGAATGACACTGAAACAGGCATAATATCATATAAGAAGTGAATCGCCACTCCAGGTTCAATACAGAATGCTTTGGGCTGGTGCACTGGGATGACCCAGAGGGATGGTACCGGGAAGGAGATGGAAGGGGGATTCACTATGGGGAACATGTATATGCCGTGGCGAATTCATGTTGATGTGTGGCAGAACCAATACAATATTGTAAAGTAATTAGCCTCCAATTAAAAAAAAAAAAAAGAATTCAAACTCTTAAATTGTAGTCCTTGAGAAGAGTCAATCCTAAAGGAAACCAATCCTGAATATTCATTGGAAAGACTGATACTGAAGCTGACGTTCCAATACTGTGGCCATATGTTGTGATGAGGCAACTCATTGGAAAAGACCCTGATGCTGGGGAACACAGAATGTAGGAGGAGAATGGGATGACAGAGGATGAGATGGTTGGATGGCATCACTGACTCAACGGACATGAGTCTGAGCAAGCTCAGGGAGATGGTAAACGACAGGAAAGCCTGGTGTATTGCAGTCCATGTGGTCACAAAGAGCTGGACATACTGAGCTACTGAACTGAACTGAAGAATTCTTGAATCCCTAGAATAAACCCAGTCTGATCATGGTGTATGAGCTTTTTGATGTCTTGCTGAATTCTGTTTGCTAATATTTTGTTAAGGATTTTTGCATCTATGTTCATCATTGATATTGGCATGTAGTTTTCTTTTTTGGTGTTATCTTTTTCTGGTTTTGGTATCAGGGTGATGGTGGCCGTATAGGATGAGTTTGGAAGTGTTCCTTCCTCTGTAGTTTTTTAAGAGAGTTTTAGGATAGACATTAGCTCTTCTCTAAATATTTGATAAAATTCTGTGAAGTCATCTGGTCCTGGGCTTTTGTTTTTTGGGATATTTTTAATCATAGCTTCAATTTCAGTGCTTGTAATTGGGTTGTTCATAATTTCTATATCTATAACTTCTATTTCAAGGTACAGTCTTGGAAGATTGAACTTTTCTAAGAATCTGTTCATTTCTTCCAGGTTATCAATTTTATTGCCATATAGTTGTTCATAATAATCTTTTGCAATCCTTTGAATTTCTGTGTTGCCTGTTGTAACCTCTCCTTTTTCATTTCTAATTTTGTTGACTTGATTCTTCTCTTTTTCTCTTGATGAGTCTGACTAAAGTTTTGTCACTTTTGTTTATCTTCTCAAAGAACTGGTTTTAGTTTTATTAATTTTTACTATTGTTGCTTTCATTTAATTTTCATTTATTTATGCTCAGTTCTTTATGATTTCTTTTCTCCTACTAATTTTGAGGCTTCTGTTCTTTTTTCTATAGTTGTTTTAGGTGTACAGTTAGGTTGTCTATTCGATGTTTTTCTTGTTTCTTGAGGTAGGATTGTTTTGCTATAAACTTCCCTCTTATAACTGCTTTTCCTGCATAGGTTTTGAGTTGTTGTCTTCTCCTTCTCATTTGTTTATAATTTTTTTTGTTTTCCCTTTTGATTTCTTCAGTAACATACTGGTTATTTAGAAATGTATTGTTTAATCTCCACTTGTTTTTATTTTTTACAGTTTTTTTCTTGTAATTGATGTCTACTTTTATAGCATTGTGGTCAGAGAAGATGTTTGACACAATTCTAATTTTCTTAAATTTACTGAGGTTTCATTTGTGACCCTAGATATGATCTATCCTGGAGAGTGTTCCATGCGCACTTGAGAGGAAGGTGTATTCTTCTACATTTGAATGGAATGTCCTGAAGATATCAATGAGATCCATTTCATCTAGTGCATCATTTAAGACTTGTGTGTCTTTAATGAATTTTATCTTTTGATGATCTGTTCATTGGTGTGAGTGGGGTTTTAAAGTTTCCTATTATTGTTATTATTATTGTGAGAAATATCAATAACCTCATATATGCAGATGACACCACCCTTATGGCAGAAACTGAAGAACTAAAGAGCCTCTTGATAGTGAAAGAGGAGAGTGAAAAAGTTGGCTTAAAGCTCAACATTCATAAAATTAAGATCATGGAATCCGGTCCCATCACTTCATGGCAAATAGATGGGGAAACAGGGGAAACAGTGGAAACAGTGGCTGACTTTATTTTTGAGGGTTCCAAAATCACTGCAGATGGTGATCGCAGCCATGAAATTAAAAGATGCTTACTTCTTGGAAAGAAAGTTATGACCAAGCTAGACAGCATTTCAAAAAGCAAAGACATTACTTTGTCAGCAAAGGCCTATCTAGTTACAGCTATTGTTTTTCCAGTGGTCATGTATGGATGTAAGAGTTGGACTATAAAGAAAGCTGAGCACCAAAGAACTGATGCTTTTGAACTATGGTGTTGAGAAGACTCTTGCAAGTCCCTTGGACCACAAGGATATCCAACCAGTCCATCCTAAAGGTGTGTTCAGTGGAAGGATTGATGTTGAAGCTGAAGCTCCAATACTTTGGCCAACTGATTGGAAGAACTAAATCATTTGAAAAGACCCTGATGCTGGGAAAGATTGAGGCCAGGAGGAGAAGGGGGTGACAGAGAATGAGATGGTTGGATGGCATCACTGACTCAATGGACATGGGTTTGGGTAGACTCCAGGAGATGGTGATGGACAGGAAGGCCTGGCGTGCTGTGGTTCATGGGGTCTGAAATAGTCGGACATGACTAAGTAAACTGAACTGAACTGATTATTATTGTGTTACTGTTAATTCCTCCTTTTATGTCTGTTAGAGTTTGTCTTATGTATTGAAGTGCTCCTATGTTGGGGGCTTAGATATTTACAATTGCTATGTCTTCCTCTTGGATTGATCTCTTGATCATTATGTGGTTTCCTTCTTTATCTCTTGTAATCTTTATTTTAAAGTCTATAGAACATGGAAACAACCCAGATGTCCATCAACAGATGAATGGATAAGAAAGCTGTGGTACATATACATAATGGAGTATTACTTAGCCCTTAAAAAGAATAAGTTTGACTCAGTTCTAATGAGATGGATGAAACTGGAGCCGATTATACAGAGTGAAGTTAGCCAGAAAGAAAAACACCAATACAGTATACTGACACATATATATGGAATTTAGATAGTAATGATGACCCTGTAAGTGAGACAATATAAGAGACACAGAGGTATAGAACAGACTTTTGGCGTCTGAGGGAGAGGGAGAGGGTGGGGTGATTTGGGAGAATGGCACTGAAACATGTATACTATCATATAAGAAATGAAGCGTCAGTCTATGTTCAATACAGGATACAGGATGCTTGGGGCTGG
>SJYW01002611.1:57056-67845 GCA_006410735.1 Raphicerus campestris
GGGCTGGTGTACGGAATGATCTGGGGAGATGGGGTGGGGAGAGAGGTGGGAGGGGGCTTCGGCATGGGGAGATCGTGTATACCTGTGGCTGATTCATGTCAATGTATGGCAAAACCAATACAGTACTGTAAAATATAATAAAGTATTAAAAAAAAATAAAATAAAGTCTATTTTGTCTGATATGAGGATTGCTACTTCAGCTTTCTTTTGCTTATTTGCATGGAATATATTTTTCCATCCTTTCACTTTCAGTCTATATCTGTCTTTAGGTCTGAAGTTGGTTTTTTGCAGACATCATATGTGTGGGTCTTGTTTTTGTATCCGTTCTGCCAGCCTGTGTCTTTTGGTTGGAGCATTTAATCCATTTGCATTTAAAGTAATTATTGATATATATGTTCCTATTGCCATTTTCTTAATTGTTTTGTGTTGATTTTGCAGATGTTTTTTTAAATTCTTGTGTTTCTTGACTATATATAGGTCCCTTTAACATTTGTTGTAAAGCTGGTTTGCTAGTACTGAATTCTCTTAACTTTTGCTTGTCTGAAAAGGGTTTTATTTCTCTATCAATTTTGAATGGGATTCTTGATGGATACAGTAATATTTGTTGTACATTTTCCCCATACTTTAAATATATTCTGCCATTCCCTTCTGGCCTGCAGAGTTCCTGCTGAAAGATCAGCTTTTAAACATATGAGGTTTTCCTATTATTTTACTTGTTGCTTTTCCCTTGAATATTTTAATATTGTTTCTTTGTATTTAGTCTTTGTTAGTTTGATTAATATGTCTCTTGGCATATTTCTGCTTGGGTTTATCCTATATGGGACTTTTCGTCCCTCTTGAACTTGGTTGATTATTTCCTTTTCCATGCTGGGGAAATTTTCAACTATAATCTCTTCAAAATTTTTTCATACACCATGTTTCTCTCTTATTCTTCTGAAACTCCTATAATTTGAATGTTGGTGTGTTTGATTTTGTTCCAGAGGCCTCTGAGTCTATCCTTAGTTCTTTTCATTCTTTTTACTTTATTCTTCAGAAGTTGTTTACATCAATTTTTCTTCCAGTTCACTGATTTGTCCTTCTGCTTCAGAAATTCTGCTATTGATTCCTTCTACAGTATTTTTTAATTTCTGTAATTGTTTTGGTTTTCTTTTTATATTTCAGTTCAGTTGAGTGGTTCAGTTGTGATTGACTCTTTGTAACTTCATGAGTGAACTCCAGGAGATGGTGATGGACAAGGAGGCTTGGTGTGCTGCAATTCATGGGGTCGCAAAGAGTCGGACATGACTGAGTGACTGAACTGAACTGAACTGAACTGAACTGAGGCCTCCCTGTCAATCACGAACTCCCGGAGTTTACTCAAACTCACGTTCATTGAGTTGGTGATGCCATCCAGCCATCTCATCCTCTGTCGTCCCCTTCTCCTCCTGTCCTCAATCCTTCCCAGCATGAGAGTCTTTTCCAATGAGTCAACTCTTCACATGACGTAGTAAAGTACTGGAGCTTCAGCTTCAGCATCAGTCCTTCCAATGAACACCCAGGACTGGTCTCATTTAGGATGGAATTGTTGGACCTCCTTGCAGTCCAAGGGATTCTCAAGAGTCTTCTCCAACACCACAATTCAAAAGCATCAATTCGGCGCTCAGCTTTCTTCACAGTACAACTCTCACATCCATACACGACCAGTGAAAAAACTGTAGCCTTTACTAGACAGACCTTTGTTTGCAAAGTAATGTCTCTTCTTTTGAATATGCTGTCTAGTTTGGTCATAAATTTCCTTCCAAGGAGCAAGCATCTTTTAATTTCATAGCTGCAGTCACTATCTGCAGTGATTTTGGAGCCCCCCAAAGTAAAGTCTGACACTGTTTCCACATCTACTTGCCATGAAGTGATGGGACCAGATGCCATTGTATTAGTTTTCTGAATGTTGAGCTTTAAGTCAACTTTTTCACTCTCCACTTTTACTTTTATCAAGAGGCTTTTTAGTTCCTCTTCACTTTCTGCCATAAGGGTGGTGTCATCTGCATATCTGAGGTTATTGATATTTCTCCCAGCAATCTTGATTCCAGCTTGTGCTTCTTCCAGCCCAGCATTTCTCATGATATACTCTGCATATAAGTTAAATAAGAAGGGTGACAATATATAGCCTTGACTTACTCCTTTTCCTATTTGGAACCAGTCTGTTGTTCCATGTCCAGTTCTAACTGTTGCTTCCTGACCTGCATANGATTGACTCTTTGTAACTTCATGAGTGAACTCCAGGAGATGGTGATGGACAAGGAGGCTTGGTGTGCTGCAATTCATGGGGTCGCAAAGAGTCGGACATGACTGAGTGACTGAACTGAACTGAACTGAACTGAACTGAGGCCTCCCTGTCAATCACGAACTCCCGGAGTTTACTCAAACTCACGTTCATTGAGTTGGTGATGCCATCCAGCCATCTCATCCTCTGTCGTCCCCTTCTCCTCCTGTCCTCAATCCTTCCCAGCATGAGAGTCTTTTCCAATGAGTCAACTCTTCACATGACGTAGTAAAGTACTGGAGCTTCAGCTTCAGCATCAGTCCTTCCAATGAACACCCAGGACTGGTCTCATTTAGGATGGAATTGTTGGACCTCCTTGCAGTCCAAGGGATTCTCAAGAGTCTTCTCCAACACCACAATTCAAAAGCATCAATTCGGCGCTCAGCTTTCTTCACAGTACAACTCTCACATCCATACACGACCAGTGAAAAAACTGTAGCCTTTACTAGACAGACCTTTGTTTGCAAAGTAATGTCTCTTCTTTTGAATATGCTGTCTAGTTTGGTCATAAATTTCCTTCCAAGGAGCAAGCATCTTTTAATTTCATAGCTGCAGTCACTATCTGCAGTGATTTTGGAGCCCCCCAAAGTAAAGTCTGACACTGTTTCCACATCTACTTGCCATGAAGTGATGGGACCAGATGCCATTGTATTAGTTTTCTGAATGTTGAGCTTTAAGTCAACTTTTTCACTCTCCACTTTTACTTTTATCAAGAGGCTTTTTAGTTCCTCTTCACTTTCTGCCATAAGGGTGGTGTCATCTGCATATCTGAGGTTATTGATATTTCTCCCAGCAATCTTGATTCCAGCTTGTGCTTCTTCCAGCCCAGCATTTCTCATGATATACTCTGCATATAAGTTAAATAAGAAGGGCGACAATATATAGCCTTGACTTACTCCTTTTCCTATTTGGAACCAGTCTGTTGTTCCATGTCCAGTTCTAACTGTTGCTTCCTGACCTGCATATAGGTTTCTCAACAGGCAGGTCTGGTATTCCCACCTCTTTCAGAATTTTACACATTTTATTGCGATCCACACAGTCAAAGGCTTTGTAATAGTCAAGAAAGCAGGAATAGATGTTTTTCTGGAACTCTCTTGCTTTTTTGATGATTCTGCGATGTTGCCAATTTGATCTCTGGTTTCTCTGCCTTTTCTAAAATGAGCTTGAACATTGGAAGTCAGCGGTTCATGTATTACTGAAGCCTGGCTTGCAGAATTTTGAGAATTACTTTACTAGCATGTGAGATGAGTGCAATTGTGCATCCTTTCTTTAATTATTCTAGGTCTTTGTTAACTGATTCTTTCATTTCCTCCATTCTCCTTTTAAGGTTTTTTTTTTTTTAATCACCTTTACTCTCATTATTCTGAATTATTTTTCATATAGTTTGCCTTTTTCCTCTTCATTTATTTGGACTTCTTTGTTTCTAGTTTGTTCCTTCATTTGTGTAGTATTTCTCTGCCTTTTTATCATTTTTTTTAACTTATTGTGCTTGAGGTCCCCTTTTCTCAGGCTTCAAGGATGAATTCTTTCTTCCTTTTTAAATTTCTGATTTACTAAGGTTTGTCCAGTTGTTTGTGTAAGCTTTGTATAGGGTGAGCTTCGTGTTGAGTTGTGCATGTGTGTGTGTTTGTTTTTTCTCTGATGGACAAGGCCGAGTGAGGTGGTAATCCTGTCTGCTGATGATTGGGTTTGTATTTTTGTTTTGCTTGTTGTTTACATGAGGAGTCCTGCACAGGTGGTTGTGTGATACCAGATATTGTATTAAAGTGGTTTCTTTATGTGAGTTCTCACTATTTGATACTCCCTAGGGTTATTTTTCTGGTAGTCTGGGGTCTTGGAGTCAATTCTCTCACTCAAAACACTCAGGGCTTGATCTCTTTGTAAATTAAAAATGAGAATTATTTCAGATTTCTCAGAAAGCTTGTCTGACATAAAAGGTCCTGAGGTGATGCTCTCATTTTATGTGAAGCCAAGAGGCAGGAATCAGTAACAATCCTAATTTTTAATTTTTATCCTTTGAAATTTAGAGAATCAATTGCTAGCTTGGGACAGGAGAGTCAATAAAAGTAAAATACAATTAACATTATGTACGGTGACTTTTGAGCTTCTCAAGAGGCTCAGCAGATTAACAACCCACCTACAATATAGGAGACTCAGGTTCGACACCTGGGTTGGGAAGATTTCTTGGAGTAGAGCATGGCAACCCACTCTAGTATTATTTCTTAGAAAGTCTCAGGCATGGACAGAAAAGCCATGTGGGATACAACCTATAGGTTGCAAAGAGTCAGACATGACTGAGCAAGCATGTGCTAATTTTTTACTGAATTTTACTTCCCTGAAATCCTTGCAAAATGAGCTGGACTTGAATCCCAACTTTGCTGAGGTCACTTAAGTCTTTTAAACTTAATACCCTAATTTAAATTATGTGAATGCTACACAGCTTACTCCTTGGAAGAAAAGTTATGACCAACCTAGATAATATACTCAAAAGCAGAGACATTACTTTGCCGACTAAGGTCCGTCTGGTCAAGGCTATGGTTTTTCCTGTGGTCATGTATGGATGTGAGAGCTGGACTGTGAAGAAGGCTGAGCACCGAAGAATTGATGCTTTTAAACTGTGGTGTTGGAGAAGACTCTTGAGAGTCCCTTGGGCTGCAAGGAGATCCAAGCAGTCCATTCTGAAGGAGATCAGCCCTGGTATTTCTTTGGAAGGAATGATGCTAAAGCTGAAACTCCAGTACTTTGGCCACCTCATGCAAAGACTTGACTCATTGGAAAAGACTCTGATGCTGGGAGGGATTGGGGGCAGGAGGAGAAGGGGACNAGTCTGTTGTTCCATGTCCAGTTCTAACTGTTGCTTCCTGACCTGCATATAGGTTTCTCAACAGGCAGGTCTGGTATTCCCACCTCTTTCAGAATTTTACACATTTTATTGCGATCCACACAGTCAAAGGCTTTGTAATAGTCAAGAAAGCAGGAATAGATGTTTTTCTGGAACTCTCTTGCTTTTTTGATGATTCTGCGATGTTGCCAATTTGATCTCTGGTTTCTCTGCCTTTTCTAAAATGAGCTTGAACATTGGAAGTCAGCGGTTCATGTATTACTGAAGCCTGGCTTGCAGAATTTTGAGAATTACTTTACTAGCATGTGAGATGAGTGCAATTGTGCATCCTTTCTTTAATTATTCTAGGTCTTTGTTAACTGATTCTTTCATTTCCTCCATTCTCCTTTTAAGGTTTTTTTTTTTTTAATCACCTTTACTCTCATTATTCTGAATTATTTTTCATATAGTTTGCCTTTTTCCTCTTCATTTATTTGGACTTCTTTGTTTCTAGTTTGTTCCTTCATTTGTGTAGTATTTCTCTGCCTTTTTATCATTTTTTTTAACTTATTGTGCTTGAGGTCCCCTTTTCTCAGGCTTCAAGGATGAATTCTTTCTTCCTTTTTAAATTTCTGATTTACTAAGGTTTGTCCAGTTGTTTGTGTAAGCTTTGTATAGGGTGAGCTTCGTGTTGAGTTGTGCATGTGTGTGTGTTTGTTTTTTCTCTGATGGACAAGGCCGAGTGAGGTGGTAATCCTGTCTGCTGATGATTGGGTTTGTATTTTTGTTTTGCTTGTTGTTTACATGAGGAGTCCTGCACAGGTGGTTGTGTGATACCAGATATTGTATTAAAGTGGTTTCTTTATGTGAGTTCTCACTATTTGATACTCCCTAGGGTTATTTTTCTGGTAGTCTGGGGTCTTGGAGTCAATTCTCTCACTCAAAACACTCAGGGCTTGATCTCTTTGTAAATTAAAAATGAGAATTATTTCAGATTTCTCAGAAAGCTTGTCTGACATAAAAGGTCCTGAGGTGATGCTCTCATTTTATGTGAAGCCAAGAGGCAGGAATCAGTAACAATCCTAATTTTTAATTTTTATCCTGTGAAATTTAGAGAATCAATTGCTAGCTTGGGACAGGAGAGTCAATAAAAGTAAAATACAATTAACGTTATGTACGGTGACTTTTGAGCTTCTCAAGAGGCTCAGCAGATTAACAACCCACCTACAATATAGGAGACTCAGGTTCGACACCTGGGTTGGGAAGATTTCTTGGAGTAGAGCATGGCAACCCACTCTAGTATTATTTCTTAGAAAGTCTCAGGCATGGACAGAAAAGCCATGTGGGATACAACCTATAGGTTGCAAAGAGTCAGACATGACTGAGCAAGCATGTGCTAACTTTTTACTGAATTTTACTTCCCTGAAATCCTTGCAAAATGAGCTGGACTTGAATCCCAACTTTGCTGAGGTCACTTAAGTCTTTTAAACTTAATACCCTAATTTAAATTATGTGAATGCTACACAGCTTACTCCTTGGAAGAAAAGTTATGACCAACCTAGATAATATACTCAAAAGCAGAGACATTACTTTGCCGACTAAGGTCCGTCTGGTCAAGGCTATGGTTTTTCCTGTGGTCATGTATGGATGTGAGAGCTGGACTGTGAAGAAGGCTGAGCACCGAAGAATTGATGCTTTTAAACTGTGGTGTTGGAGAAGACTCTTGAGAGTCCCTTGGGCTGCAAGGAGATCCAAGCAGTCCATTCTGAAGGAGATCAGCCCCGGTATTTCTTTGGAAGGAATGATGCTAAAGCTGAAACTCCAGTACTTTGGCCACCTCATGCAAAGACTTGACTCATTGGAAAAGACTCTGATGCTGGGAGGGATTGGGGGCAGGAGGAGAAGGGGACTACAGAGGATGAGATGGCTGGATGGAATCGCGAACTCGATGGACGTGAGTCTGAGTGAACTCCGAGAGATGGTGATGGACAGGGAGGCCTGGCGTGCTGCTATTCATGGGGTCGCAAAAAGTCGGACACGACTGAGTGACTGAACTGAACTGAACTGATGCAATGTTATTGAAAGATTAGAGCCAACATGAGTAAAAAATCTTTGCATACATAAGTAAAGTCAGAAGCATCTGAACTGAACTTACCAGTCATGTGTAATAACTCGGGTGCAGCGCTCACAAAAACCTTGGGTATTCAGCTTACTCTGAATGAAGGCCAATATAATGCTTAGCAGCCATTGCTTTAACTTACTCCTGAATGAGGCACCAAGTGATAGCAGAGTGATGGGTAGGACCTGTTCCCATGGGAATGAGCCTGTGAGTGAAGCCTCTGTTTTGCTCAGTTTCATGGAGAACAAGCAAACACTTCACCACCTCTCAAAAAGTATCTATAAAATCCTAGTTTTCTTAAAAAACAGTGTCATCATATGTTCATTGCCTGCAAATGATTACTTGTCAGACACAAAAGCAATATTTTCTTCCAGTGGAGTTAATGGCATTTCTGTCACTTCTTTTTGGGGATTTAGTATTTTTCATTTAGCTGATTAAAATGTGCAGCTAATTATGCCAGATTTTAAAAAAAATCAAATTCTTAAAAATTATTTTGAAATCTTTAAATGACTTAGCCATATTTTTACTCTCCACTTGGGAAAAATTTGCTTAGATTATATGCTTTTGTCATCTCCTTAGTAAATGTCAATTGATGTAAAATGAGTGGATTTGTATTTATAAAAATAACTTTTTTCACAGGAAGAAGAATTAAGAAAAAGTGGTGAAGCCAAGTATGCTCACTTGAGTGATGAACTTCATGTATTAATTGAAGTGTTTGCTCCACCGGGAGAGGCTTATTCACGTATGAGTCATGCTTTGGAAGAGATTAAAAAATTTCTGGTTCCCGTAAGTACTTTTCACTTTTTACAAAGATGTTTCTCATCAGTTCCTATTTTAAAATGTGCCTTGATCTTCACTGACTTTTAGAAAAGAAACTCATGTTGCAGATTATTTGTAGAATCAATGTGAAAGTGAAAATAAAAAGGAATACAAAAAGCACTTAGCACAGGATCTGGCATGTTGCTGCCAAGTGATGATTTGGCAGTTGTTTTTCTTCAGCATGTTACATACTGTGCTATCCTTCAGAGCCATGAAGAGTAAGACAATTAACACTAAAGCTTAAATACATAACTGAAGTTGTATACTTTTGTTTCTTAATTACTTGTTAGTTGACATGTATTATTCATAATTTTAAAATGTTTCTAGGTATAGTGGAAGGGGAAAGAGACTGAACATGCAATATGTGTAATGACAATGATAGTATTTGGAATGATAGTGTACTTTAACGCAATAGTATGCCAGGCGCTGCCTCATTATAAAATATAATGTAAAATAATCAATATTAATAAAACTAAACATTTATTGAGATCATGCAAAAGTCAGAAAAATACAATCATTGCGTTGTATGAGAGAAAAAGAACGATCAGTGTTCAGAAAACGTGACAGCATATTCGGAGTTGCATTTTGAATTGAATCCTCTACTGATTTTCTAAGAAATAGAAGAAGATTAAATAATGAAGCTTTCCTAAAGGTCAACAATTTAGCATTCCAGGAAGAGGTTGTTTGAACAGAAAGCTTTGCATCAGGCTTGGACCTAGGAATGAAATAATTAGAGAATGCTGAGTAAAGTTTTCTCTATTGTCCTGGCAGATGTCTTCAGCAGAGAGAGAAAAAGAGTAGCTGATATTTGTCTGTGCCATGAAGAAACATTATAGATTTCTAAACTAAGTAATAAACTCAGAGGAAGTGTGGGTAAGATTCATTGATTGGCAGTCATTTTCCAAATTGGGTGGGGGACAGAATTTAACAACAAAAAAAGTATAAAAATATAACCACCCAACCTATTTGTATGCCCAGTTTTAAAATTTCTGTCAAGACGAATTTATAGAATAATCCCATACCACTCTGATTATTCCACAACTTTATATACACCCAGATTTTGTGCCCAATTTATTATCTGGTACTTACCTGAACATCTTTCTAAATAGATCCTATATTTCTTAAAAAATGAGGATGCTATGTCCTCTCTCCCTTCTGTTTTTAAACTAAATGCCTGGTTCAGTTCAGTTGCTCAGTCGTGTCCGACTTTTTGCGACCCCATGAATAGCAGCACGCCAGGCCTCCCTGTCCATCACCAACTCCAGGAGTTCACTCAAACTCACATCTATGGAGTCAGCGATGCCATCCAGCCATCTCATCCTCTGTCATCCCCTTCTCCTTCTGCCCCCAATCCCTCCCACAATCAGAGTCTTTTCCAATGAATCAACTCTTCCCATGAGGTGGCCAAAGTACTGGCGTTTCAGCTTTAGCATCATTCCCTCCAAAGAACACCCAGGACCAATCTCCTTTAGAATGGACTGGCTGGATCTCCTTGCAATCCAAGGGACTCTCAAGAGTCTTCTCCAACACCACAGTTCAAAAGCATCAATTCTTTGGCACTCAGGTTTGTTCACAGTCCATATCTTACATCCATACATGACCACTGGAAAAACAATAGAGTTGACTAGACAGAGCTTAGTCGGCAAAGTAATGTCTCTGCTTTTGAATATGCTGTCTAGGTTGGTCATAACTTTTCATCCAAGGAGCAAGTGACTTTTTTTTTTAATTTCATAATTTAAAAACCTTCTTATTTTATTTTTTAATACTTTATTCTATTTTAAAAGACTTTTATTTTTTTAATTTAATACATTATTCTATTTTACAATACTGTATTGGTTTTGCCATACATTGACATGAATCAGCCACAGGTGTACACGATCTCCCCATGCCGAAGCCCCCTCCCACCTCCCACCCCACACCATCTCCCTGGATCATCCCATACACCAGCCCCAAGCATCCTGTATCCTGTATTGAACATAGACTGGCACTTCATTTCTTATATGATAGTATACATGTGTTCAGTGCCATTATCTCAAATCATTCCACCCTCTCCCTCTCCCTCAGACTCCAAAAGTCCATTCTATATCTCTGTGTCTCTTATGTTGTCTCACTTGCAGGGTCATCATTACTATCTTTCTAAATTCCATATATATGTGTCAGTATACTGTATTGGTGTTTTTCTTTCTGGCTAACTTCACTCTGTATAATCGGCTCCAGTTCCATCCATCTCATTAGAACTGAGTCAAACTTATTCTTTTTAAGGGCTGAGTAATACTCCATTATGTATATGTACCACTGCTTTCTTATCCATTCATCTTCTGATGGACATCTAGGTTGTTTCCATGTCCTGGCAATTATAAACAATGCTGCAGTGAACATTGGGGTACATGTGTCTCTTTCAATTCGGGTTTCCTCGGTGTGTATGCCCGGCAGTGGGATTGCTGGCACAAAGACAGAAATATAGATCAATGGAACAAAATAGAAAGCCCAGAGATAAATCCACACACATATGGACACCTTATCTTCGACAAAGGAGGCAAGAAAATACAATAAAGTAAAGACAGTCTCTTTAACAGGTGCTGCTGGGAAAACTGGTCAACCACTTGTAAAAGAATGAAACTAGATCACTTTCTATCACCACACACAAAAATAAACTCAAAATGGATTAAAGATCTAAACGTAAGACCAGAAACTATAAAACTCCTTGAAGAGAACATAGGCAAAACACTCT
>SJYW01002611.1:71204-111914 GCA_006410735.1 Raphicerus campestris
GCTTTCTTATCCATTCATCTTCTGATGGACATCTAGGTTGTTTCCATGTCCTGGCAATTATAAACAATGCTGCAGTGAACATTGGGGTACATGTGTCTCTTTCAATTCGGGTTTCCTCGGTGTGTATGCCCGGCAGTGGGATTGCTGGCACAAAGACAGAAATATAGATCAATGGAACAAAATAGAAAGCCCAGAGATAAATCCACACACATATGGACACCTTATCTTCGACAAAGGAGGCAAGAAAATACAATAAAGTAAAGACAGTCTCTTTAACAGGTGCTGCTGGGAAAACTGGTCAACCACTTGTAAAAGAATGAAACTAGATCACTTTCTATCACCACACACAAAAATAAACTCAAAATGGATTAAAGATCTAAACGTAAGACCAGAAACTATAAAACTCCTCGAAGAGAACATAGGCAAAACACTCTCTGACATACATCACAGCAGGATCCTCTATGATCCACTTCCCAGTATACTGGAAATACAAGCAAAAATAAACAAATGGGATCTAATTAAAATTAAAAGCTTCTGCACAACAAAGGAAACTATAAGTAAGATAAAAATACAGCCTTCTGAATGGGAGAAAACAATAGCAAATGAAGCAACTGACAAACAACTCATCTCAAAGATATACAAGCAACTGATGCAGCTCAACTTTAGAAAAATAAGCGATCCAATCAAAAAATGGGCCAAAGAACTAAATAGGCATTTCTCCAAAGAAGACATATGGATGGCTAACAAACACATGAAAAGATGCTCAACATCACTCATTATCAGAGAAATGCAAATCAAGACCACAATGAGGTACCACTTCACACCAGTCAGAATGGCTGTGATCCAAAACTCTACAAGCAATAAATGCTGGAGAGGATGTGGAGAAAAGGCAACTCTCTTACACTGCTGGTGGAAATGCAAACTAGTACAGCCATTATGGAAAACAGTGTGGAGATTCCTTTAAAAATAGCAAGTGGCTTTTAATTTCATGGCTGGAGTCACCATCTGCAGTGATTTTTGGAGCCCCCCAAAATAAAGTCTGACACGGTTTCCACTGTTTCCCCATTTATTTCCCATGAAGTGATGGGATCGGATGCCATGATCTTTGTTTTCTGAATGTTCAGCTTTAAGCCAACTTTTCCACTCTCCACTTTTACGTTCATCAAGAGACTTTTTAGTTTCTCTTCACTTTCTGCCATAAGGGTGGTGTCATCTGCATATGTGAAGTTATTGATATTACTCCAAATCTTGATTCCAGCTTGTGCTTCTTCCAGCCCAGCGTTTCTCATTATATACTCTGCATATAAGTTTAATAAGGAGGGTGACAATATATTCTTTTTCCTATTCTGACCAGTCTGTTCTTCCATGTCCAGTTCTAACTCTTTCTTCCTGACCTGCATATAGGTTTCTCAAGAGGCAGGTCAGGTGATCTGGTATTCCAATCTCTTGAAGAACTTTTCACAATTTATTGTGATCCACACATTTAAAGCATTTGGCATAGTAAACAAGGGAGGAATAGATGTTTTTCTGGAACTCTTTTGCTTTTTTCATGAGCCAGCAGATGTTGGCAATTTGATCTCTGGTTCCCGTGCCTTTTTTAACACCAGCTTGAACATCTGGAAGTTAACGGTTCACATATTGCTGAAGCCTGGCTTGGAGTATTTTGAGCATCACTTTAAGTGTGTGAGATGAGTGCCATTGTGTGATAGTTTGAGCATTCTTTGACATTGCCTTTCTTTGGGATTGTAATAAAAACTGGCCATTTCCAGTCCTGTGGCCACTGCTGAGTTTTCCAAATTTGCTGGCATATTGAGTACAACACTTTCACAGAATCATCTTTCAGGATTTCAAATAGCTGAACTGGAATTACATCACCTCCACTAGCTTTGTTCATAGTGATGCTTTCTAAGGTCCACTTGACTTCACATTCCAGAATGTCTAGCTCTAAGTGAGTGATCATACCATCGTGATTATCCAGGTCATGATGATCTTTTTTTTGTACAGTTCTGTGTATTCTTGCCACCTCTTCTTAATATCCTCTGCTTTTGTTAGGTCCATACATTTCTGTCCTTTATCAAATCCCTCAATCCCTGAAATATTTCCTTGGTATCTCTGATTTTCTTGAAGAGATCTATAGACTATCAAATTCTGTTGTTTTCCTCTATTTCTCTGCATTGATCACTGAAGAAGGCTTTCTTATCTCTCCTTGCTATTCTTTGGAACTCTGCATTCAGATACTTATATCTTTCCTTTTCTCCTTTGCTTTTGGCTTTTCTTCTTTTCACAGCTATTTGTAAGGCCTCCCCAGACAGCCATTTTGCTTTTTTGCATTTCTTTTCCATGGGGATGGTCTTGATTCCTGTCTCCTGTACAGTGTCACAAATCTCTGTCCACAGGTCATCAGGCACTCAATCTATCAGATCTAGTCCCTTAAGTCTATTTCTCACTTCCACTGTATAATCATAAGGGATTTGATTTAGGTCATACCTGAATGGCTTAGTGGTTTTCCCTACTTTCTTCAGTTTAAGTCTGAATTTGGCAATAAGGAGTTCATGATCTGAGCCACAGTCAGCTCCTGGTCTTGTTTTTGCTGACTGTATNAGGCATTTCTCCAAAGAAGACATACGGATGGCTAACAAACACATGAAAAGATGCTCAACATCACTCATTATCAGAGAAATGCAAATCAAGACCACAATGAGGTACCACTTCACACCAGTCAGAATGGCTGTGATCCAAAAATCTACAAGCAATAAATGCTGGAGAGGATGTGGAGAAAAGGCAACTCTCTTACACTGCTGGTGGAAATGCAAACTAGTACAGCCATTATGGAAAACAGTGTGGAGATTCCTTTAAAAATAGCAAGTGGCTTTTAATTTCATGGCTGGAGTCACCATCTGCAGTGATTTTTGGAGCCCCCCAAAATAAAGTCTGACACGGTTTCCACTGTTTCCCCATTTATTTCCCATGAAGTGATGGGATCGGATGCCATGATCTTTGTTTTCTGAATGTTCAGCTTTAAGCCAACTTTTCCACTCTCCACTTTTACGTTCATCAAGAGACTTTTTAGTTTCTCTTCACTTTCTGCCATAAGGGTGGTGTCATCTGCATATGTGAAGTTATTGATATTACTCCAAATCTTGATTCCAGCTTGTGCTTCTTCCAGCCCAGCGTTTCTCATTATATACTCTGCATATAAGTTTAATAAGGAGGGTGACAATATATTCTTTTTCCTATTCTGACCAGTCTGTTCTTCCATGTCCAGTTCTAACTCTTTCTTCCTGACCTGCATATAGGTTTCTCAAGAGGCAGGTCAGGTGATCTGGTATTCCAATCTCTTGAAGAACTTTTCACAATTTATTGTGATCCACACATTTAAAGCATTTGGCATAGTAAACAAGGGAGGAATAGATGTTTTTCTGGAACTCTTTTGCTTTTTTCATGAGCCAGCAGATGTTGGCAATTTGATCTCTGGTTCCCGTGCCTTTTTTAACACCAGCTTGAACATCTGGAAGTTAACGGTTCACATATTGCTGAAGCCTGGCTTGGAGTATTTTGAGCATCACTTTAAGTGTGTGAGATGAGTGCCATTGTGTGATAGTTTGAGCATTCTTTGACATTGCCTTTCTTTGGGATTGTAATAAAAACTGGCCATTTCCAGTCCTGTGGCCACTGCTGAGTTTTCCAAATTTGCTGGCATATTGAGTACAACACTTTCACAGAATCATCTTTCAGGATTTCAAATAGCTGAACTGGAATTACATCACCTCCACTAGCTTTGTTCATAGTGATGCTTTCTAAGGTCCACTTGACTTCACATTCCAGAATGTCTAGCTCTAAGTGAGTGATCATACCATCGTGATTATCCAGGTCATGATGATCTTTTTTTTGTACAGTTCTGTGTATTCTTGCCACCTCTTCTTAATATCCTCTGCTTTTGTTAGGTCCATACATTTCTGTCCTTTATCAAATCCCTCAATCCCTGAAATATTTCCTTGGTATCTCTGATTTTCTTGAAGAGATCTATAGACTATCAAATTCTGTTGTTTTCCTCTATTTCTCTGCATTGATCACTGAAGAAGGCTTTCTTATCTCTCCTTGCTATTCTTTGGAACTCTGCATTCAGATACTTATATCTTTCCTTTTCTCCTTTGCTTTTGGCTTTTCTTCTTTTCACAGCTATTTGTAAGGCCTCCCCAGACAGCCATTTTGCTTTTTTGCATTTCTTTTCCATGGGGATGGTCTTGATTCCTGTCTCCTGTACAGTGTCACAAATCTCTGTCCACAGGTCATCAGGCACTCAATCTATCAGATCTAGTCCCTTAAGTCTATTTCTCACTTCCACTGTATAATCATAAGGGATTTGATTTAGGTCATACCTGAATGGCTTAGTGGTTTTCCCTACTTTCTTCAGTTTAAGTCTGAATTTGGCAATAAGGAGTTCATGATCTGAGCCACAGTCAGCTCCTGGTCTTGTTTTTGCTGACTGTATAGAGCTTCTCCATCTTTGGCTACAAAGAATATAATCAGTCTGATTTGGTGTTGACCATCTGGTGATGTCCAAGTGTAGAGTCTTCTCTTGTGTCATTGGAAGAGGGTGTTTGCTATAACCAGTGCATTCTCTTCGGAAAACTCTATGAGGCTTTGCTCTGCTTCATTCCATATTCCAAAGCCAAATTTGCCTGTTACTCCAGGTGTTTCTTGACTTCCTACTTTTGCATTCCAGTCCCCTATAACGGAAAGAACATCTTTTTTTGTGCGTTAGTTCTAAAAAGGTCTTGTAGGTCTTCATAGAACAGTTCAACTTCAGCTTCTTCAGCATTACTGGTTGGGGCATAGACTTGGATTACTGTGATATTGAATGGTTGACCTTGGAAAGGAACATATATCATTCTGTCATTTTTGAAACTGCATTCAAGTACTGCATTTCAGACTCTTTGGTTGACCATGATGGCTACTCCATTTCTTCTAAGGGATTCCTGCCTGCAGTAGTAGATATAATGGTCATCTGAGTTAAATTCACCCATCCCAGTTATTTTATTTTGCTGATTCCTAGAATGTCGACATTCACTCTTGCCACCTCTTGTTTGACCACTTCCAATTTGCCTTGATTCATGGACCTGACATTCCACGTTCATATGCAATATTGCTCTTTACAGCATCAGACCTTGCTTCGATCATCAGTCACATCCACAACTGGGTATTGTTTTTGCTTTGACTCCATCCCTTCATTCTTTCTGGAGTTATTTCTCCACTGATCTCCAGTAGCATATTGGACACCTACTGACCTGGGGAGTTCCTCTTTCCATATCCTATCATTTTGACTTTTCATACTGTTCATGGGGTTCTCAAGGCAAGAATACTGAAGTGGTTTGCCATTCCCTTCTCCAGTGGACTGCATTCTGTCAGACCTCTCCACCATGATCCACTTGTCTTAGATGGCACACATGGCATGGCTTAGTTTCATTGAGTTAGACCAGGTTGTGGTCCTAGTGTGATTAAATTTACTATAGTTTTCTGTGATTATGGTTTCAATGTTTCTGCCCTTTGATGCCCTCTTGCAACACCTACCATCTTACATTTCTCTTACCATGGTCATGGGGTATCTCTTCACGGCTGTTCCAGCAAAGTGCAGCCACTGCTCCTTACCTTAGACAAGGGGTATCTCCTCACCTCTACCCCTCCAGACCTTGGACGTGGAGTAGCTCCTCTAGGCCTTCCTGCGCCTGGGCAGGCACCGCTCCTTGGATGTGGGGTTGCTCTTCTCTACTGTGCTTGTGTGTGGTCACAGCCGCCCACACTTGTTCACCATCGCAAATGCCTGGTGCTGTTGGGTAAACAGTTTTACTATATTTAGCTCAGACTAGCCCAACCTCTTGTGATCTAAGTGGTATCAAAAAAGGCTAGAACTGCCTGCATTACTAATACGTTTTGTGACCTAGACAAGTCAGTTAAATTTCCACAACTTTAGCTTCAGTTCAGTTCAATTGCTCAGTTGTGTTTGATTCTTTGTGACCTCATGGACTACAGCATGCCAGACTTCCCTATCCTTTACCAACTCCTGAAGCTTGCTCAAAATCATGTCCATCAAGACAGTGATGCCAGCCAACCATCTCATCTTCTGTCGTCCCTTTCTCCTCCTGCCTTCAATCCTTTCTAGCATCCAGATCTTTTCCAAAGAGTCAGTTGTCCTCATCAGATGGCCAAAGTATTGGAGTTTCAGTGGCATCAATCCTTCCAATGAATATTCAGGACTGATTTCCTTTTGGACTGACTTTAGCTTATTCATCTTTAAAAAGGAGGTAGTAAAAATAGGTATTATGAATACTAAAAATAGCAGATATTGTTATAGTTAATAATAATAACACACGTTGTGAATATTAAATGGGGTAATGCATATAAAAGGACACAGACAATTATAAAGGATGATATATATTTTATTATCAGTAAGTAAATTGGCATTTTCAATCTATTATACTATTGTAGTAGAATCTTGGAATGACATTTTGAAGTGAAATATGTAAGATGAAATACTATTTCATTACTACAAGATTTTAGACCTAGGCTGTAGGCTAGGTGGATCCTATTTTATTATAAATACCAGTGATACATTTCACTTACTTCTTGGACTTCTTGATACTTGTAATCATTTCATTTATTTCTTCTCCACTGAATTATCCTTTGTGAGGGCAGGGCTGGCCTAGGCTTTAATACTCCTCACATTTAGAGTCATACCTGGAACACTAACTGTTTGATCGTCTGACAGAGGGAGTCACTGGAGATAATGAAGGGGATTAAACAGCTATCTGGTTGAGATTTGTGGAACAGTCAACATATAGTCCCCAAACAAATCTACACGTGGTAGAAAACCTTCCTTTGGTCAGTGTGTTCTGCTCCTGCTTCCTCTCAGTTTTATTTCTGCCCATCTAATTGTTCCTCACTGTGCATCCAACATTCCAGGCTTCTTGTTTATTAAGGGCTTTGACGGTTCTTCTCCAAAATATTGACCACAGGTCCCAGCTCACAGGGTAGCACTGCATGAAATTCTTCCCTCACCGTGCAGTCTAAAATAGCCTTCCTATATTTGTACCACCCTATTCTATTGTGTCTGCAACACTATCTGAAACTCAGTTTCTGCAGTTCACTGTCCTGTCACCCCCTGGCCCTCTTCACTTATATATTTTCCTCATAACTTTGTGCCAGGTAAATAAGGAAGCAGTCAATAAATTTTTTTTATGAATGAATAAAGCTTTAAAAATATTCTGATATCTCTCAATGTAGAATTAGCAAATTTTACAATCAATGAAGCAACACTATTTGGTAAATGTTGCCCATTTGCTTTTCTGGTCTCAGTACCAGGCAGAGGATAGCATCTGTCCACTTGACTCATCATTAGAACTACAAGGGGTGAAAATTAACTGCCAGTTCTTTTTCATTTATCTGGAATTACTTATTGATTCAGGTTTCTTTTGTCATTTATATGAAGGTCTGTAGAAATGCTAACATATCAAGATACTAATATTTACAAACTTCACAGGTGAAGAATTATACCCAGGAAGCAGCAAGCTGAAACAACACAGAAGGCTACTGTCAGATGATGTCCACTGACGTCAGATTCCTCTGTACATGTTACATCACACTCCTCTAACGTGCAGCATCTTCCCATGGTTAAAACCTTCACCTCTATCTGTGTCACTCAACATCTATACAGCTTGTCCTACAATGGGCTATAATCGTCTAAAATTGCCAACTGTAGAACATATAACTCAATATTATTGCTGTGTGGAAAATTTTCAGCTGGATACTTTCCATTCAGTCTTATCAAAACAAGTAGAGTGGCAGGTCAATAAAGCATCAATAAATTGAACTCTGCTGATTTTAAATCTCTAATGCGTTGAGAAGGTACTGTATCAAACACTTCCATATATTACTAATTTGTCTTGCAAACAAGGTAAGAAGTATCAAATCAATTATTTAACAAATAATGAAAAAAGGGATGTAAAACCCTAAACTAATACATATTTCAATATGTAAATGCCCTTCTCCTCACTTTATAAGATATAAAAGGAAACATGTATTGTCATTATTACATTTTGTAACACTCCTTGTAGCAAAACATTGACTGGTTTGATCTCATTGCAATCCTAGGAACTCTCAAGAGTCTTCTCCAGCACCAGTTTGAAAGCATCAGTTCTTCTGCACTCATCCTTTACTGGGGTTCAGCCCCAACAGGATCCAGAGATATCTGAAGCGTGAGCAGCATCAGTGAGAGAGATATAGAGATATATAGAGAGATAAAGAAAGAAAATTACAGTTAAGAAAATAGAAGAGAGAAAGAGGTTGATATTCCTTGGTTTACACAGAAAGCTAATAAAGCCCCTGCACGGGACTTGCTCTGTTCACAGAGGCCACGGGTGCCCTCTCAATGGGGTGAAGGTGCAGAGCACCTTCTCTAGAGGGTCTTGGAAGCCTGGGCAGGAAAGTGAACTCAGAGGGCCCCTGCACTCCAGGAAGTCAACCTGAAAAGGAAAGAAATAAAGAATGACATGGGAAGACCAAGCTTCAGTGAGCAAGGCCCGTCACTTTATTTTCAGAGGGAGCTTTTATATCCTGAGTTGTACATTGAGTAAAGTGAAAAAGGCTGAGTCAGCTCAACATTCCGTCAGTATTAACTTTTATCAATACCAGGTTTCTTCCTGCATACAGTTTCATAAACAAGGGTCTTATTTTTCGTATATTATCTTCTGGTCCAGAGGCCTGTTGACATCTTATGACCCCTTTTTGATAAAGATTGATCAGCTAAAACACTTACTTTCCCTTGAAATGTTTTTTTTTTTCTTAAATTCCTTAGCCTGCATCACCCTTAAAATACAGTTACATTTTTATGCAGTAAAGATTCAGTGGGTTACAACAAAGAAAGAACTTATTAACTCGAAGCCTAACGTTTCTAATGTTAAGGCTACTACTTATTTTTTCTATATCCTAATTATATGCACTCCCAGGAACACAATGGATAAGGGATGTGGGAATTTGGCAGGAAGCATTGGCTCAACAATGTTGCAAAAGTCTGGATAAACCAGCCAAGTAAGCTTGAATGCTAACAGTGAGGTTGAACTGAAATACTCCTTTCATGCCCAGGAGATCTATTAACTAGAGTCCTAAGTTAATTTTTTCCAGAAAAATGTGGTCGGGGATAGCCCCCTGTTAATGTCAGAAGTGTTGGTGAAAGGCATAAAATAGTAAGACAGATTCTGGTTTGGGGGTAGATGCTAGAGCAAGTCCAGGGGGTCCCTTGAGTCCTGATCCGCCTTGCTCGTCAGGTCTCTCTACATGACCTTGTCATGGGTGGGATCGGCCCAGGCAGTCCCTCGAGTCCTGAAGCCTTGCTTCTCAGGTCTCTTTTGCATGACCTTGTCATGGGTGGGATCTCCCATGCTGGCTCCCGGCAAGCCTTCTTCATGGCCCAACTCTCATTCTGTACAAGACTACTGAAAACATCACAGCTTTGACTATATGGACCTTTGTTGGTAAAGTGATGGCTCTGCTTTTTAATTTCCTGTCTAGGTTTGTCATAACTTTACTTCCAAGGAACAAGTGTCTGATAATTTCATGGTTGCAGTCACTGTCCACAGTGAATTTGAAGCACAATAAAAGAAAATATCTTATTACTTTTAACCTCCCCCCTTCTATTTGTCATGAAGTGATAGGACAAGTTGACATGATCTTTATTTTCTGAATGTTGAGTTTTAAGCCAGCTTTTTCACTCTCCTTTTTCACCTTCCTCAAGAGACTCTTTAGTTCTTCTTCACTTTCTGCCATTAAGGTGGTGTCATCTGTGTAACTGAGATTATTGATATTTCTCCTGTAAATCTTGATTCCAGCTTGTGCTTCATCTTGCCTGGCATTTTGCATGATGTATTCTGCATATAAGTTAAATAATCAGGGTGACAACATATAGCCTTGATGTTCTTTCCCAATTTTGAGCCAGTCAGTTTTTCTGTGTCCAGTTCTAAGTGTTGCTTCTTGACCCATAAACAAGATTATCAGGAGACAGGTAAGAAGGTCTAGTGTTCCTGTGTCTTTAGTAATTTTCCAGTTTATTGTGATCCACAAAGTCAATAGCTGTAGCATAATCAGTGGAGAAAAATTAGATTATTTTCTTCGAAATTCTCCTGCTTTCCCTATGATCAAATGGATGTTGGCAATTTAATCTCCATTCCTCTGCCTTTTCTAAACACAGCTGTTACTCCTGGAAATTCTTTGTTGATGTACTACTGAGCCTACCTTGAAGAATTGTGTACATTATCTTCCTAGCATGTGAAATGAGCACAATTGTATGGTAGTTAGCATTTCCTTTCTTTGGGACTGGAAAGAAAATTGATGTGTTCCCATGCTGTGGACAGTGCTGAGTGTTCTAAATTTGCTAACATACTGAGTGCAGTATTTTAACGGCACCATCTTTTAGGATTTTAAATAGCTCAGCTGGAATTCTATCAGCTCCACTAGCTTTGTTTGCAGTAATACTTCCTAAGGCCTGCTTGACTTCACACTCCAGGATGTCTGGCTCTCTGTGAGTGACCACTCAGCTGTAGTTATCTAGGTCATCAATACCTTTTTTGTATAGTTCTTCCTTGTATTCTTGCCATCTNTGTTAATGTCAGAAGTGTTGGTGAAAGGCATAAAATAGTAAGACAGATTCTGGTTTGGGGGTAGATGCTAGAGCAAGTCCAGGGGGTCCCTTGAGTCCTGATCCGCCTTGCTCGTCAGGTCTCTCTACATGACCTTGTCATGGGTGGGATCGGCCCAGGCAGTCCCTCGAGTCCTGAAGCCTTGCTTCTCAGGTCTCTTTTGCATGACCTTGTCATGGGTGGGATCTCCCATGCTGGCTCCCGGCAAGCCTTCTTCATGGCCCAACTCTCATTCTGTACAAGACTACTGAAAACATCACAGCTTTGACTATATGGACCTTTGTTGGTAAAGTGATGGCTCTGCTTTTTAATTTCCTGTCTAGGTTTGTCATAACTTTACTTCCAAGGAACAAGTGTCTGATAATTTCATGGTTGCAGTCACTGTCCACAGTGAATTTGAAGCACAATAAAAGAAAATATCTTATTACTTTTAACCTCCCCCCTTCTATTTGTCATGAAGTGATAGGACAAGTTGACATGATCTTTATTTTCTGAATGTTGAGTTTTAAGCCAGCTTTTTCACTCTCCTTTTTCACCTTCCTCAAGAGACTCTTTAGTTCTTCTTCACTTTCTGCCATTAAGGTGGTGTCATCTGTGTAACTGAGATTATTGATATTTCTCCTGTAAATCTTGATTCCAGCTTGTGCTTCATCTTGCCTGGCATTTTGCATGATGTATTCTGCATATAAGTTAAATAATCAGGGTGACAACATATAGCCTTGATGTTCTTTCCCAATTTTGAGCCAGTCAGTTTTTCTGTGTCCAGTTCTAAGTGTTGCTTCTTGACCCATAAACAAGATTATCAGGAGACAGGTAAGAAGGTCTAGTGTTCCTGTGTCTTTAGTAATTTTCCAGTTTATTGTGATCCACAAAGTCAATAGCTGTAGCATAATCAGTGGAGAAAAATTAGATTATTTTCTTCGAAATTCTCCTGCTTTCCCTATGATCAAATGGATGTTGGCAATTTAATCTCCATTCCTCTGCCTTTTCTAAACACAGCTGTTACTCCTGGAAATTCTTTGTTGATGTACTACTGAGCCTACCTTGAAGAATTGTGTACATTATCTTCCTAGCATGTGAAATGAGCACAATTGTATGGTAGTTAGCATTTCCTTTCTTTGGGACTGGAAAGAAAATTGATGTGTTCCCATGCTGTGGACAGTGCTGAGTGTTCTAAATTTGCTAACATACTGAGTGCAGTATTTTAACGGCACCATCTTTTAGGATTTTAAATAGCTCAGCTGGAATTCTATCAGCTCCACTAGCTTTGTTTGCAGTAATACTTCCTAAGGCCTGCTTGACTTCACACTCCAGGATGTCTGGCTCTCTGTGAGTGACCACTCAGCTGTAGTTATCTAGGTCATCAATACCTTTTTTGTATAGTTCTTCCTTGTATTCTTGCCATCTCTCCTTAATCTCTTTTGTTTCTGTTAGGTCCTTACAGTTTCTGGCATTTATCATGCCCATCCTTGCATGAAATGTTCCATTGATACATCCAATTTTCTTGAAGAGATATCTAGGTTTTTTCCATTATATTGTTTTCCTCTATTTCTTTGCATTGTTTATTTAAGAAGACCTTCTTATCTCCCCTTGCTATTCTATGGAACTCTGCATTCACTTGAGCATTTCTTTACTTTTCTCCCAGGCTTTCCCTTCTGTTTCTTCCTTAGTTAAATATAAACCTGCCTGAGACATCCGCTTTGCCTTCTTGCATTTCTTTTTCTTTCTTATGGTTTTGGTTACTGCCTCCTGTACAGTGTTATGAACCTCTCTCCATAGTTCTTCAGGCACTCTGTCTACCAGATCTAATCCCTTAAATTTATTTGTTACCTTCACTGTTTAATAATGCAATTTGATTTAGGTCATACTGAATGGTCTATTGCTGTTCCTTACTTACTTCAATTTAAGCCTGAGATTTGCAGTGAGGGGACTTTCCTTGTGGCTCAGCTGGTAAAGAATCCGCCTGCAATGTGAGAGATCTGGGTTAGAATCCTGGATTTTGAAGATCCCCTGTAGAAGAGAAAGGCTATCCACTCCAGTATTCTGGCCTGGAGAATTCACAAAGAGTCAGAAAAGACTGAGTGACTATCACTTTCAGTTTTGCAATGAGGAGCTCATGATCTGAGCCAGTCAAATCCAGGTCCCCCCCCTCCCCGAGTGTATAGATTCTCCCTATTTGGATGCAAAGAATATATTCAATCTGCTTTTGCTAATTTCCAAGGATAGAGTCATCTCCCATGTTGCTACAAAAGTTTGTTTGCTATGACCAATGCATTATCTTGACAAAGCCCAGTTACCTTTTCCATACTTCATTTGGTACTCCAAGAGCAAGTTCAGTCAGTTCAGCTCAGTCACTCAGTCGTGTCCGACTCTTTACAACCCCATGAAACACAGCACATCAGAGTTCACTGTCCATCGCTAACTCCTGGAGTTCACTCAGACTCACGTCCATTGACTCAGTGATACCATCCAGACATCTCACCCTCTGTCATCCCCTTCTCCTCCTGCCCCCAATCCCTCCCAGCATCAGTCTTTTTCAATGAGTCAACTCTTCACATGAGGTGGCCAAAGTACTGGCGTTTCAGCTTTAGTATCATTCCTTCCAAAGAAATCCCAGGGCTGATCTCCTTCAGAATGGACTGCTTGGATCTCCTTGCAGCCCAAGGGACTCTCAAGAGTCATCTCCAATGCCACAGTTCAAAAGCATCAATTCTTTGGCACTCAGCCTTCTTCACAGTCCAACTCTCACATCCATACATGACCCCTGGAAAAACCATAGCCCTGACTAGACGGACCTTTGTTGGCAAAGTAATGCCTCTTTTTTTGAATATGCTATCTAGGTTGGTCAAAACTTTTCTTCTAAAGAGTGTCTTTTATTTTCATGGCTGCAGTCACAATCTGAAGTGATTTTGAAGCCCACAAAAATAAATTTTGACACTATTTCCACTGTTTCCCCATCTATTTCCCATGAAGTGATGGGATCAAATGCTATGATCTCCATTTTCTGAATGTTGAGCTTTAAGTCAACTTTTTTACTTTCCTCTTTAATTTTCATCAAGAGGGTTTTTGGTTCCTCTTCGCTTTCTGCCATAAGAGTGGTGTCATCTGCATATCTGAGGTTACTGATATTTCTCCCGGCAATCTTGATTCCAAATGGTGCTTCTTCCAGCCCAGCATTTCTCTTGATGAACTTTGGATAGAAGTTAAATAAGAAGGGTAACAATACACAGCCTTGACGTACTCCTTTTCCTATTTGGAACCAGTGTGTTATTCCATGTCCAGTTCTAACTGTTGCTTCCTGACCTGCATATAAGTTTCTCAAGAGGCAGGTCAGGTGGTCTGGTGTTCCCATATCTCTCAGAATTTTCCATAGTTTATTGTGAGCCACACAGTCAAAGGCTTTAATATAGTCAACAAAGCAGAAATAGATGTTTTTCTGGAACTCTCTTGCTTTTTCCATGATTCAGCGTATGCTGGCAATTTGATCTCTGGTTCCCCTGCTTTTTTAAAAATCAGCTTGAACATCTGGAAGTTGACGATTCACTTATTGCTGAAGCCTGGCTTGGAGAATTTTGAGCATTACTTTACTAGCTTGTGAGATAAGTGAAACTGTGTGGTGGTTTGAGTAATCTTTGGCATTGCCTTTGTATGGGATTAGGATGAAAACTGACCTTTTCCAGTCCTGTGGCCACTGCTGAGTTTTCCAAATTTGATGGCATATTGAGTGCAGCACTTTCACAGCATCATCTTTCAGGATTTGAAAGAGCTCAACTGGAATTCCATCACTTCCACTAGCTTTGTTCATAGTGATGCTTTCTAAAACCCACTTGACTTCACATTCCATGATGTCTTGCTCTAGGTGAGTGATCACACCATTGTGATTATCTTGGTCCTGAAGATCCTTTTTGTACAGTTCTTCTGTGTATTCTTGCCACCTCTTCTTAGTATCTTCTGCTTCTGTTAGGTCCAGACCATTTCTGTCCTCTATCGAACCCATCTTTGCATGAAATGTTCCCTTGGTATCTCTAAATTTCTTGTAGAGCTCTCTAGTCTTTCCAATTCTGTTGTTATCCTCTATTTCTTTGTATTGATCGCTGAGGAAGTCTTTCGTATCTCTTCTCATTATTCTTTGGAGCTCTGCTTTCAGATACTTTTATTTTTTGTTTTCTCTTTGATTTCGCTTCTCTTCTTTTCACAGTTATTGGTAAATCCCCTCAGAGAGCTATTTTGCTTTTTTACATTACTTTCCCACGGGGATAGTCTTAATTCCTGTCTCCTGTACAATGTCACACATCTCTGTCCATAGTTCATCAGGCACTCTATCTATCAGATCTAGTTCCTTAAATCTATTTCTCACTTACACTGTATAATTATAAAGAATTTAATTTAGGTCATACCTGAATGGCCACCCTGCTTATTTAACTTCTATTCAGGGTAAATCATGAGAAACTCTGGACTGGAAGAAACATAAGCTGGAATCAAGATTGCTGGGAGAAATATTAATAACCTCAGATATACAGATGACACCACCCTTACAGCAGAAAGTGAAGAGGAACTAAAAAGCCTCTTGATGAAAGTGAAAGTGGAAAGTTAAAAAATTAGCTTAAAGCTCAGCATTCAGAAAATGAAGATCATGGCATCCGGTCCAATCACTTCATAGGGGATAGATAGGGAAACAGTAGAAACAGTGTCAGACTTTATTTTGGGGGCCCCCCCAAATCACTGCAGATGGTGATTGCAGCCATAAAATTAAAAGATGCTTACTCCTTGAAAGAAAAGTTATGACCAACCTAGATAGCATATTCAAAAGCAGAGACATTACTTTGGCAACTAAGGTCCGTCTAGTCAAGGCTATGGTTTTCCCTATGATCATGTATGGATGTGAGAGTTAGACTGTGAAGAAAGCTGAGCACCTAAGAATTGATGCTTTTGAACTGTGGTGTTGGAGAAGACTCTTGAGAGTCCCTTGGACTGCAAGGAGATCCAACCAGTCCACTCTGAAGGAGATCAGCCCTGGGGTTTCATTGGAAAGAATGATGCTAAAGCTGAAACTTCAATACTTTGGCCACTTCATGCAAAGAGTTGACTCATTGGAAAAGACTCTGATGCTGAACGGGATTGCGGGCATGAGGAGAAGGGGACGGCAAAGGATGAAATGTCTGGATGCCATCACTGACTCGATCACGTGAGTCTGAGTGAACTCTGGGAGTTGGTGATGGACAGGGATGCCTGGCATGCTGCAGTTCATGGGGTCACAAAGAGTCAGACACGACTGAGTAAGTGAACTGAACTAAACTGACTGACTAAATGGCCTAGTGGTTTTCTCTGCTTTCTTCAATTTAAGGCTGAATTTGGCAATAAGAAGTTCATGATATGAGCCACAGTCAGCTCCTGGTCTTTTGTTGTTGTTGTTGATTGTAGAGAGTTTCTCCATCTTTGGCTCCAAAGAATACAATCAATCTGATTTTGGTGTTGACCATCTGGTGATGTCCATGTGTAGAGTCTTCTCTTGTGTTGTTGCAATAGGGTGATTGCTATAACCAGTGCATTTTCTTGGAAAAATTGTTAGTCTGCCTTGCTTTATTTCTCATTCCAAGGCCAAATTTGCCTATTACTCCAGGTGTTTCTTGACTTCCTACTTTTGCATTCCAGTCCCCTATAATGAAAAGGACATCTTTTTGGGGGGTGTTAGTTCTTAAAGGTCTTGTAGATCTTCATAGAACCTTTCAACTTTAGCTTTTTCAGCATTACTGGTTGGGACATATCTTTGGATTACTGTGTATTGAGTGGTTTGCCTTGGAAACAAACAGAGATCATTCTGTCATTTTTGAAATTTCATCCAAGTACTGCCTTTCGCACTCTTTTGTTGACCATGATGGCTACTCTATTTCTTCTGAGGTATTCCTGCCAGCAGTAGTATATATAATGGTCATCTGAGTTATACTTACCCATCCCCGTTATTTTACATTCACTCTTGCCATCTCCTGTTTGACCACTTCCAATTTGCCTTGATTCATGGACCTGACATTCCACGTTCATATGCAATATTGATCTTTATAGCATTGGACCTTGCTTCTATCACCAGTCACATCCACAACTAGGTATTGTTTTCACTTTGGCTCCTTTCCTTTATTTTTTCTGGAGTTATTTCTCCTCTGATCTCCGTAGCATATCGGACACCTACTGACCTGGGGAGTTCTTCTTTCCATATCCTATCTCTTTGCCTTTTCATACTGTTCATGGGGTTCTCAAGGCAAGAATACTGAAGTGGTTTGCTATTCCCTTCTCCAGTCGACCACGTTCTGCCAGACCTCTCCACCATGACCCACCCATCTTGGGTGGCCCCCAGGGCATGGCTTAGTTTCATTGAGTGATACAAGTCTGTGGTCCTAGTGTGATTAGATCAACTAGTTTTCTTTGATTATGATTTCAGTGTGTCTGCCCTCTGATGCCCTCTTGCAACACCTGCCATCTTACTTGGGTTTCTCTTACCTTGGACGTGGGGTATCTCTTCATGGCTGCTCCAACAAAGCACAGCCACTGCTCCTTACTTTGGGCAAGGGGTATAAGTAAACTTGCCTGTTAATCCAGGTATCTCTTCCTACTTTTGCATTCTAATTTCTCTGTGTGTAAAAGGATATATTTTTCTTTTTTTGGTATCAATTTAGGTTTTTAAGTCTTCATACGACCAGTCAACTTCACCTTCTTCAGCATTAATGATTGGGGCATAGACTTGGATTACTGTGATTTTGAATTATTTGCCTTGGGAATGAAGGGCATCCTGTCATTTTTGAGATTGCACCCTTTTCCTGCATTTTGGACTCTTGTTGACCATAGTGGCAATTTCATTTCGTCTAAGAGATTCTTGCTCATAGTTATCTATATAATGATAATCTGAATTAAATTCACTCATTCCTGTCCATTTTAGTTCACTGATTCTTAAGATGTCAATGTTCACTCTTTCCATCTCCTGCTTGACTGTGTCCTATTTACCTTGACTCATGGACGTAAAATTCCAGGTTCCTTTTCAATACTGTTCTTTACAGCATCAGACTTTACTTCCACCACTGGACATGTCAACAGCTGTGATAATTTCCCCTTTGCCTCAGGCACTTCATTCTTTCTGGAATGATGAGTAGTTGCCCTCTGCTCTTCCCCAGTAGCATTTTGGATACTTTCTGACCTGATCATGCTCATCTTCCAGTTTCATATCTTTTTGCATTTTCTTGCTGTTCATTGAGTTCTCGAGGCAAGAATATTGGAGAGTTTGCCATTCCTTCTTCCAGTGGACAATGTGTTGTCAGAAATATTCACTATGACCCATCTGTCTTGCATGACCCTGAATGGCATAGCTTATAACTTCATTGACTTGTGCAAGCCCTTTCACCACAATAAGGCTATTAAACATGAAGGGGATATTTTCATGCACTGAAAAAATATTTACAGCATTTGGGTAGATTATAAACATAAGAATATTTAGAAATAGATCTAGTGTAATTATATATATATATATATATATATATATATATATATATACAAATTCATACTATAATTTTACTAAAAGTTTGATCAAAGTAGATATATATGGAAAACCCACTAGCAAGCTAAAGCAATATTGATATATATCAATACCATGAGTTAGGGCATGGTAGGTATGTTTTGTCTGACTGACAGAGAAGTTCACAATATAAGGAAACAACATCCTGCAAGCAAGAGAATGATGGGGAATGGAGTAAAACGATAACATTCAGTGCAGAGGGGAAACAGAACTCACAACTTGGATATCATCTTTTATTGTTATGGTGGTTGCTAAAACATTATCAAGTGTCCATAAATTTCTATCTTTCAAACCCATGAATTCCCTTTTACTTCCCATTATTAACCAGGCTCTATTAGTCATGAATCTCCACTCTTCCCCAATAGCATATTGGACACCTTCTGACCTGTGGGGCTCATCTTCCAGTGTCATATCTTTTTGCCTTTCTGTACATGAAATTAAAAGATGCTTGCTTCTTGGAAAAAAAGCTATGACAAATCTAGATGGCATGTTAAAAAGCAAAGACATTAATTTGCTGACAAGGCTCCATATAGTCAAAGCTATAGTTTTTCAGTAGTCACATATGGATATAGGAGTTAGGCCATAAAGAAGGCTGAGGACCAAACAATTGATGTTTTCAAACTGTAGTGTTGGGAAAGACTGTTAAGAGTCCCTTGGACTGTAAGGAGATTAAACCGATAAATCCTAAAGGAAATTAGTCATGAATATTCATTTGAAGGACTGATGCTGAAGCTGAAACTCCAGTGTTTTGGCCACCTGATGCAAAGACTGGACTCATTGGCAAATACTCTGATGCTGGGAAAGATTGAAGGTAGGAGGAGAAGGAGACAACAGAAGATGAGATACTTGGATAGCATCACCAACTCAATGGACATGTGTCTGAGCAAGCTCTACGAGATGTTGAAGAACAGGAAAGCCTGGCATCCTGCAGCTCATGGTCCGCAAAGAGTTGGACATGACTGAGCAATTGAACAACAAAAACTGCATGGGTTGTCATGGCAAAAGTAATACAGTGATTTGCCATTCCCTCCTCCAGTCGACCAAGTTTTTTTTTTTTAGAATTATTCTCTATGACCTGTCTGACCTGGGTGATCCTGCACATCATGGCTCAGAGATTCACTGAATTATGCAAGNCTAGTGTATATATATATATATATATATATATATATATATATATATATACAAATTCATACTATAATTTTACTAAAAGTTTGATCAAAGTAGATATATATGGAAAACCCACTAGCAAGCTAAAGCAATATTGATATATATCAATACCATGAGTTAGGGCATGGTAGGTATGTTTTGTCTGACTGACAGAGAAGTTCACAATATAAGGAAACAACATCCTGCAAGCAAGAGAATGATGGGGAATGGAGTAAAACGATAACATTCAGTGCAGAGGGGAAACAGAACTCACAACTTGGATATCATCTTTTATTGTTATGGTGGTTGCTAAAACATTATCAAGTGTCCATAAATTTCTATCTTTCAAACCCATGAATTCCCTTTTACTTCCCATTATTAACCAGGCTCTATTAGTCATGAATCTCCACTCTTCCCCAATAGCATATTGGACACCTTCTGACCTGTGGGGCTCATCTTCCAGTGTCATATCTTTTTGCCTTTCTGTACATGAAATTAAAAGATGCTTGCTTCTTGGAAAAAAAGCTATGACAAATCTAGATGGCATGTTAAAAAGCAAAGACATTAATTTGCTGACAAGGCTCCATATAGTCAAAGCTATAGTTTTTCAGTAGTCACATATGGATATAGGAGTTAGGCCATAAAGAAGGCTGAGGACCAAACAATTGATGTTTTCAAACTGTAGTGTTGGGAAAGACTGTTGAGAGTCCCTTGGACTGTAAGGAGATTAAACCGATAAATCCTAAAGGAAATTAGTCATGAATATTCATTTGAAGGACTGATGCTGAAGCTGAAACTCCAGTGTTTTGGCCACCTGATGCAAAGACTGGACTCATTGGCAAATACTCTGATGCTGGGAAAGATTGAAGGTAGGAGGAGAAGGAGACAACAGAAGATGAGATACTTGGATAGCATCACCAACTCAATGGACATGTGTCTGAGCAAGCTCTACGAGATGTTGAAGAACAGGAAAGCCTGGCATCCTGCAGCTCATGGTCCGCAAAGAGTTGGACATGACTGAGCAATTGAACAACAAAAACTGCATGGGTTGTCATGGCAAAAGTAATACAGTGATTTGCCATTCCCTCCTCCAGTCGACCAAGTTTTTTTTTTTTAGAATTATTCTCTATGACCTGTCTGACCTGGGTGATCCTGCACATCATGGCTCAGAGATTCACTGAATTATGCAAGTCCCTTCACCACAAAAAGACTGTGATGCTTTAAGGGGACAACACTTCAGTTGTGGGTGTGTCTCGTGTTGAAACTAAAGTCCAATGCTGTAAAGAATAATATTGCATAGGAACCTGGAAATTTAGGTACATAAATCAAGTTGGATGTACTTAAGCAGGACATGGCAACAGTGATCAATTGCATCTTTGAAATTAGTGAACTAAAATTGATAGGGGATGAGCAAATTTAATTCAGATGATCATTATACTACCGTAAGAATCCCTTAGAATAAATGAAATTACCTTCATGGTCAACAGAAGAGTCCAAAATACAGTATTTGGTGCAATCTCAAAAACAACAGGATGTCCTTGATTCATTTCCAAAACAAATCAGGGTAACCCAAGTCTATGACTCAACCACTGTTTCTGAAGAAGTTAAAGTTGACTGGTTTCATGAAGACTTACAAGACCTTCTAAATCTAATACCAGAAAAGATGACCTTTTAATCACAGGGAATTAGAATGCAAAAGTAGGAAGAGATACCTGGATTAACAGGCAAGTTTGGTCTTGAAATACAAAATGAAGCAAGAAAAGGTAACTGAGTTTTGTCAAGAGAGCACATTGGTTATAGGAAACAACTTTTTTTTAACAACACAAGAGATGACTATATTCATGGAAATAACCAAAAGGTCAGTACCAAAATCAAATTTAGTATATTATTGGCAGCCAAATATGGAAATTTCCATCTAGTAACCAGATCAAGACATGGACCTGACTGGCTCAGATCTTGAGCTCCTCGTTGCAAAATTCAGATTAAATTGAGGAAAGTAAGGAAATCACTAGGCCATTCAGGTATGACCTAAATCAAATCCCTTATGACTGTACATTAGAGGTGACAAATAGATTCAAGAAATTATATTTGGTAGACAGAGTGCCTGAAGAGCTATGCATGGAAGTTCAAAACATTGTACAGGAGACAGGGACTAAAATCATCCTAAAGAAATGCAAGAAGTGAAAGTAGTTGTCTCAGCAGGCTTTATAAAAAGCTGAGAAAATAAGAGAAGTGAAAGTCAAGGGAGAAAGGGAAAGGTATATACAAGTGAATACACAAGGGAGAAAGCTTTCTTAAGTGAACAGTGCAAATAAAAGGAGGAAAAAAATAGAATGGTAAAATCTAGATATTTCTTCAAGAAAATTGGAGATATCAAAGGAGCTTTTCATGCAAAAATTGACATAATAAAGAACAAAAGTGTGATGGATCTAAAAGAAGCAAAAGAAATTAAGAAGAGCAAGAATGCACACTGGAACTATTAAAAAAAAGTCTCAATGACCCAGATAACCATGATGATGCGGTCACTCACTAGAGCCAAACATGCTGGAATACAAAGTCAAGTGGGCATTCAGTTCATTTCAGTTCAGTCCCTCAGTCGTGTCCGACTCTTTGTGACCTCATGAATCTCAGCACGCCAGCCTCCCTGTCCATCACCAACTACCGGAGTTCATTCAGACTCACGCCCATCAAATCAGTGATGCCATCCAGCCATCTCATCCTCTGTCGTCCCCTTCTCCTCCTGCCTCCAATCCCTCCCAACATCAGAGTCTTTTCCAATGAGTCAACTCTTCGCATGAGGTGGCCAAAATAATGAAGTTTCAGTTTTAGCATCATTCCTTCCAAAGAAATCCCAGAGCTGATCTCCTTCAGAATGGACTGGTTGAATATCCTTGCAGTTCAAGGGACTGTCAAGAGTCTTTTCCAACACCACAGTTCTAAAGCATCAATTCTTCAGTGCTCAGCCTTCTTTACAGTCCAACTCTCACATCCATACCTGACCACTGGAAAAACTGTAGCCTTGACTAGAAGGATCTTAGTAGGCAAAGTAATGTCTCTTTTGAATGTGCTATCTAGATTGGTCATAACTTTTCTTCCAAGAAGTAAGTGTCTTTTAATTTCATGGCTGCAGTCACCATCTGCAGTGATTTTGGAGCCCCCAAAAGTAAAGTCTGACACTGTTTCCACTGTTTCTCCATCTATTTCCCATGAAGTGATGGGACCAGATGCCATGATCTTAGTTTTGAGAACGCTGAGCTTTAAGCCAAAGTTTTCCTCTCCTCTTTCACTTTCATCAAGAGGGTTTTTAGTTCCTCTTTGCTTTCTGCCATAAGGATGGTGTCATCTGCATATCTGAGGTTATTGAGATTTCTCCCGGCAATCTTGATTCCAGCTTGTGTTTCTTCCAGCCCAGCGTTTCTCATGATGTGCTCTGCATAGAAGTTAAATAAGCAAGGTGACAATATACAGCCTTTACGCACTCCATTTCCTATTTGCAGCCAGTCTGTTGTTTCATGTCTAGTTCTAACTGTTGCTTCCTGACCTGCATACAGATTTCTCAAGAGCCAGGTCAGGTGGCTCTTGAGGTGTTCCCATNAAGCCTGGCATCCTGCAGCTCATGGTCCGCAAAGAGTTGGACATGACTGAGCAATTGAACAACAAAAACTGCATGGGTTGTCATGGCAAAAGTAATACAGTGATTTGCCATTCCCTCCTCCAGTCGACCAAGTTTTTTTTTTTTAGAATTATTCTCTATGACCTGTCTGACCTGGGTGATCCTGCACATCATGGCTCAGAGATTCACTGAATTATGCAAGTCCCTTCACCACAAAAAGACTGTGATGCTTTAAGGGGACAACACTTCAGTTGTGGGTGTGTCTCGTGTTGAAACTAAAGTCCAATGCTGTAAAGAATAATATTGCATAGGAACCTGGAAATTTAGGTACATAAATCAAGTTGGATGTACTTAAGCAGGACATGGCAACAGTGATCAATTGCATCTTTGAAATTAGTGAACTAAAATTGATAGGGGATGAGCAAATTTAATTCAGATGATCATTATACTACCGTAAGAATCCCTTAGAATAAATGAAATTACCTTCATGGTCAACAGAAGAGTCCAAAATACAGTATTTGGTGCAATCTCAAAAACAACAGGATGTCCTTGATTCATTTCCAAAACAAATCAGGGTAACCCAAGTCTATGACTCAACCACTGTTTCTGAAGAAGTTAAAGTTGACTGGTTTCATGAAGACTTACAAGACCTTCTAAATCTAATACCAGAAAAGATGACCTTTTAATCACAGGGAATTAGAATGCAAAAGTAGGAAGAGATACCTGGATTAACAGGCAAGTTTGGTCTTGAAATACAAAATGAAGCAAGAAAAGGTAACTGAGTTTTGTCAAGAGAGCACATTGGTTATAGGAAACAACTTTTTTTTAACAACACAAGAGATGACTATATTCATGGAAATAACCAAAAGGTCAGTACCAAAATCAAATTTAGTATATTATTGGCAGCCAAATATGGAAATTTCCATCTAGTAACCAGATCAAGACATGGACCTGACTGGCTCAGATCTTGAGCTCCTCGTTGCAAAATTCAGATTAAATTGAGGAAAGTAAGGAAATCACTAGGCCATTCAGGTATGACCTAAATCAAATCCCTTATGACTGTACATTAGAGGTGACAAATAGATTCAAGAAATTATATTTGGTAGACAGAGTGCCTGAAGAGCTATGCATGGAAGTTCAAAACATTGTACAGGAGACAGGGACTAAAATCATCCTAAAGAAATGCAAGAAGTGAAAGTAGTTGTCTCAGCAGGCTTTATAAAAAGCTGAGAAAATAAGAGAAGTGAAAGTCAAGGGAGAAAGGGAAAGGTATATACAAGTGAATACACAAGGGAGAAAGCTTTCTTAAGTGAACAGTGCAAATAAAAGGAGGAAAAAAATAGAATGGTAAAATCTAGATATTTCTTCAAGAAAATTGGAGATATCAAAGGAGCTTTTCATGCAAAAATTGACATAATAAAGAACAAAAGTGTGATGGATCTAAAAGAAGCAAAAGAAATTAAGAAGAGCAAGAATGCACACTGGAACTATTAAAAAAAAGTCTCAATGACCCAGATAACCATGATGATGCGGTCACTCACTAGAGCCAAACATGCTGGAATACAAAGTCAAGTGGGCATTCAGTTCATTTCAGTTCAGTCCCTCAGTCGTGTCCGACTCTTTGTGACCTCATGAATCTCAGCACGCCAGCCTCCCTGTCCATCACCAACTACCGGAGTTCATTCAGACTCACGCCCATCAAATCAGTGATGCCATCCAGCCATCTCATCCTCTGTCGTCCCCTTCTCCTCCTGCCTCCAATCCCTCCCAACATCAGAGTCTTTTCCAATGAGTCAACTCTTCGCATGAGGTGGCCAAAATAATGAAGTTTCAGTTTTAGCATCATTCCTTCCAAAGAAATCCCAGAGCTGATCTCCTTCAGAATGGACTGGTTGAATATCCTTGCAGTTCAAGGGACTGTCAAGAGTCTTTTCCAACACCACAGTTCTAAAGCATCAATTCTTCAGTGCTCAGCCTTCTTTACAGTCCAACTCTCACATCCATACCTGACCACTGGAAAAACTGTAGCCTTGACTAGAAGGATCTTAGTAGGCAAAGTAATGTCTCTTTTGAATGTGCTATCTAGATTGGTCATAACTTTTCTTCCAAGAAGTAAGTGTCTTTTAATTTCATGGCTGCAGTCACCATCTGCAGTGATTTTGGAGCCCCCAAAAGTAAAGTCTGACACTGTTTCCACTGTTTCTCCATCTATTTCCCATGAAGTGATGGGACCAGATGCCATGATCTTAGTTTTGAGAACGCTGAGCTTTAAGCCAAAGTTTTCCTCTCCTCTTTCACTTTCATCAAGAGGGTTTTTAGTTCCTCTTTGCTTTCTGCCATAAGGATGGTGTCATCTGCATATCTGAGGTTATTGAGATTTCTCCCGGCAATCTTGATTCCAGCTTGTGTTTCTTCCAGCCCAGCGTTTCTCATGATGTGCTCTGCATAGAAGTTAAATAAGCAAGGTGACAATATACAGCCTTTACGCACTCCATTTCCTATTTGCAGCCAGTCTGTTGTTTCATGTCTAGTTCTAACTGTTGCTTCCTGACCTGCATACAGATTTCTCAAGAGCCAGGTCAGGTGGCTCTTGAGGTGTTCCCATCTTTCAGAATTTTCCACAGTTTATTGTGATCCATACAGTCAAAGGCTTTGGCATACTCAATAAAGCAGAAATAGATGTTTTTCTGGTACTCTCTTACTTTTTCCATTATCCAGAGGATGTTACCAATTTGATCTCTAGTTCCTCTGCCTTTTCTAAAACGAGCTTGAACATCAGGAAGTTCACAGTTCACATATTGCTGAAGCCTGGCTTGGAGAATTTTGAGCATTACTTTACTAGCATGTGAGATGAGTGCAATTGTGCGGTAGTTTGAGCATTCTTTGGTATTGCCTTTCTTTGGAATTGGAATGAAAATGGACCTTTTCCAGTCCTGTGGCCACTGCTAAGTTTTGCAAATTTGCTGGCATATTGAGTGCAGCACTTTCACAGCATTATCTTTCAGGATTTGAAAGAGCTCAACTGGAATTCCATCACCTCCACTAGCTTTGTTTGTAGTGATGCTTTCTAAGGCCCACTTGACTTCACATTCTAGGGTGTCTGGCTCTAGATGAGTGATCACACCATCATGATTATCTAAGTCATGAAGATCTTTTTTTTATAGTTCTTCAGTGTATTCTTGCCCTCTCTTCTTAATATCTTCTCCTTCTGTTAAGTCCAGACCATTTCTGTCCTTTATCGAGCCCATCTTTGCATGAAATGTTCCCTTGGTATCTCTAATAATCTTGAAGAGATCTCTAGTCTCTCTCATTCTGTTCGTTTCCTCTATATCTTTGCAGTGATCGCTGAGGAAGGCTTTCTTATATCTTCTTGCTATTCTTTGGAACTCTGCATTCAGATGCTTATATCTTTCCTTTTCTCCTTTGCTTTTTGCTTCTCTTCTTTTCACAGCTATTTGTTAAGCCTCGCCAGACAGCCATTTTGCTTTTTTGCATTTGTTTTCCATGGGGATGGTCTCAATCCCTATCTTCCGTACAATGTCATGAACCTCATTCCATAGTTCATCAGGCACTCTATCTATCAGATATGGTTCCTTAAATCCATTTCTCACTTTCACTGTATAATCATAAGGGATTTGATTTAGATCATACCTGAATGGTCAAGCGGTTTTGCCTACTTTCTTCAATTTCAGTCTGAATTTGGCAATAAGGAATTCATGATTTGAGCCACAGTCAGCTTCTGGTCTTATTTTTATTGACTGTATAGAGTTTCTCCATCTTTGGCTCTAAAGAATACAATCAATCTGATTTTGGTTTTGACCATCTGGTGATGTCCATGTGTAGAGTCTTCTCTTGTGTTGTTAAAAGAGGGTGTTTGCTATGACCAATGCATTTTCTTGGCAAAACTCTATTAGTCTTTGCCCTGCTTCATTCCACATTCCAAGACCAAATTTGCCTGTTACTCCAGGTGTTTCTTGACTTCCTACTTTAGCATTCCAGTCCCCTATAATAAAAAGGACATATTTTTGGGTTTTAGTTATAAGAAATCTTGTAGGTCTTCATAGAACAATTCAACTTCAGCTTCTTCAGCATTATTGGTTGGGGCATAGACTTGGATTACCGTGATATTGAGTGGTTTGCCTTGGAAACGAACGGAGATCATTCTGTCATTTTTGAGACTGCATCCAAGTACTGCATTTCGGACTCTTTCGTTGACCATGATGGCTACTCCATTTCTTCTGAGGGATTCCTGCCCTCAATAGTAGATATAATGGCCATCTGAGTTAAATTCACCCATCCCAGTCCATTTTAGTTCACTGATTCCTATAGAATGTTGACATTTACTCTTGTCATCTCTTGTTTGACCATTTCCAGTTTGCCTTGATTCGTGGACCTGATATTCCAGGTTCCTACGCAATATTGCTCTTTATAGCATCAGACCTTGCTTCTATCACCAGTCACAGCCACAACTGGGTATTGTTTTTGCTTTGGCTCCATCCCTTCATTCTTCTGGAGTTATTTCTCCACTGATCTCCAGTAGCATATTGGGCACCTACCAACCTGGGGAGTTCCTCTTTCAGTATCCTATCATGTTGCCTTTTCATGCTGTTCATGGGGTTCTCAAGGCAAGAATACTCTAGTTGTTTGCCATTCCCTTCTCCAGTGGGCCTTAGAAAATATTATTAGGAACTGAGCTATTGAAGGTGAGGTAAGTCTAGTTGAGCTATTGATAGTCCTAAAAGATGATGCTGTTAAAGTACTGCACATGATGTATAAGCAAATTTTGAAAATTCAACAGTGGCCACAGGACTGGAAAACCTCAATTTTCATTCTGATCCCAATTTAGGGCAATGCCAAAAGCATTCAAACGTCCATCTAGTTTTACTCATTTCACATACTAGTAGGTTTATACTCAAAATCTTTCAAGCTAGCCTTCATCAGTATATGAACTGAGAACTTCCAGATGTACAACTGGGTTTTGAAAAGGCAGAGGAATCAGAGGTCAAATTGGTATTATTCATTGGTTCATATAGAAAGCATCAGTCAGTTCAGTTCAGTTCAGTCGCTCGGTCATGTCTGATTGTTTGTGACCCCATGGGCTTCAGCATGCCAGCACCCCCCTCTTCATTACCAACTCCTGCTTTCTGTCTTCTGTCGTCCCCTTCTCCTCCCACCTTCAGTCTTTCCCAGCATCAGGATCTTTTCAAATGAGTCAGTTCTTCACATCAGGTGGCCAAAGTATTGGAATTTCAACTTCAACATCAATCCTTCCAATGAACGTTCAGGATTGATCTCCTTTAGGATGGCCTGGTTGGATCTCCTTGCATTCCAAGGGACTCCCAAGAGTCTTCTTCAACACCATAGTTCAAAAGCATCAATTATTTGGTGCTCAGCTTTCTTTGTAGTCCAACTCTCACATCCATACATGACTACTGGAAAAACCATGCCATGGGAACCCAGAAAAATATCTACTTCTGCTTCATTGACTACACTAAAGCCTTTGACTATTGGACCACCACGGACTGGAAAATTCTTAAAGAAATTAGAATACCAGACCGTCTTACCTGAGAAACCTATATGCCACCAAGAAGCAACAGTTAGAACCAGACATGGAACAATGCAGTGGTTCAGAATTTGAAAAGGAATGTGACAAGGCTGTATTTTGCCACCCTGCTTATTTAATTTATATACAGAGTACATCATGTGAAATGTCAAGTTGGATGAATCACAATCTGGAATCAAGTTTGCCAGGAGAAATATCAACAACTTCAGATGTGCAGATGAAACCATTCTAATGACAGAAAGTGAAGAGTAACTCAACAGCCTCTTGAGGGGGGTGAAAGAGGAGAGAGAAAAAGCTGGCTTAAATATCAACATTAAAATAAGCTAAGACCATGACCTCCAGCCCCATCGCCAGCTGAGCCACAAGGGAAGCCCAAGAATACTGGAGTGGGTAGCCTATCCCTTCTCCAGTGGACTTTTCTGACCTACAAATTGAACCAGTGTCTCCTGCACTGCAGGAAGATTATTTACCAATTGAGCTATAAGAGAAGCCCCCTAGCTCCATCACTTCATAGCAAATAGTAGGAGGAAAAGTGGAAGCAGTGACAGCTTTCCTTTCCTTGGTCTCCAAAATTACTGTGAATGGTGACTGCAGCCATGAAATTGAAAGACACTTGCCCCTTGGAAGCAAAGCTATGACAAACTTAGACAGCATATTAAAAAGCATAGACATCACTTTGCCCACAAAAGTCCATACAGTTCAAACTGTGGTCTTTTCAGTGCCCACATATGGATTGAAAGTTTGGCCATTAAGAAGCCTGAGTGCCAAAAAAACTTATGCTTTCAAACTGTGGTGCTGGAGAATACTCTTGAGAGTTCCTTGGTCTGCAAAGAAATCAAACCAGTCAATCTTAAAGGTAATCAGTCCTGACTATTCGTTGGAAATACTGATGCTGAAGCTCCAAAACTTTGGCCACCTAATGGGAAGAACTGATTCATTGGAAAAGACCCTGATGCTGGGAAAGATTGAAGGGAAAAGGAGAAGGGGGCACCAAAGGATGAGATTGTCAGATTCCATCACTAACTCAATGAACATGAATTTGAGCAAACCTCTGGAGATAGTGAAGTACAGGAAAGTCTGGCATGCTGCAGTCCATGGGCTTACAAATTTCAGATACACTTAGCAACTGAGCAACATCCACCATAATCTATTTGTGTAGTTATTACTTGAGCAGAAATGTTTCCTGTGTTGCTATAGCACTATGATCATATTCTGATTATATTTGGAAATATTTATCATCATCTGATATTGAGTATTTCTTTTTATCTGAAAAAATTGTAATAGATAATACAGGCCAATTACTTCTAAATAATTCAAATGATTTCTTTTTCTTAAAATGAAATAATAATAGCTATACTATAATCAATAATAAGATGGTTTATTATTAACAATACATATGACATTATTATTCTTAATATTACTATTAACACCCAAGACGACTTTAGTGTATTTATTGATTGACATAACTGGAAAAACAGATGGAATCATCTATAGATTTTTTCAGTGTGATTTTTCTACCAACCTTAATACAAGTGTTGTCTCAGGCCTCCCTATTACAGATAATCAAATGTTCACTTCATGCATCTAGGATTGGGATGTGATCATCTGCTTTCTATCTTAAGAAAAAAGTTATCAGTAATTATATATGGTCTCATTTGATGCCAGGTCTCTGAATTCTCTAAGGCTACTGCTTTCCTGAGCAGTGATTGTTTTTTAGATGCTCAGCATGATTCTCCCATTTCTATGAGTACCTTGATTTCATGTTGATGAGTTATTTCTCCTGCATTAAGTGATATTATAATCAAAAGAACTGCCTTTCCAATTCCATATTTAGTCATTAACATGAAGGCTTAGCAGCATTTCTAATGAGTTATGTATGTTTTTACAGACTGCAGTTTCTAAGGATATAGGTTTGATCTCTAAGGGGAAAATCACTTCTTATTTTTACTTAATTTTAGTATTAAGGAAAATCTTAGAAGATGAAATAGAAGTTGTGTATTTTATTTTAAACTTCACTGAATGCTAATCATGAAGTTGTGCTTAGTTGCATGATAAACACATGCCAACAACGGTCCATGCCAATACAGTTATTGATGAAAAAAAAAAAAAAAAGACTCATGATTATTGAAGGAATTTATCCGAAGAAAGGAAACAAGTCAGAAAAGTATCTCCATAAACAGAAGCTGTTAAACAAAATATATAAATTTTAACTAAATAATTTAAATAAAAAATAAATGATAATAATTCATGAAAAATGAAAAGTTAAGTAACATAAATGGTATTGTCTAATGCAAGACAGTTTGTTTAAATTCCAGGAATATTTCTAAGCATCAAATGTATGCCAAGCCTAATAATTCTAGGAATTTGTGTTACATCGGACACTACCCTTGTAGAATTTAGGAACCAGAAAACTGTTTTCAAGATTTAAAAAGTGAACATTATGGAGAAATATTTAAGAGACTATTGGAAATGGGAGGCCAGGTTGGAGAATGAAGACAGTATAAACAATAGTGATGATCGACCAGGCAACAGTAATCAAACAGAAAGTATTATTTCTAGAGCCAAGAAAATCAATTGTTGACAAAGACTATTGCTATACAGAAAATGGTAAATTATTCCCTGAGACAGAGAGAGGGAAAAGACAGAAGGATGTGGGGGACAAAGAAAGAGATTGCTTTCATCAGCTTCTTGAATGTTGATGACCCATATATTTCATGTTGAAAAAATATATTGTCATGCAACAAGAAAAACTTATAGAGAATATCATATTTTTAAAATGAATATTTTTGCAAAATTAGTATTCTTGAAATATGTCTTCAACTTTTGTTCTTGTAAATAGTTCCTATTTTTACAGAGCTTGTTTTGCAGTTCCAGGAAAAGGAGTATGTTAAGGCTATATATTGTCACCCTACTTATTTAACTTATATGCATCAGGAGAAATGCTGGACTGAGAGAAACACAAGCTGGAATCAATATTGCCGGGAGAAATATCAATAAACTCAGATATGCAGATGACACCACCCTTATGGCAGAAAGTGAAGAGGAACTAAAAAGCCTCTTGATGAAAGTGAAAGTGGAGAGTGAAAAAGTTGGCTTAAAGCTAAACATTCAGAAAACAAAGATCATGGCATCTGGTCCCATCACTTCATGGGAAATTGATAGGGAAACAGTGGAAATGGTGTCAGACTTTATTTTAGGGGCTCCAAAATCACTGCAGATGGTGATTGCAGCCATGACATTAAAGACGCTTACTCCTTGGAAGAAAAGTTATGATCAACCTAGATTGCATATTCAAAAGCAGAGACATTACTTTGCCGACTAAGATCCGTCTAGTCAAGGCTATGGTTTTTCCAGTGGTCAGGTATGGATGTGAGAGTTGGACTGTAAAGAAGGCTGAGTGCCAAAGAATTGATGTTTTGAACTGTAGTGTTGGAGAAGACTCTTGAGAATCACTTGGACTGCAAGGAGATCCAACCAATGCATTCTGAAGATCAGCCCTGGGATTTCTTTGGAAGGAATGATACTAAAGCTGAAACTCCAGTACTTTGGCCACCTCATGCAAAGAGTTGACTCATTGGAAAAGACTCTGATGTTGGGAGGGATTGGGGACAGGAGGAGAAGGGGATGACTGAGGATGAGATGACTGGATGGCATCACTGAGTTTCGATGGACGTGAGTCTGAGTGAACTCCGGGTGTTGGTGCGGGACAAGGAGGCCTGGCGTGCTGCAATTCATGGGGTCGCAAAGAGTCAGACACATTTGAGTGATTGAACTGAACCGAACTGATTATATATATATATATATATATTTGAAGAGTAGTTGGTTTCTAAATTTCAGGTGCACAGCCAGGTGATTCAGTTATACAAATACACATATATAATTTTGAAATTATTTTCCATCATAGGTTGCTATAAGATATTGACTATAGTGCCCTATGCTATACAGTAAACCTTTGTTGCTTGTTGCATATTTATTTTTTAATTAGAAACCTAGCATTTTTTTCATACTAAGTCAAACAAGTGTAACCAAAATGTCATAAATTTTTTAGTGAGGCAAAAATTTGTAAGTTTCCTAAAACTTGTATGAATGTATTTATATATATTTAAACAAAAGCTTTTCTACTATACTTGATAACAGATTGAGAAAGAACATTTAAAAAAAAGAGAGATAGAGAAATTGGAGAACATAAACTAAGTGAAATGGAACACTGAATATGAAATAGAATAAGTAAAACAAACTAGATAAAACATCATCATATAGTTCAGTTGTTTTTAAATATGACTACTCACTACAAACATCCGAAGCTCTTGAGAAAAAAAAAAAAGGAATATCTGAACATTTGTATTTTTCAAAAACTCTCAAGATAAATCTGATGTGAATCTGGATTTTAAAAAGTGATTACAGATTTTCCTATTAGATGCTAGTTTTGGTGATACAGAATTCTATTATTTTTCTGTTGACCAATCATGATATAATGGTACTAAGTGAGTAATAAATAGTTATATACAATAGTAAAAGATATTTACAGGTTTCACAATCAATAGATAGACAAAAAATAAAAGATAATTACAATTGCAAGCCATAATAAAAACATGATTAACTTAACAATATAAAATAATGACACACAATTTGGGGGTTCAAGCAGAGTAATGTGGTAAGTGAAAGTGCATATATGCATGTGTTTTCATCCCCCCAGCCAGAATATGCCTCTTGGTTGGTGCATTTAATCCGTTTACATTTATGGTAAATGTTGATATATATGATCCTATTACTGCTTTATTAATTGTTTGGGGGTTTATTTTCTGTAGGTCTTTTCCTTCTCTTGTGTTTGCTGCCTAGAGAAATTCCTTTAGCATTTCTCGTAAATCTGGTTTGGTGGTGCAGAATTCTCTTAACTTTTCCTTGTCTGGAAACATTTTGACTTCCCCTTTAAATCCGAAGGAGAGTCTTGCTGAGTGGTATTCTCAGTTGTAGCTTCTTCTCTTTTATCACTTTAAATATATCATCCCATTCTCTTCTGGCTTATTTCTGTGGAGAAGTCAGCTGATAGGCTGAAGGGAGTTCCCTTGTATATTATTTGTCATTTTTTCCTTATTGTTTTTAATACTTTTCTGTCTTTAATTCTCGTCAGTTTGATTACTATGTCACTCTTGGTGTATTCCTTGGATTTTTCCTTCGCAGGACTCTCTGTGCTTCCTGGACTTGGTTAACTATTTCCTTTCCCATGTTCAGGAATTTTTCAGCTATTATCTCTTCAAATATTTTCTTAAGTCCTTTCTCTCTCTCTTCTCCTTCTCGGACCTCTATAATGCAAATATTGATGCGTTTAATGTTATCCAAGCAGTCTCAGGCTATCTTCATTTCTTTTCATTCTTTTTTCTATATTCTGTTCTGTGGCAGTGATTTCCACCATTTCGTTCTCTGGGTCATTTATCCATTCTTCTGCCTCATTAATTAGTNTATATATATATATATATATAATTGAAGAGTAGTTGGTTTCTAAATTTCAGGTGCACAGCCAGGTGATTCAGTTATACAAATACACATATATAATTTTGAAATTATTTTCCATCATAGGTTGCTATAAGATATTGACTATAGTGCCCTATGCTATACAGTAAACCTTTGTTGCTTGTTGCATATTTATTTTTTAATTAGAAACCTAGCATTTTTTTCATACTAAGTCAAACAAGTGTAACCAAAATGTCATAAATTTTTTAGTGAGGCAAAAATTTGTAAGTTTCCTAAAACTTGTATGAATGTATTTATATATATTTAAACAAAAGCTTTTCTACTATACTTGATAACAGATTGAGAAAGAACATTTAAAAAAAAGAGAGATAGAGAAATTGGAGAACATAAACTAAGTGAAATGGAACACTGAATATGAAATAGAATAAGTAAAACAAACTAGATAAAACATCATCATATAGTTCAGTGGTTTTTAAATATGACTACTCACTACAAACATCCGAAGCTCTTGAGAAAAAAAAAAAAGGAATATCTGAACATTTGTATTTTTCAAAAACTCTCAAGATAAATCTGATGTGAATCTGGATTTTAAAAAGTGATTACAGATTTTCCTATTAGATGCTAGTTTTGGTGATACAGAATTCTATTATTTTTCTGTTGACCAATCATGATATAATGGTACTAAGTGAGTAATAAATAGTTATATACAATAGTAAAAGATATTTACAGGTTTCACAATCAATAGATAGACAAAAAATAAAAGATAATTACAATTGCAAGCCATAATAAAAACATGATTAACTTAACAATATAAAATAATGACACACAATTTGGGGGTTCAAGCAGAGTAATGTGGTAAGTGAAAGTGCATATATGCATGTGTTTTCATCCCCCCAGCCAGAATATGCCTCTTGGTTGGTGCATTTAATCCGTTTACATTTAAGGTAAATGTTGATATATATGATCCTATTACTGCTTTATTAATTGTTTGGGGGTTTATTTTCTGTAGGTCTTTTCCTTCTCTTGTGTTTGCTGCCTAGAGAAATTCCTTTAGCATTTCTCGTAAATCTGGTTTGGTGGTGCAGAATTCTCTTAACTTTTCCTTGTCTGGAAACATTTTGACTTCCCCTTTAAATCCGAAGGAGAGTCTTGCTGAGTGGTATTCTCAGTTGTAGCTTCTTCTCTTTTATCACTTTAAATATATCATCCCATTCTCTTCTGGCTTATTTCTGTGGAGAAGTCAGCTGATAGGCTGAAGGGAGTTCCCTTGTATATTATTTGTCATTTTTTCCTTATTGTTTTTAATACTTTTCTGTCTTTAATTCTCGTCAGTTTGATTACTATGTCACTCTTGGTGTATTCCTTGGATTTTTCCTTCGCAGGACTCTCTGTGCTTCCTGGACTTGGTTAACTATTTCCTTTCCCATGTTCAGGAATTTTTCAGCTATTATCTCTTCAAATATTTTCTTAAGTCCTTTCTCTCTCTCTTCTCCTTCTCGGACCTCTATAATGCAAATATTGATGCGTTTAATGTTATCCAAGCAGTCTCAGGCTATCTTCATTTCTTTTCATTCTTTTTTCTATATTCTGTTCTGTGGCAGTGATTTCCACCATTTCGTTCTCTGGGTCATTTATCCATTCTTCTGCCTCATTAATTAGTCTTTTGATTCCTTCTAGTGTATCATTCCAGAGAAGGCAATGGCACCCCACTCCAGTACTCTTGCCTGGAAAATCCTATGGACGGGGAAGCCTGGTGGGCTGCAGTCCATGGGTTCGCTGAGAGTCGGATACAACTGAGCGACTTCACTTTCACTTTTCACTTTCATGAATTGGAGAAGGAAATGGCAACCCACTCCAGTGTTCTTGCCTGGAGAATCCCAAGGATGGGGGAGCCTGGTGGGCTGTCATCTATGGGGTGGCACAGAGTCAGACTCGACTGAAGCGGCTTAGCAGCAGCAGTGTATCATTCATCTTTGTTTTTAGTTCTTCTAAGTCTTTGGTAAATATTTCTTGCCTCTTCTCAATCTTTGCCTCCATTCTTCCCCCAAGATCCTATATCATCTTCACAATCATTATTCTGAATTCTTTTCCTGGAAGTTTGCCTATCTCCACTTATTTAGTGGTTTATCTGGGATTTTAATTTGTCCCTTCATTTGGGACATAACTTTCTGCTTTTTCATTATTATTAAGATTCTGTAATATGGTTTTTGTTTAAGCTGTTGTAAGGCTGTGCTTCTTCTTGCTTCTTCTGTCTGTCCTTTCATGGATGAAGCTAAGAAGCTTGTGTAAGCTTCTTAATGGGAGACACTGTAAATGAGAATAACTGGGTCTTACTCTGGTGGGCAGGGTCTTGTTCAGTAAGGCTTTAATCCAATTATCTGCTGATGGATGTGGTTGTACTCCCTCACTGGTAGTTGTTTTACCTGAGGCGACCTAACCTTGGGTTCTGCAGGTTCTAAGATATGCTGACCTTCCAGCGCCCCCATCCCTGTGGAGAGCCCCTGCTGACCCAACACTAGCAGACACTTTTGGTTCAGTCTCCTGTGGGGTCACTGATCCTCTTCTCTGGTTATTGGTGCCTGCAAAATTTTGTTTGTGCTCTCCAAGACTGGAGTGTCTGTTAAAACAGTCCTCTGGAAGTCCTATAGTGAAATCCCACTGGCCCTCAAGCCCAGATTACTTGGGGATTCCCAGTCCCTTTGTTGGATCTCCAGGCTATGAAGACTGACATGGGGTTAAGAACCTTCATAATACTGCAAGAACTTCTTTGACATTATTGTTCTCCAGTATGTGGATCACCCACCCAATGGGTATAGAATTTGATTTTATCATGATTGAGCCCCTTCTACTGTCTCACTATGGCTTCTTCTTTGCCTTTGGATGTGAGGTGATTGTCTGTTTGTTTCTTTTGTCTTTGTGAGATCCAGCATCCAATAGTGGTCAGGGATTGTTCAACAGCTAGTTGCAAGTTTGGTGCTCTCACAGGAGGAGATGAGTGTATATCCTTCTACTCTGCCATTTTGAATTGGAAACCTGTAAGCTTATTTTTAATCACTTTTCCTTGATGAATTGCTCTCACTTTGCTGTTCTGAAGCTTCTTTTAGGAAGCTACAATGAAAAAGATTTGATTCCTCCAGACAGTATTTAACCTAGATATTCAGAGAAATCGGAAGAGTCCCCATTCCTCCAAGAAATGTATATTTTATCTAATCTCTATTTCTTGCTTTTTTTTGTTCCTTTCTCTGCCTTTTCTATTTTGTCTTTCTATGTAGTTTGTGTAAAGATGCGCATACAATTCCTTAAAATGTAAGTACAAACAACTTACTAGATTGTACTCAAAAATAGTACAAAATGGACTTGGTTTTATTTTTTCTATCAGTTCAGTCCAGTTGCTCAGTCATGTCCGACTCTTTGTGACCCCATGAATCGCAGCAGGCCAGGCCTGTCTGTCCATCACCAACACCCAGAGTTCACTCAAACTCATGTCCATTGAGTTGGTGATACAATCTAGCCACCTCATCCTCTGTCGTCCTCTTCTTCTCTTGGCCCCAATCCCTCCCAGCATCAGAGTCTTTTCCAATGAGTCAACTGTTCCCATAAAGTGGTCAAAGTATTGGAGTTTCAGCTTTAGCATCAGTCCTTCTAATGAACACCCAAAACTGATTTCCTTCAGAAGAGATTGGCTGGATCTCCTTGCAGTCCAAGGGACTCTCAAGAATCTTCTACAACACCACAGTTCAAAAGCATCAATTCTTTAGCACTCAGGTTTCTTCACAGTCCAACTCTCACATCCATACATGACCACTGCAAAAACCATAGCCTTGACTAGATGGACCTTTGTTCACAGAGTAATGTCTCTGCTTTTGAATATGCTATCTAGGTTGGTCATAACTTTCCTTCCAAGNATGTAATTATTGCCTAGAAAAGAGGGAACTAACAAAAGAGTTGAACATGATGGTGAACTTAGAATGAAATAATCTCAGTGTGCAGTGTTGATTTCCATATTTGAATTGGTGGCTTCCAGTACTTTCTGCAGAGAATTCTGGATTTCTTAGCAGACATCCATGATTATTTAAATAAAAATTTTTCCACTGTAAGTGCCTTCAAAAGAGAAACTTTTCTGGGCATATGAAAATAATAAGTACTCATTCTAAGAATGGCTNTTGGTGGCTTCCAGTACTTTCTGCAGAGAATTCTGGATTTCTTAGCAGACATCCATGATTATTTAAATAAAAATTTTTCCACTGTAAGTGCCTTCAAAAGAGAAACTTTTCTGGGCATATGAAAATAATAAGTACTCATTCTAAGAATGGCTAAAGATGACAATTGCTAGTTTTTTTGCATCCATCTGTTGACAGTAAGGATGGGTGTTAGAAACACAAAAATATGATTAAATACATTCTGATAGAGAAAATTGCAAAGTAAAAGTCATTTTTAGGAAGAAAGGGATTTTTCCTCTAATTTAGTACTTTGATTTGTAAATGCTAGACTAGACATAAAAGACAAGGTAAATACTATTTCAGAATCCTACAAATTTCAAGTTCTACAAATCCTTCAGAGTTCTACGACTCTTGATTAAAATGTGAGAAATAACATTGCAGCACTATTTACAGTAGCCAGGACATGGAAGCAACCTAAATGTCCATTGACAAATGAATGGGTCAAGAAGATGTGGTACAAATATGCAATGGGATATTACTTAGTCATAAAAAGGAACAAATGTGAATTAGTTGAACTGAAGTGGAGGAAGCTAGAGTCTGTTACACAGAGTGAAGTAAGTAAAAAAGAGAAAAACAAATATCATATATTAACACATATATACGGAATCTAGAAAAATACTAGTGCTGAACCTGTTTTCAGGGCAGCAGTAGAGATGCAGACAGAGAACAGACTTGTGGACATAGCAGGGGAAGGAGAGGGTAAGATGCATTGAGAAAGTAGCATTGAAACCTACATATTACCGTGTGTATATGTGTGTGCATGCTAAGATGCTTCAGTCGTTTCTGACTTCTTGCAGCCCCATAGACTGTAGCTCACCTGGCTCCTTTATCCATGGAATTCTCCAGGCAAGAATACTGGAGTAGGTTCCCATTTCCTTCTCCAGGGAATCTTCCTGTACCAGGGATATAATTTGGGTCTCCCACTTTGCAGGCAGATTTTCTACCATATGAGCCACCAGGGAAGACCATGTGTATAATAGATGGCTAATAGAAGTTCCTGCCTGACACAGGGAGTTCAACCCCATGCTCTGTGAAAACCTAGAGGGATGGGTTGGGGGTGAGGGGGAGACTCAAGAGGGAAGGGATATATGTATACCTGTGGAAGATAACTGAAATTGTGAGAAATAAGACAGCATGTTTGTGATACATGATTCACCTGCTCAATAGCAGGTACAAATTGTATAAAAAATGTCAATCTAACTTTAAGTCCTCATTCAATTGATGGTAATTTCAGTCTCAGTCATCTCTACACTTCTCTGTTGCATCTCTATTTCCCCAACTCGTTCTTGCAGTTTCAGTTCAGTTCAGTTCAGTAGCTCAGTCGTGTCTGAATCTTTGCGACCCCATGAATCACAGCATGTCAGGCCTCCCTGTCCATCACCAACCCCCGGAGTTCACTCAAACTCATGTCCATCGAGTTGGTGATGCCATCCAGCCATCTCATCCTCTGTCGTCCCCTTCTCCTCCTGCCCCCAATCCCTCCCAGCATCAGGGTCTCTTCCAATGAGTCAAATCTTCTCATGAGGTAGCCAAAGTATTGGATTTTCAGCTTCAGCATCAGTCCTTCCAATGAACATCCAGGACTGATATCCTTTAGGATGGACTGGTTGGATCTTTTTGCAGTCCAAGGGACTCTCAAGAGTCTTTTCCAACACCACAGTTCAAAAGCATCAATTATTCGGTGCTCAGCTTTCTTCATAGTCCAACTCTCACATCCATACATAACTACTGGAAAAAGCATAGCCTTGACTAGATAGATATTACTTTGTTGGCAAAGTAATATCTCTGCTTTTGAATATGCTATCTAGGTTGGTCAGAACTTTCCTTCAAGGAGTAGGGTCTTTTAATTTCATGGCTACAATCACCATCTGCAATGATTTTGGAGCCCCCAAAAATAAAGTCTGACACTGTTTCCACTCTTTCCCCATCTATCTGCCATGAAGTGATGGGACCAGATGCCGTGATCTTCATTTTCTAAATGTTGAGCTTTAACCTAACTTTTTCACTCTCCTCTTTCACTTACATCAAGAGGCTTTTTAGTTCCTCTTCACTTTCTGCCATAAGGGTGGTTTCATCTGCATATCTGAGGTTATTTATATTTCTCCCAGCAATCTTGATTCCAGCTTGTGCTTTAACCAGCCAGCGTTTCTCATGATGTACTCTGCATATGAGATAAATAAGTGAAGTGAAGTGAAGTCGCTCAGTCGTGTCCAACTCTTTGTGGCCCCATTACTGTAACTTATCAGGCTCATCTATCCATGGGGTTTTCCAGGCAATAGTACTGGAGTGGATTTCAGTTTCCTTCTCCAGTGGATCTTCCTGAGCCAGGGATCGAACTCAGGTTTTCTGCATTGTAGACAGACGCTTTACTGTCTGAGCCACCAGGGAATAAATAGGGTGACAATATATAGCCTTGACATACTCCTTTTCCTATTTGGAACCAGTCTGTT
>SJYW01002611.1:112364-136711 GCA_006410735.1 Raphicerus campestris
GTGTTGGAGAAGACTCTTGAGAATCACTTGGACTGCAAGGAGATCCAACCAATGCATTCTGAAGATCAGCCCTGGGATTTCTTTGGAAGGAATGATACTAAAGCTGAAACTCCAGTACTTTGGCCACCTCATGCAAAGAGTTGACTCATTGGAAAAGACTCTGATGTTGGGAGGGATTGGGGACAGGAGGAGAAGGGGATGACTGAGGATGAGATGACTGGATGGCATCACTGAGTTTCGATGGACGTGAGTCTGAGTGAACTCCGGGTGTTGGTGCGGGACAAGGAGGCCTGGCGTGCTGCAATTCATGGGGTCGCAAAGAGTCAGACACATTTGAGTGATTGAACTGAACCGAACTGATTATATATATATATATATATAATTGAAGAGTAGTTGGTTTCTAAATTTCAGGTGCACAGCCAGGTGATTCAGTTATACAAATACACATATATAATTTTGAAATTATTTTCCATCATAGGTTGCTATAAGATATTGACTATAGTGCCCTATGCTATACAGTAAACCTTTGTTGCTTGTTGCATATTTATTTTTTAATTAGAAACCTAGCATTTTTTTCATACTAAGTCAAACAAGTGTAACCAAAATGTCATAAATTTTTTAGTGAGGCAAAAATTTGTAAGTTTCCTAAAACTTGTATGAATGTATTTATATATATTTAAACAAAAGCTTTTCTACTATACTTGATAACAGATTGAGAAAGAACATTTAAAAAAAAGAGAGATAGAGAAATTGGAGAACATAAACTAAGTGAAATGGAACACTGAATATGAAATAGAATAAGTAAAACAAACTAGATAAAACATCATCATATAGTTCAGTGGTTTTTAAATATGACTACTCACTACAAACATCCGAAGCTCTTGAGAAAAAAAAAAAAGGAATATCTGAACATTTGTATTTTTCAAAAACTCTCAAGATAAATCTGATGTGAATCTGGATTTTAAAAAGTGATTACAGATTTTCCTATTAGATGCTAGTTTTGGTGATACAGAATTCTATTATTTTTCTGTTGACCAATCATGATATAATGGTACTAAGTGAGTAATAAATAGTTATATACAATAGTAAAAGATATTTACAGGTTTCACAATCAATAGATAGACAAAAAATAAAAGATAATTACAATTGCAAGCCATAATAAAAACATGATTAACTTAACAATATAAAATAATGACACACAATTTGGGGGTTCAAGCAGAGTAATGTGGTAAGTGAAAGTGCATATATGCATGTGTTTTCATCCCCCCAGCCAGAATATGCCTCTTGGTTGGTGCATTTAATCCGTTTACATTTAAGGTAAATGTTGATATATATGATCCTATTACTGCTTTATTAATTGTTTGGGGGTTTATTTTCTGTAGGTCTTTTCCTTCTCTTGTGTTTGCTGCCTAGAGAAATTCCTTTAGCATTTCTCGTAAATCTGGTTTGGTGGTGCAGAATTCTCTTAACTTTTCCTTGTCTGGAAACATTTTGACTTCCCCTTTAAATCCGAAGGAGAGTCTTGCTGAGTGGTATTCTCAGTTGTAGCTTCTTCTCTTTTATCACTTTAAATATATCATCCCATTCTCTTCTGGCTTATTTCTGTGGAGAAGTCAGCTGATAGGCTGAAGGGAGTTCCCTTGTATATTATTTGTCATTTTTTCCTTATTGTTTTTAATACTTTTCTGTCTTTAATTCTCGTCAGTTTGATTACTATGTCACTCTTGGTGTATTCCTTGGATTTTTCCTTCGCAGGACTCTCTGTGCTTCCTGGACTTGGTTAACTATTTCCTTTCCCATGTTCAGGAATTTTTCAGCTATTATCTCTTCAAATATTTTCTTAAGTCCTTTCTCTCTCTCTTCTCCTTCTCGGACCTCTATAATGCAAATATTGATGCGTTTAATGTTATCCAAGCAGTCTCAGGCTATCTTCATTTCTTTTCATTCTTTTTTCTATATTCTGTTCTGTGGCAGTGATTTCCACCATTTCGTTCTCTGGGTCATTTATCCATTCTTCTGCCTCATTAATTAGTCTTTTGATTCCTTCTAGTGTATCATTCCAGAGAAGGCAATGGCACCCCACTCCAGTACTCTTGCCTGGAAAATCCTATGGACGGGGAAGCCTGGTGGGCTGCAGTCCATGGGTTCGCTGAGAGTCGGATACAACTGAGCGACTTCACTTTCACTTTTCACTTTCATGAATTGGAGAAGGAAATGGCAACCCACTCCAGTGTTCTTGCCTGGAGAATCCCAAGGATGGGGGAGCCTGGTGGGCTGTCATCTATGGGGTGGCACAGAGTCAGACTCGACTGAAGCGGCTTAGCAGCAGCAGTGTATCATTCATCTTTGTTTTTAGTTCTTCTAAGTCTTTGGTAAATATTTCTTGCCTCTTCTCAATCTTTGCCTCCATTCTTCCCCCAAGATCCTATATCATCTTCACAATCATTATTCTGAATTCTTTTCCTGGAAGTTTGCCTATCTCCACTTATTTAGTGGTTTATCTGGGATTTTAATTTGTCCCTTCATTTGGGACATAACTTTCTGCTTTTTCATTATTATTAAGATTCTGTAATATGGTTTTTGTTTAAGCTGTTGTAAGGCTGTGCTTCTTCTTGCTTCTTCTGTCTGTCCTTTCATGGATGAAGCTAAGAAGCTTGTGTAAGCTTCTTAATGGGAGACACTGTAAATGAGAATAACTGGGTCTTACTCTGGTGGGCAGGGTCTTGTTCAGTAAGGCTTTAATCCAATTATCTGCTGATGGATGTGGTTGTACTCCCTCACTGGTAGTTGTTTTACCTGAGGCGACCTAACCTTGGGTTCTGCAGGTTCTAAGATATGCTGACCTTCCAGCGCCCCCATCCCTGTGGAGAGCCCCTGCTGACCCAACACTAGCAGACACTTTTGGTTCAGTCTCCTGTGGGGTCACTGATCCTCTTCTCTGGTTATTGGTGCCTGCAAAATTTTGTTTGTGCTCTCCAAGACTGGAGTGTCTGTTAAAACAGTCCTCTGGAAGTCCTATAGTGAAATCCCACTGGCCCTCAAGCCCAGATTACTTGGGGATTCCCAGTCCCTTTGTTGGATCTCCAGGCTATGAAGACTGACATGGGGTTAAGAACCTTCATAATACTGCAAGAACTTCTTTGACATTATTGTTCTCCAGTATGTGGATCACCCACCCAATGGGTATAGAATTTGATTTTATCATGATTGAGCCCCTTCTACTGTCTCACTATGGCTTCTTCTTTGCCTTTGGATGTGAGGTGATTGTCTGTTTGTTTCTTTTGTCTTTGTGAGATCCAGCATCCAATAGTGGTCAGGGATTGTTCAACAGCTAGTTGCAAGTTTGGTGCTCTCACAGGAGGAGATGAGTGTATATCCTTCTACTCTGCCATTTTGAATTGGAAACCTGTAAGCTTATTTTTAATCACTTTTCCTTGATGAATTGCTCTCACTTTGCTGTTCTGAAGCTTCTTTTAGGAAGCTACAATGAAAAAGATTTGATTCCTCCAGACAGTATTTAACCTAGATATTCAGAGAAATCGGAAGAGTCCCCATTCCTCCAAGAAATGTATATTTTATCTAATCTCTATTTCTTGCTTTTTTTTGTTCCTTTCTCTGCCTTTTCTATTTTGTCTTTCTATGTAGTTTGTGTAAAGATGCGCATACAATTCCTTAAAATGTAAGTACAAACAACTTACTAGATTGTACTCAAAAATAGTACAAAATGGACTTGGTTTTATTTTTTCTATCAGTTCAGTCCAGTTGCTCAGTCATGTCCGACTCTTTGTGACCCCATGAATCGCAGCAGGCCAGGCCTGTCTGTCCATCACCAACACCCAGAGTTCACTCAAACTCATGTCCATTGAGTTGGTGATACAATCTAGCCACCTCATCCTCTGTCGTCCTCTTCTTCTCTTGGCCCCAATCCCTCCCAGCATCAGAGTCTTTTCCAATGAGTCAACTGTTCCCATAAAGTGGTCAAAGTATTGGAGTTTCAGCTTTAGCATCAGTCCTTCTAATGAACACCCAAAACTGATTTCCTTCAGAAGAGATTGGCTGGATCTCCTTGCAGTCCAAGGGACTCTCAAGAATCTTCTACAACACCACAGTTCAAAAGCATCAATTCTTTAGCACTCAGGTTTCTTCACAGTCCAACTCTCACATCCATACATGACCACTGCAAAAACCATAGCCTTGACTAGATGGACCTTTGTTCACAGAGTAATGTCTCTGCTTTTGAATATGCTATCTAGGTTGGTCATAACTTTCCTTCCAAGGAGTAAGCGGCTTTTAATTTCATGGCTGCAGTCATCATCTGCAGTGATTTTGGAGCCTGCCAAAATAAAGTCTGACACTGTTTCCACTGTTTCCCCATTTATTTCCCATGAAGTGATGGGACCGGATACCATGATCTTTGTTTTCTGAATGTTGAGCTTTAAGCCAACTTTTTCACTCTCCTCTTTCACTTTCATCAAGAGGCTTTTTAGTTCCTCTTCACTTTCTGCCATAAGGGTGATGTCATCTTCATATCTGAGTATCTGAGGTTATTGAGATTTCTCCCGGCAATCTTGATTCCAGTTTGTGCTTCTTCCAGCCCAGCCCTTCTCATGATATACTCTGCATATAAGTTAAATAAGCAGGGTGACAATATACAGCCTTGACGTACTCCTTTTCCTATTTGCAGCCAGTCTGTTGTTCCATGTCCAGTTCTAACTGTTGCTTCCTGACCTGCATATAGGTTTCTCAAGAGGCAAGTCACTGTCTTCTTTATTCATTACCAACAGTTTGAACAAATCCCATAGATTTATTCTCATTCTCATTCTTAAAGAGTCTCTTAATTTACACAATGTAAGTTTTAAGTCCATATACTTCCAATTTATGATTTCAAATCCAATTCAAACCTCCTCTTGTCCCCAGATGTATGAAATCTATGGCCCAGAGCATAGCAGTGGTGAAAGAGGGTGGGTTTCTCATTCAGCTCTGATCACTGCCTCCATCTCACAGGAAGAGCAGTGAGTGGCCCTGAAGAGATATCTTAATTCCATGACCTGGAATTGAACCTGGGTAGCCTGGATGAAAACTAGGAATCCTAGCTACCACACTGCCAAGGGCTAGAGGCTAGAAGCAAAATCTCTGGCCCTTTGCCCTGTTTAAAAGCAAGAATGTTTCAAGGAGGCAAACCCTGTAAAAGCAGGTACAAAGTTTATTATTAGAAACACTGCACAATGTAGGAAAGTGCACACAGAGAATAAGGTGGTTTATTTAAGACAGAAGCGAGGTAGAAATACACACCCAAAAAGGAGTGTAGGCATCCTGAGGGAGGAGTTCAATAAGGCAAAAACTAGGCAGAGATACACAGCCAGAGATAAAGGATTGGGATACAGTAAGTGATAAGCCAGAAACCAGGCAGAGATACACACCTGGAGAGGAATGCCAAATGCCAACGTCCTGAATGAGGAACAGCAGAGTAAAGAGGCATGTAAAACACTTAAATAGGCCAATCCTTCTGGGTCTTTTTTTACTTTTAGCCAATTATCTTGTTTCTTTTTTCACACCTGACTGGTCCATGGGCCCTTACCAAGATGTGTGTGCAATTTTTTCTAAGATGGACCCCACTGCAGAAGCAGTGGGTACTTGTCTGCCCTTACTATGGGGTAGGGCCCCTTCCTTTTTTGACCCCGAAGAAACCTTTCTGTGCATGTGCAAACAAGGAAATCTTCTTTGACCTCAGGAGTGGACACCTTTTCTCTTTGATTTAGCTGATCTCACCTTTTGCCAGGAGTTTTGTCCTTGGAGTGTCTGAGTGAGAGCACAGCTTGAATTTTACTCCACTTAACAAACTAGAGATGTCTGGTCCAAAGACCCATTATCTCCTACCTCATCTCCACCAGCAGGGTTTGGTGCTCCTGGAGCTTCGTGAATGGTCTTGGCAGGTGGAGTAGGAGATATCAGGAAATTGGAGAAAGATGGACTATAAATCTCAACTTGGTGAGTTTTGTTGGTTGGAGTCATCCTTCATGTACCATCCTCTGATGGACTATTTGGATGATGGGCTGTGAAACTGTTGCTGATCATCAAATACTAGCTGCAGAATTGTTGCTGATCATCAAAGAACTCATCATCCTCTCAGTCCAGTGAACTGTGGGAGTAAGTAATCTCAAAACACAGTGTTCTCCTTCTTTCAGTACCTCTTGCTACAGGTCTCCTTCCTCCTGCAAGTGAGCTTGTCAATCCTGAGTACCTGTAAGGTTATCATACCTGAACCTGGGGCTGAAGGATTCACCAGAATCTACCAGATCTAGTCCTGCCCTCAGCCATCCACCAGCCACTGCTGAGCTTTGCCCACTGGCAGGATTAGGTCTTTCTTTCAGGAGAATGCTCTCTCTATTTTTTGTATATTTTCTCTGAAATATTTTCCTCTTTCCTTCTTTGGTTACTCCTTCTACTTCTGGCAAGTCTCCTGGCTCTTCTTTTCAAATTGTCTTTTCCTAATGATTTATATCTTCTTATTGTTTTAGTCATGTTTTAAAGATACAATCTCCAAGGTCTTCAAAGCCACACATTCAGGTGAAGAGTTTAGTTGTTTTGTTGTATTTCTTTAGAAAATATTTATTATAACTGCATTTTCATAAGTGGTTCTTCTGTTTCTCTGTTTATTTCTATCATCTCCAGTAGTTTTATTTCACTGGGCAGGTTTTCTTTCTATCTTGATGTAGGATGGTATTTTTAGATACCATTAGTCCCTCAAAAGTGTTAGAAAGTGAAATAGTCTCCTCAACATGAACCAAAAATATCTAACTAAGCAGGCCACCAAAAAATGTGGTGAGAACCTAAAATAAATCTCTGTCTCCAATCTCCCATCACCTTCACAGACTTGAAGACTCACCAATTCTGGTCCTTCTTGGCCTCCCCACTAGGTTGAATAGGCAGATTCCAGTAGGTCTGTGGCAGCTTTACACTTGGATGCAGTATATATCTGTGCAAAGCAAACTGTTTCCCAAATATCTACTCCACCATGACCATACTGGATTTTTTAACACCAGGTTTCATGTACTTACTCAGCCCATAGGTAATATGGCCATTCCACTCAATTCTGTCAGTTGAGTCTCTCAGAGGTCTCAAGGCCTGACATGCACATGAGCTTCTCAGGATCTTAGCCACTATTTCCCCAAATACATGCTGATGCTTTAGAAATGGTAAAGAAAGAGAAGAAACCCGCACTTAGGTCACCATCTTCCCAGAATTACTAAGTCTTTCACAGTTTAGTTTGATGAGATCACTTTTTATATAGCATATGGGTAAAAGCATCTGAAATAAGTTTATAGGCACCAGAGCTTTTAAATTTGAACTCTGTATTCCACTTTTCTAAGTACTAAGTCTTCTCCAACACCACAGTTCAAAAGCATCGATTCTTTGGTGCTCAGTTCATTTCAGTTCAGTCACTCAGTCATGTCCGACTCTTTGCGACCCCATGAATCACAGCACACCAGGACTCCCTGTTCATCACCATCTCCCAGAGTTCACTCAGACTAATGTCCATTGAGTCTGTAATGCCATCCAGCTATCTCATCCCCGGTCGTCCCCTTCTCCTCCTGCCCCCAATCCCTCCCAGCATCAGAGTCTTTTCCAATGAGTCAACTCTTTGCATGAGGTGGCCAAAGTATTAGAGTTTCAGCTTTAGCATTTTTCCTTCCAAAGAAATCCCAAGGTTGATCTCCTTCAGAATGTACTGGTTGGACCTCCTTGCAAACCAAAGGACTTTCAAGAGTCTTCTCCAACATCACAGTTCAAAAGCATCAATCCTTCAGCGCTCAGCTCAGTCCAACTCTCACATCCATACATGACCACAAAAAAAACCATACCCTTGACTAGACGGACCTTAGTCGGCAAAGTAACGTCTCTGCTTTTGAATATACTATCTAGGTTGGTCATAACTTTTCTTCCAAGGAGTAAGAAGCTTTTAATTTCATGGCTGCATTCACCATCTGCAGTAATTTTGGAGCCCCCCAAAAAACAAAGTTTGACACTGTTTCCACTGTTTCCCCATCTATTTCCCATGACATGATCTTTGTTTTCTGAATGTTGAGCTTTAAGGCAACTTTTTCACTCACTTCTTTACTTCCATCAAGAGGCGTTTTAGTTCCTCTTCACTTTCTGCCATAAGGGTGGTGTCCTCTACATATCTGAGGTTATTGATATTTCTCCTGGCAACCTTGATTCCAGCTTGTGTTTCTTCCAGTCCAGGGTTTCTCATGATGTACTCTGCATATAAGTTAAACAAGCGGGGTGACAATATACAGCCTTGACGTACTCCTTTTCCTATTTGGAACCAGTCTGTTGTTTCATGTCCAGTTTTAACTGTTGCTTCCTGACCTGCATACAGATTTCTCAAGAGGCAGGTCAGGTGGTCTGGTATTCCCATCTCTTTCAGAATTGTCCACCTTTTATCGTGATCCACACAGTCAAAGGCTTTGGCATAGTCAATAAAGCAGAAATGGATGTTTTTTTTTCTGGAACTCTCTTGCTTTTTCCATTATCCAGAGGATGTTGCCAATTTGATCTCTGGTTCCTCTGCCTTTTCTAAAACCAGCTTGAACATCAAGGAGTTCATGTTTCATGTATTACTGAAGCCTGGCTTAGGGAGTTTTGAGCATTACTTTACTAGCATGTGAGATGAGTGCAATTGTGCGGTAGTTTGAGCATTTTTTTGCATTGCCTTTCTTTGGAATTGGAATGAAAAGTGACCTTTTCCAGTCATGTGGCCCCTGCTCAGTTTCCAAATTTGGTGGCATATTGAGTGCAGCACTTTCACAGCATCATCTTTCAGGATTTGAAAGAGCTCAACTTGAATTCCATCACCTCCACTAGCTTTGTTCGTAGTGATGCTTTCTACGACCCACTTAACTTCACATTCCAAGATGTCTGACTCTAGATTAGTGATCACATCATCATGATTATCTGGGTCATGAAGATCTTTGGTGCTCAGTTTTCTTAATGGACCAACTCTTATATCCATACATGACTACTGGGAAAACCGTAGCTTCGACTATATGGGCCTTTGTTTCCAAAGTGATGTCTCTACTTTTTAATATGCTGTCTAAAATCTGTCACTGCTTCCACATTCCTCGCTTCTATTTGTCATGAAGTGATGAGATTGGATGCCATGATCCAAATGGGCAGAAAACCTTAATGGAAATTTTTCCAAAGAAGATATACAGATGGCCAACATGCACAGGAATAGATGCTCAACCTTATTCATCATCAGGGAAATGCAAATTAAAACCACCATGGGATACCACCTCACACTTGTCAGAATGACTATCTTGCTTTTGCTAAGTTGCTTCAGTCATGTCCGACTCTGTGCAACCCCAGAGATGGCAGCCCACCAGGCTCCTCCATCCCTGGGATTCTCCAGGCAAGAATGCTGGAGTAGGTTGTCATTTGTTTCTCCAATGCATGAAAGTGAAAAGTGAAAGTGAAGTCACTCAGTCGTGTCTGACTCCTAGCGACCCCATGGACAGCAGCCCACCAGGTTCCTCCATCCATGGGATTTTCCAGGCAAGAGTACTGGAGTGGGGTGCCATTGCCTTCTCTGAATGACTATCTTATCATCTACAAAAATGCAGATAACCAATGTTGCCAATAATGTGGAGAAAAGAGAACCTTTGAACAGTGTTGGTGGGAATGTAACTTGGCACAGACACTGAGGAAAACAGTATGGAGATTTCTCTAAAATAGAGTTACCATATGATCTAGCAATTCCACTCCTGGGTGTATTTAAAAAAAATTCTAGTTTGAAAATATGCATGTAATAAGAATAGATTAGAGGCTATTATGTTTACTAAAATAAGTCATAGAGAGAAATGCAAATACTGTATGATATCAGGTATATGCAGAATAAAAAAATAAAATAGTAAATATAACAAAAGAGTAGCAGCCACTAAAATATTAGTATAATATTGGCAATAGTNCTCACATCCATACATGACCACAAAAAAAACCATACCCTTGACTAGACGGACCTTAGTCGGCAAAGTAACGTCTCTGCTTTTGAATATACTATCTAGGTTGGTCATAACTTTTCTTCCAAGGAGTAAGAAGCTTTTAATTTCATGGCTGCATTCACCATCTGCAGTAATTTTGGAGCCCCCCAAAAAACAAAGTTTGACACTGTTTCCACTGTTTCCCCATCTATTTCCCATGACATGATCTTTGTTTTCTGAATGTTGAGCTTTAAGGCAACTTTTTCACTCACTTCTTTACTTCCATCAAGAGGCGTTTTAGTTCCTCTTCACTTTCTGCCATAAGGGTGGTGTCCTCTACATATCTGAGGTTATTGATATTTCTCCTGGCAACCTTGATTCCAGCTTGTGTTTCTTCCAGTCCAGGGTTTCTCATGATGTACTCTGCATATAAGTTAAACAAGCGGGGTGACAATATACAGCCTTGACGTACTCCTTTTCCTATTTGGAACCAGTCTGTTGTTTCATGTCCAGTTTTAACTGTTGCTTCCTGACCTGCATACAGATTTCTCAAGAGGCAGGTCAGGTGGTCTGGTATTCCCATCTCTTTCAGAATTGTCCACCTTTTATCGTGATCCACACAGTCAAAGGCTTTGGCATAGTCAATAAAGCAGAAATGGATGTTTTTTTTTCTGGAACTCTCTTGCTTTTTCCATTATCCAGAGGATGTTGCCAATTTGATCTCTGGTTCCTCTGCCTTTTCTAAAACCAGCTTGAACATCAAGGAGTTCATGTTTCATGTATTACTGAAGCCTGGCTTAGGGAGTTTTGAGCATTACTTTACTAGCATGTGAGATGAGTGCAATTGTGCGGTAGTTTGAGCATTTTTTTGCATTGCCTTTCTTTGGAATTGGAATGAAAAGTGACCTTTTCCAGTCATGTGGCCCCTGCTCAGTTTCCAAATTTGGTGGCATATTGAGTGCAGCACTTTCACAGCATCATCTTTCAGGATTTGAAAGAGCTCAACTTGAATTCCATCACCTCCACTAGCTTTGTTCGTAGTGATGCTTTCTACGACCCACTTAACTTCACATTCCAAGATGTCTGACTCTAGATTAGTGATCACATCATCATGATTATCTGGGTCATGAAGATCTTTGGTGCTCAGTTTTCTTAATGGACCAACTCTTATATCCATACATGACTACTGGGAAAACCGTAGCTTCGACTATATGGGCCTTTGTTTCCAAAGTGATGTCTCTACTTTTTAATATGCTGTCTAAAATCTGTCACTGCTTCCACATTCCTCGCTTCTATTTGTCATGAAGTGATGAGATTGGATGCCATGATCCAAATGGGCAGAAAACCTTAATGGAAATTTTTCCAAAGAAGATATACAGATGGCCAACATGCACAGGAATAGATGCTCAACCTTATTCATCATCAGGGAAATGCAAATTAAAACCACCATGGGATACCACCTCACACTTGTCAGAATGACTATCTTGCTTTTGCTAAGTTGCTTCAGTCATGTCCGACTCTGTGCAACCCCAGAGATGGCAGCCCACCAGGCTCCTCCATCCCTGGGATTCTCCAGGCAAGAATGCTGGAGTAGGTTGTCATTTGTTTCTCCAATGCATGAAAGTGAAAAGTGAAAGTGAAGTCACTCAGTCGTGTCTGACTCCTAGCGACCCCATGGACAGCAGCCCACCAGGTTCCTCCATCCATGGGATTTTCCAGGCAAGAGTACTGGAGTGGGGTGCCATTGCCTTCTCTGAATGACTATCTTATCATCTACAAAAATGCAGATAACCAATGTTGCCAATAATGTGGAGAAAAGAGAACCTTTGAACAGTGTTGGTGGGAATGTAACTTGGCACAGACACTGAGGAAAACAGTATGGAGATTTCTCTAAAATAGAGTTACCATATGATCTAGCAATTCCACTCCTGGGTGTATTTAAAAAAAATTCTAGTTTGAAAATATGCATGTAATAAGAATAGATTAGAGGCTATTATGTTTACTAAAATAAGTCATAGAGAGAAATGCAAATACTGTATGATATCAGGTATATGCAGAATAAAAAAATAAAATAGTAAATATAACAAAAGAGTAGCAGCCACTAAAATATTAGTATAATATTGGCAATAGTGGAGAAGGAAATGGCAACCCACTCCAGTACTCTTGCCTGGAGAATCCCATGGATGGAGGAGCCTGGTAGGCTGCAGTCCACGGAGTTGCAAAGAGTTAGACACGACTGAGCGATTTCACTTCTTCACTTTATTGGCAATAAATATTTTTTTTAAACCAACAGAAGGAATCAAATTTGAATTGAGTGAACAATGATTCAGAGAATTTAAAGCAGGCCTCTGTCCTTGCCCAGGTATTTTGTTGAAATTTTGGTTGGTCTTATATTTCATGAAAAGGTGCAAGATGCAGCATCTCCACTCACTTGCTCCATTGATTCAGGCCTCTTCTGTGTCCTCAGTACTGTCTCAGTGCCTGGCACATACTTTCAGCTCAAAAAATTGCATCAAATTGCCCTCTCCACCCCATCCTCCATCAACATCTGGGCCTCATCTCCTTCTTTGCATCTCTTTCTCCCCTATTACTTCCTTGGACACTGACACCCCATTACTTCAGTTTCTACAATTTCAGTTTTAGTCTCCAACCACATTCACCTGAGGATTTGTCAGAAGGCCACCCCCAACTCTTTACTTTCCCTCTGAAGGCCACCATGGACCATGACTAAGACAGATCCTGCCCTGGTGGCTCACCACAACAGTAGGAGAAAAAGAGGTGGCTGACAAGCCTATCCCAGAGCATCCCAGGCACACCCAGGAGTTCTGACAGAGCCTGTTGTGCACCCTTCAGCACCTGCAGCACTTCCCTTGGACTTCACCTTCTTCCACCCCAATGACCCTGCCTATCAGAAAATTCTGTTTGACTTGTATATCACCAACCCTGAGCTACTTGCCACCATGTGCCAGTGGGTGCCTCAAGTCCAACACAAGATCAATGTTATTGGCAATGAGATTCTGCACTGAGACTGACTTTGAAATTATCACAATGGGCTGATCAACATGACACTGCTCCCTTATTCATGCAAGGCTGGGAATCATGGAGTTGAGGACCATAAGGTGGCCATTTGCCTCTCCCAGCAGCTGCTGATACTGGACATAAACATGATCCTGCACAGCCACTGCACCAACACGAATGCATTTAAATATGTGGCCTATTTTGACCTGTTGGATCTTGAGCACTTGCTACTGAAGGGTGCACAGCCCCTAGGGTATGAGCTTCATATGCAGTGATTTCAACCATGGCTCAACTTTGCACACTATTGCTTCAAACCTATGTGTATGTGTACTCAGTTGCTTAGTTGTGTCCAACTCTTTGCAACTCCATGGACTGTAGCCTGCCAGACTCTTCTGTACATGGGATTTCCTAGGCAAGAATACTGGTGTGGGTTGCCATTTCCTCCTCCAGGCCAACCTGTGCCTGGATGTGGCCAAATATTTGCTGGATCATGGCATCAACCCAGAGCTTTGGAACTGAAAGGGACAGGTCCCAGTGGAGGTGGTCCCAGGTCACATGAATATGTCTCTGGACGACGCAGAGGCACTTCTGGTGGCCAAAGAGCTGTGGGTGCCACTGGAGGAGGCTGTGCTGCTCTCCTGCATGCTCCCTAATATCATGCTATCCAACTATGTGACAACATCCCAGGCAATTTCATGCTTACTGCACTGGGTCTGAACCTGGGAGACTACATGTTACTGAGTGGCCAGAAACAGGCTTGCTGTGGTTCTGCAGGATGACAGAGTTCACCAGTGGCCAGTGAGTGAGTGAGAAGCCAGATAAACCTGAGGGCAAGAATGATGATAGTGCTAGATATGTCCAGTACTTCACCTGCCCTCCCAAGCAGGGTCTTTTGCCTCTGTGTCCAAGATTTCCAAGGCAGTGGACGCACCTCCCATACCCCTCACCTCCGCACCTCAGGCTCTCCAGGTGGAAGTTTCCCACATCACAGGCAAAGGCCACAGGGAACATGAGGATTAGAGAAGGCCCTTCTCATCCTTGTTTATGCATTGCTTTTGGCATCATGAAGGAGCCAAGGTTGAGGTTGGAAACCAAATCCTGGTCATAGGCCAGAAACAAGGGATTATGTGCTTCTACAGGAAGACAGACTTGACCTCAGGTTACTGGTATGGCATCAAGTTAGACCAGCCCACCAGCAAGCATGACAGCTGTTTTTGGTGTCAGGAACTTCACCTGTCCCCCCAAGGATGGAGTCTTTACACCAGCATCTCAAATTCAGAGGACTGGTAAATCCACTGACCTCCCTGGGGATGATGTCAGGGCCAAAAAAGTAGAACAAATTGCATTGGCACAGCCCAAATGTACCTTGTGGATTCCAAAAGACATGGCATCAGAGAAATCTGCCTCCTGGTTGCTTTTAAGCTGCTGGTTTTCCCTGGTTGCCAGGGAGGTGATGCAGGTTTAGAGGCTCTGGACATCCCACAGAGACACAGAGTCCCTTCTAGTGTCTCCTGACACAGTCATCTGAGATAGAGATTCCCAGCAAAACATCCAGAATAGAGAGCCCCACTACCCAGCCCTAGAGGTCCCAGTAGTAACAGATTTCCCCATGATATTCCCAAATACAGATCCTAGGTTACCGAGAAACAGATTCCTTGAGTGTAGTACCTATAGACTATTCCTAGCCCCTTAGACTAACCGCCCCCCCCCACCATAATAGATTTCCACATCCCCCTAAATAATGGTGACTTCCTCTATGTAATGCTCTACAGCAGAACTTTCTGAGTCACTAGTCACTGGATCAGAACCCTTTGCTATTAATAAGAGAAGACCCCCTATCCCACTGAATCCCATTGAAAGAAACATCTCCAGAGCAATAGAGTAATGGATCCACATTTAAAATCAGTCACCTCAAAATGTTGCAACCACCTTAGTCACCACCAAACACTTACATTGCAACCAGAGACCCTTTCTATTAAGAAAATCCCTTTTCCTACCTCTCAAGAAAAGAACATTAACCAGCCCATGGTCACTCCCAATTTACAGACACCAAAACAGTCTTGGAAGTGCTAATTATAGAACTCCCAAGATTTCCTATCCTCTGCACCTTGAAAAAACAACAAGTTGTTTGTATGAAGCCCACCCCATACATCCAACAGCACCTGTGCTGGCCAGGCTCCCAGAAAATTCTCTATTTCTAAGTAATTATTTCCCCTTTTGGGGGACTCTAAAATTTGGAGGTCTCATTCTGGAACTCTGTGGAGCCCAAGCCCCAGAGTATATGTCCCCAATCCTACAGCCCCTATTAGACCCAAAGCCCTAACTCTCAGAACCACCAGTTTGTGGAAGGCCCAAATCCCAAGGGAATCCCAAAGTTAAAAATTCCAATCCCAAGCCCCAGTCATAGAGGTCCTTGTGTCTGGGATGGAGGAGACTGTAGTCAATATCTGCATCCTAGGCTCCAAGGTCACCTCAAGGCCCAATTCACAGGCACCGGGAGACCCCAAAGAGAAATTCTCATCCCTGGAAACCAGAGAATTCCATATCCTGAGTCCATGGATCTAAAGATACCCAAATTCCAAGAACACCAACCCCATAAGAATCCCAAATCCTCAAGCAGCCATTTCTAATATATGATGGGCATCAAGGACTCAGGTGCAAATCCTGAACCCCCCATTTTGATCTACATTTTGGTGATAGGTCCTAAACACTGAATATAAGCTACTGGCCTTAAAGGACTTCACAGTACCCTGGCCATAAAAATACCCCTATGGAAAACCTGAAGACCTAGGGGTTCAGGGCAGACCTGAGGCCCTGAAAACAAAGGATGTCTTGCCACACATCCCCAAACTCAGCACGACCCATGCTCCCTCAATAAAGATGTTTCTATGGCAAAAATCCCAATAATAACCGTTCATTGAATAAATAAATGAATCATTTAGATACTTCTTAAACTCCTTTAGATACTTTTAAAACTCCAGCTGGCCAGATGCTTTAGTATTTGAATATATACATTTTTTTTTCATGTCTGAGGAAGGACTGGAATTGAGATTATTGATAAAAATCATCCATGTGAGACATATCCTATCAACATTTTCATGAACAGAATTTGCACTCTCCTTTAAACATATCCTTATCATGATGATTTATTTGTTAAGATTTTGAGTCCTGTGCTAACCAAGAGTTCATTTTGTAAATTAAGGTATGTATTATATGTGAAAGTATTAAATTACAGTCAGTCCCCTACATACACACAAGTTCTTTTCTGAGAGCATGTTCGTAAGTCCAATGTGCTCATAGGTCCAAGAAAGTTAGTTAGGTACTTAACTAACACAATCAACTCCATAGTACTGTACTGTAATATGTTTGTAATATTTTTCACACAAATAATACATAAAACACAAATACAAAAAAGAAAGCACCTTTTAATCATTCAGTACAGTACTTGAAAAGTACAGAAATAAAATGCAATACCTGGCATACATGGGCTGCCCTTGAGTGTTCAGGAAAGAAGAGTTACTGCCTGGGGGAGGGAGAGGAGGTAGAAGATAGTATAACTGAAGGATTCCAACAATAGAAGATGGGGAAAGCTGAAATCTCACTCACATCTGGTCTTTGATGTCACAGGTTCCTTGCTGGGTTCAATTCTATCTACCTTTTTGTAAAAACAATCCAGTGACGTCTGGGTAGTGGCTGTTTTTCTTGTCATAGGTGAAAAATAGTAGCACAAGATAGCATCATGAATGGTTTCTGCAACCTTCACGTACCATTCTACATTCAAGTCTTGTGCCTCAAAAACTAACAGTGCCTCCTCAAATAAAGAAAAACTCCTGCCATTTCCTATGTCATGTACCTATTCAGTTCTTCAGTTACTTCTTTCTCTTTTCTTTCTTCATCTTTTCTCTAGAACTCCAATTTCATCAAATCTTCATTAGTAAGCTCCTTGTGTTTAATAGCAAGGAGTTCAATGAAGTCCTCCTCTTGAAGATATAGCTACAGCTTCTTGCTGAAGGTCACTAAGTTGATGAAGACCTCTTTGGACTCCTCATTCACGTTCTCAAATCCACAAAAACTGTGAACAAACTGCAGGCAAAGTTTCCTCTAAACCCCATTCCTGGTGATGGCTTTAACTTTATGCCAAGTAAAGTCAATGTTTTAAGATTGTTCCAGAATCGTTACTGCCCGATGAAAAGTCTAACATAAATAATATTTATTGAAAATCACTATAAGTGGTCCATAAACTGGAAAACCATAGTATTCGATGGCAGATGCATTATTTTTATGTTCGGATGGAACTCATACATGAATGGGGATTGGCCCAGACCATTGTCATGCACGAAAAAAAATGTTGAATGGGACATCCTTCTCCAATGAATATTTCTCTACCTCCAGGATAAAATGGTAGAAAAAACAGACCTGGAAAAATGACCTGTTGCTCTTTCACACTGAATGGAGAGAGCTCTTGGCTATATTTTTAAGGGCTCTTGGCTTCTCTGAATAATAAACTAAGAGGGGCTTCAGCTTCATATCACTGAAACATTGCCACAAAACAATGAAGTTAGCCTGTCTTTTGCTGCTTTATATTCTGATACCATTGTATTCATGGGGTTCTAAGGCAAGAACACTAGGAGGTCAAATCAGTCAATCCTAAAGAAAATGAACCCTGAACAGTCATTGGAAGGACTGATGATGAAGCTTCAATACTTTGGCCACCTGATGCAAAGAGCTGATTCATTTGAAAACACCCTGATGTTGGGAAAGATTGAGGGCAAGAGATTATGAGATGGTTGGATGTAATCACTGACTCAACGGATATAAGTTTGAGCAAGCTCTGGAAGATAGTGAAGGACAGGGAAGCCTGATGGGCTGCAGTTCATGGGGTCACAAAGAGTCAGACACAGCTGAGCAACTGAACAAGCCTAGTATCTGCAATTCCCCCTCACTGATGTAACTTCAGTCTGACATCCTCTGATAGTACAGTCTTGTCTCATCCACATTAAAAATTTTCTTGGGTAAATGCACGCCTTCATCTATGATTTCTCCACAGTTCAGGAAATTCCTGGGAAGCTACTGTATTTGCTCTCATTATCTCAGCACTGACTTTTCTGTTGTAAAGTTTGACTCTAGCCTTGAACCAATGAAACCATCCATGACTGTTGTTAAAAGATGAGTCCTCTGATTCTTTGCTGTGTTTATTCTTCAATGCTTCATAATAAAGATTTTTAGTTTTCTCTTAAATCAGCATTAAGCTAAGTGGAACTATAGGATGATACTAATTCTACACCCACACACTAAGAAGTTTCTTCATGGCCTCCATCACTTTTCCAAGCTTCCTCAATATTATTGTCAACATCATTGGCACAGCAGACTTCACATGTTTCATGATCTTTTCTTTTGGAATCATGGCAATGGTTGAATGATTCATGTTATAAGAACAAACAATGTCTACAGTCTTTCTGCCTCACTCCACTCTCTCAATTATTTTCACTTTCATTTCCATCCTCAGCTCTTGGCACTTCTGAGCAGTACAAGCTATGTCACCACTGCTCATACACTTGAAACTGGACATCTTGGGCTTGAAATACAGACACTGTACTACTTTACTATATACAGTACTGTACAATAAAGTACACAAGAGCACAACCACTTGTAGAGGATACACACATATGACAGCACACATGAACCAACTTACATGATTGGCCATCTGAATTCATAATCGCCTCTTTGAACATTCAAAGAATGGATGTTTGTGTGAAGGAGACTTACTGTAGTGCCTGTTTCAACTTAAAAATGCAGATAGAGCTCCTGTATCATATGCACAGTAAGTTACCAAGAAAATTTGCTGAATAAAATGTAGTCATTATGACTCTACCTTAACAAATGTAGCTTGCTATGTTTCTAACAGCCTATGTCTCTCATTTAGTTTTAATTGAAAACTTATCTACCACACAATCTAACCTGTTGTCATGGGTGATTTTATAAGCTAGGATCAATGAAAGTATGGGCTTCCCTGGTAGCTCAGTTATAAAGAATCCACCTGCCAATTCAGGAGACTCAGATTCAGTCCCTGGATTGGGAAGACTCCCTGGAGAAGGAAATGGCAACCCACTCCAGTATTCTAACCTGGGAAATCCTATAGACAGAGGATACACTCCATAGGATCACAAAAGAGTCAGACATGATTTAGTGACTAAGTATAAGACCAAACACACAAGTCGTTCATGATCATTAGGAAGTCTTGATTAATAGACCTCATATATCTGTGGCTAATGTTTAAAAATAAAACAAAGTATGATATAAACTCTTCCAATAATCCTTCAGAATATAAACATAAAATCTATATAGTTCCTATGTTCTTGTTTGGTGATTTTTACATAGAGTGCAATATAACATTAGTAATGGTAAAAAAAAAAAAAAAGCAATCTTGAGTAACAAATTATCATCTCTAGTAGTTCAAGATATAAACTGCACAATATTTTTACTTTATGATATTCAATTTCCTTTGATAAATGTAAAGCCTTTATACAGATCTTATGTAGAGATATACACTGAGCATATTTTTAGTAGACATTAATTAACTTTTCCTGACTACATTTTGTTAATGAGTTTTTCTGGTCTCTAGTCTGGGCTGATTAAAGCTCACCTTGTGTTGGCTACTAGATAGCATATTCAAAAGCCGAGATATTACTTTGCAGACTAAGGTCCGTCTAGTCAAGGCTATGGTTTTTCCTGTGGTCATGTATGGATGTGAGAATTGGACTGTGAAGAAGGCTGAGCACAGATGAATTGCTGCTTTTGAACTGTGGTGTTGGAGAAGACTCTTGAGAGTCCCCTGGGCTGCAAGGAGATCCAACCAGTCCATTCTGAAGAAGATCAGCACTGGGATTTCTTTGGAAGGAATGATGCTCCAGTACTTTGGCCACCTTATGCAAAGAGTTGACTCATTGGAAAAGACTTTGATGCTGGGAGCGATTGAGGGCAGGAGGAGAAGTGGACGACAGTGGATGAGACGGCTGGATGTCATCACTGAATCGATGGACGTGAATCTGAGTGAACTCCGGGAGTTGGTGATGGACAGGGAGGCCTGGCGTGCTGTGATTCACGGGGTCGCAAGGAGTCAGACATGACTGAGTGGCTGAACTGTGTTGGCTAAGAGCTGTTATCTAATAGCTAAATAATGGTCTGCCTTGCCCAGAACTAGCTGTTTTCATAAAATAGCTTCCTACCCATTCCAGCTTGGCTACAGATTTGATATTGGCATAGGATACATTCCCTCTGATACCTCCCTGTTTATTACTCTGATCCAAGTGTCCTAACCTGTTTGTAGGGGCTGAAAGTTCCACCCAAGTCTTTTTGTCATGGCCTAGATAGGTTACAGTCTAAATTTCATTCTTCCCTGGTGTCATTTGACAGCAACATGGCATTGGTAGAGATAAATTTGGATTCATATGCTATTGGTAGTTATAATCAGTTTTCAATGTGCAGGATCAGTGCCCATCAGGGCCTTAAAGGAGGAAATTTGACAAGAAAATCGTCTCATGCTGTGCCCCTCTGTAGCCCATCTACACCTGTCATTACCTGGCATCCACACACAAGTGAAATAATCTTCCTAATTTGTATTTGGGAAAAATGCCATCATAACAGATGGACATGAAAATCTATAACTGGTCAATTATGCATATAATTAAACATGCAGACTATGAGCATGAGTTCTTTCTAGTAACATTCAAACATGTGTCTGCTCTGAGCTTTTGTGTACTGTTTATGTCAAATGCCACTACAGTGGGAGGGCCTTACTGGAGATGCACTCATGAATTTTACAGAAATTTTTTCATAGGGAGACTTTGCCTTACCCTGATTGGAAGGAATATATACCAGTGTTGTGAATCTTTGTTGTTATTTCAAAATAGCAAAATTTGAAACCTGATTTTGGTAGCAATAAAGACAAATTTTGGATATTATAGGAAAAATGGAGTTAAAATTTGAAGTAATTCTTTTTTATTTTTATTTTTACTTTATTTTACTTTACAATACTGTTTTGGTTTTGCCATACATTGACATGAATCCGCCACAGGTGTACATTCTTAAAATGTCTTTATATAATGTCTATGTGTAATTTAAGCCTTAAGTTTGAACAAACTCTAGGAGATGATGAAGGACAGAGAAGGTTTGGGTGCTGCAGTTCATGGGCTTACAAAGAGTTGGAAACACTGGGTGACTGAACAACAACAAAAAACTTGTTTTAAGTTTCACTGTTACTTATTTGAACCCCTAATATCTGAAGTCAAATATGCAGATCACGCTACTCAGCACTTCTAAATTTCCAGTAATTTGAAATCCTGTCTAAAATAAGATTAATACATAAGTATAACTTTTAAAATAAGAATATTTTCTTCATATGATAAGCAGGCCTTATTATAAAAATTTCATTATATTTCAAGTTGGCATACAAACTAAATATGTATATTGTCATGTTTTATTATTTATTTACTTTAAATGACTGGAATTAGCTTTTTACATTTATCCACTCTGAATTGTTATAATTTTGACTTTCTTTTTCCCTTAGGAATATTTTCACAAGCTTATGTGATTATTTCTCTATCTGCATTTCTTTATCTGTGGAGGGCCTTTTAACATTAAAATAAATAAAATACTGGATTGGGCAAAAAGTTCATTTGAGATTTTCTGTAAACTGGATTAAATAGTATTTAATTGCCTTTAACTTCTTTTGAAAGAATTTTGCTAGATTGTATTGTGACAGCTATCATTTCAGCATGCACTTTAAAAGACTATTCAAAATTGGTGAATTTTTGCATAGCCATTTTAATATTGAATACAGAAGAAAACAGCAACATGTTTTACATGATTTATTATTTCAAGAAAGGTGAAGATGCAACTTAAATGCAAGAAAAGATATGTGCAGTATCTAGAGAAGGTGTTGTGACTTATTAAATGTGTCAAAATTGCTTTGTGAAGTTTCACATGGGAATTTGTTGTTGGACAATGCTCCACAGTCAGGTAGACCAGTTGAAGATTATAGGGGCCATATCAAGACATATATTGAGAAAGAGAGTCAGTATCTAATAGAGTATCAAACTTACTTTCAATATACAATCATTAAAATTAAAGAGAGATAAAGGCAGTAGAGGAGAGTAACAGCGAATACATCTCCAAATTGGGCTGGCTAACGGCCATATTCAAATAGTGCTAGGAAGTCCCATGAAAACAACAATCCGGAGTCACAATTGGGAAAATGTCCTGGGCAGTGCAACTTCCCCTTGGGGATACTTTCTACTGCAGTTTGGGGGGTTCCTCCTTGTAATCCCCGGCTGCAAACTGTGTGAGCAAAAATGCAGTTCTGGTTTCATGTTAATTTTTTTTACAGTGCTGTTTGCTTCCTCTTGTGAGATTTCCAGACCCCTGAGAACTGGCCAGATCCACAGAGTTCAGGAGAACTCTAAGACTCACTCCCGATCTTAAAATTGTGCCTGTTGGCTTTAAGCAGGTAACAACCTGCAGTCCTGAGCAGGTATGTAGTCAGGAAAGTGTCCAGGCAGGTCAGAAGCAAGGTTAGGGGCCTGCTCTGCTTTCTTGTCTCTGAAATCTGAAAAAGACTACTTCCGTTTAATTTCCCTATCACCAACCAAGCTGGAGACTGGTCTTCATCAAAGAAGATATTGTAGTGTATAAATGGGATTGGGGGGGGTGGGATTCCTCTGTTATTAGCTGCTTCCAGAAAATCAAAGAATTAATTCCAACAAGTACTGCCCCCAATATGGGGCTTCCCAGGTAGTGCTAATGATAAAGAACCTGCCTGCCAATGCAGAACACAAAAGGGGCGTGAGTTTGATTCCTGGATCGGGAAGATCCCCTGGAGGAGGAAATGGCAATCCGCTCCAGTATTCTTCCCTAGAGAATCCCATGAACAGAGGAGCCTAGAGGGCTACAGTCTGTAAGGGTTGCAAAGAGTCAGACATGACTGAAGTGACTTGGCACTATACAGCTCCCAATTAGATGCCTTGATGAAAAGCATTCAGAATTAATCCACAGAAGACACATAATCTTCCATCAGGATACTGCAAGGCTGCATGCTTTTTTGATAAACAGGCAAAAACTGTTCCAGCTTGGCTAAGTTCTGATTGATCCACCATATTTACCAGACATTGCACCTTCAAATTTCCACTTTGGGTCTTTACAAAATTCCCTTAATGAAAAAATAAAGTAAAATCATTGAAAAACTGAAAAAGGTAACTAGAATAGTTCTTTGCTCAAAAAGAAAAAGTTTTGGGAAAATGGAGTAATTAAGTGTCTTGAAAAATTGCAAAAGGTAGTGCAACAAAATGGTGACTGTGTTGTTCAATAAAATTCTTGATGAAAATAAAACATGTGTCTTATTTTTACTTAAAAACTGATACTAGATCACTTTCTAACACCACACAACTAGATCACTTTCTAACACCACACACAAAAATAAACTCAAAATGGATTAAAGATCTAAACGTAAGGCCAGAAACTATAAAACTCCTAGAGGAGAACATAGGCAAAACACTCTCTGACATAAATCACAGCAGGATCCTCTATGATCCACCTCCCAGTATACTGGAAATAAAAGCAAAAATAAACAAATGGGATTTAATTAAAATTAAAAGCTTCTGCACAACAAAGGAAACTATAAGTTAAGGTGAAAAGTCAGCCTTCTGAATGGGAGAAAACAATAGCAAATGAAGCAACTGACGAACAACTCATCTCAAAGATATACAAGCAACTTATGCAGCTCAACTCCAGAAAAATAAAGGATCCAATCAAAAAATGGGCCAAATAACTAAATAGGCATTTCTCCATAGAAGACATACGGATGGCTAACAAACACATGAAAAGATGCTCAACATCACTCATTATCAGAGAAATGCAAATCAAGACCACAATGAGGTACCATTTCACCCCAGTCAAAATGGCTGCGATCCAAAAGTCTACAAGCAATAAATGCTGGAGAGGATGTGGAGAAAAGGGAACCCTCTTACACTGTTGGTGGGACTGCAAAGTAGTACAGCCATTATGGAAAACAGTGTGGAGATTCCTTAAGAAATTGCAAATAGAACTGCCTCATGACCCAGCAATCCCACTGCTGGGCATACACACCGAGGAAACCAGAATTGAAAGAGACACATGTACCCCAGTGTTCACTGCAGCATTGTTTATAATTGCCAGGACATGGAAACAACCTAGATGTCCATCAGCAGATGAATGGATAAGAAAGCTGTGGTACATATACACAATGGAGTATTACTCAGCCCTTAAAAAGAATAAATTTGACTCAGTTCTAATGAGATGGATGAAACTGGAGCC
>SJYW01002611.1:145490-156929 GCA_006410735.1 Raphicerus campestris
ATGTTATGAGAAATTTATTTTTGCAGATCTATGAGGTATAGAATATTATCTCATTTTCATCTTAATTTCTATTTACCTGAGATTACATGTATTGGCAACTGAAATTTAATCTTCCATGAATTGCCTGTTTGAAAACTGCCAATTTTTCTTAAAGAAACAACAAGGAAGTCCACTGCTCTGGTATTTAAAGCTCTGGGATAAAGGTAGACTACATTGTATCTGTCTCTTATACACATCTTTTATCTATGATCCAATGAATGTTGCCAACTTGATCTCTGTTTCCACTGCCTTTTCTAAACCCAACTTGTACATCTGGAATTTCTTGATTCATGTACTGCTGAAGCCTAGCTTGAAGGATTTTGAGTATAACCTTGCTAGCATGGGAAATGAGCACAGTTGGGTGGTAGTTTGAGCTTTCTTTGGAGATGTGTATAAGAGACAGGCCCTTGGTACTCATACATTTGTTTTCTATATTGTGTCTCTATTTCTACTTTGCGATCATCTTGGACAGAATAGGCGGAACACCTGTTAAAGATCAGGTCTGAATTTTTAATCCATTTTGAATTTATTTTTGTGTATAATGTTAGGGAGTATTCTATTTTACTTTTTTGCATGTAGCAGTCCAGCTTTTGAAGCAACAATTATTGAATAAATTATCTGATCCTCATTGTATACTTTTGCCTGAATTGTCATCAGTTAGGTGACCATAGGTGCACAAGTTTATTTCTAGGCTTTCTATCCTGTTTCATTGCTCTATACTGTTGTTATTCAGTTGCTAAGTCATGTCTGACTCTTTGTGACCCCAAAGACTGCAGCAAGCCAGGCTCCCACGTCCTTCACTGTCCCCCAGATTTTTTTTTCAAATTCATGTCCATTGAGTCATAATGCTATCAAACTGTCTCATACTCTGCCACCCCCTCCCTTCTCCTATGCCCTCAGTCTTTCCCAGCATCAGGGTCTCTTTCAGGGAATTAGCCCTTCTCAGGTGGTCAAAGTCTTGGAGCTTCAGCTTCAGCATCAGAACTTCTGATGAATGTCCAGGCTTGATTTCCTTTAGGATTGATAGTTCAAGGGACACTCAAAAATTTTCTCCAGCACCACAACCCCAAAGCACGAATTCTTTGGTGCACAGCCTTCTTTATGGCCCAGTTCTCACATCTATACATAACTAATGGAAAAGCCATAGTTTTGACTGCAGATTTTGTCAGCAAAGTAATGTCTCTGCTTTTCAATATGCTGTCTCGGTTTGTCATAGCTTTACTTCCAAGGAAAAAACTTCTAATTTCATGGCTTCAATCCCTGTCAACATTGATTTTGAAGTACAAGAAAATAAAATCTGTCACCACTTCCAATTTTTTCCCTTCTATTTGTCATGAAGGGAATTGGATGCCATATTTTTTTTTTGAATGTTGAGTTTAAAACCAGCTTTCTCACTTTCCTCTTTCACTTTTTTCAAGAGGTTTTTTAGTTCTTCTTCACTCTATGCCATTAGAGTGGTATTATCTGCATATCTGAGGGTGTTGATATTTCTCCCAGAAATCCTGATTCAAGCTTGTGATTCACCAGCCTGACATTTGCACAATATACTCTACATGCAAGGTAAATAAGCTGGGTGACAATATACAGCCTTATCGAACTCCTTTCCCATTTTGCATGTTGGGATCTAAGTGTTGTTTCTTGAACTGCATACAGTTTTCTCAAGAGACAGGTAAAGTGACAGGTAAAGATGGTATTCCCATCTCTTTAAGAAGTTTCCAGTTTGTTGTGATCCTCATAGTCAAAGGCTTTAGCATAGTCAGTGGAACCGATGTTTTTCTAGAATTTCCTGCCTTTATCTATGATCCAATGAATGTTGCCAACTTGATCTCTGTTTCCACTGCCTTTTCTAAACCCAACTTGTACATCTGGAATTTCTTGATTCATGTACTGCTGAAGCCTAGCTTGAAGGATTTTGAGTATAACCTTGCTAGCATGGGAAATGAGCACAGTTGGGTGGTAGTTTGAGCTTTCTTTGGCATTGCCCTTCTTTGGGACTGGAATGAAAACTGTCCATTTCCAGTCCTGTGGCCACTGCTGAGTTTTATAAACTTGTTGACATATTGAGTGCAGTACTTTAACAACATCTTATAGGAATTTAAATAGTTCATTTGGAATTCCATCACCTCCACTGCTTTGTTCATAGTAATTCTTCCTTAGGCCCACTTGACTTGACATTCCAGGATATTTAGCTCTAGGTGACTGACCACAAGCATCGTGGTTATTAAGACGTTTTTAATATAGTTTTGTGTAATTCTTGCTACTCTTCTTTTCTACTTCTGTTAGGTCCTTACTGTTGCTGCCCTTTATCATATCCATTCTTGCATGAAATATTCTCTTGATCTCTCTAATTGTTTTGAAGAGATGTCTAGTCTTTCCCATTCTATTGTTTTCCTCTATTTCTTTGCATTGCACATGTAAGAAGGCCTTCTTATCTCTCCTTTCTATCCTCTGGATTTCTGCCTTCATTTTGTTATGTATTTCCCTTTTTCCTTTTCCTTTGATTTTTCTTCTTTTCTCATATATTTGTAAAACTTCTTAAGATCATCACTTTGCCTTCTTGAATTTCTTTTTCTTTGGGATGGTTTTGGTCACTGCCTCCTGTACAATGTTACAAACTTCTGTCCGTAGTTCTTCCAACACTCTGTCCACTAGATCTAAACCCTTGAATCTATTTGTCATCTCCAGCCTAAAATCATAAAAGATTTTATTTAGGCTACATCTGAATGGCTTAGTGGCTATCCCTACTTTCCTTAACATAAGCCTGAAATTTCCAATAAAGAATTTTGATAAGAGTCACAGTCAGCTTTAGGTCTTGTTTTTGCTGACTGTATAGAGCCTCTTCATCATCAACTGCAAATAATACAATTAATTTATATTTCTGTTTTTCTGCCTTTACCATACTATCTTGACTACTGTAGGTTTGCAGTATAGTGTGAAATCAAGGAGCCTGAATCTTCCAGCTTCGTTTATCTTCCTAAAGATTGTTTTGATGATTTGAAGTATTTTGTGTTCCTTACAAATTATAAAGTTTTTCTTTTCTAATTCTGTGATAAATATCATTGGTAATTTAACAGAGATTGCATTCCATCTATAGATTGCTTTGGGTAGTATAGTCACTTTCAAAATATTAATTCTTCCCATACAAGAATATGGTCTATCTCTGCATCTGCTTATGTCATTTTCACTTTCTTATAACAGTATCATATATTCTGTGCCCAAGTCTTTTGCCTTCTTACATACATTTATTCCTAAGTATTTTACTTTTTGCATCAATGGTAAAAGAGATTGTTTCCTTAATTTCTCTTTCAGATTTTTCATCTTTAGTACATAGAAATGAAAAAGATTTCTGTATATTAATTTCACATCCTGCAGCTATGCAAAATTCATTGATTATCACTAATAGTGTCTGGCAGCATCTTAAGGATATTTTACATGTAATATCATGTCATTTGCAAATAGGGACAGTTTTATTCTTTTCCGGTATGGATTCCTTTTATTCCCTTTCCTTGTCTGATTGCTTTCACTAGGACTTCCAAACTGTATTGATTAATAAAGGCTGGAGTAATTAATAAAGCACATTCTTGCCTTGTTCGAGCTTTTAGATGAAATTATTCCCATTTTATCATTGAGAATGATATTTGTTGTGGATTTTTCATGTACATATAGCCTTTAATGTGTTGAGGTTATTTCCCTCTATGCCCACTTTCTGGGAAGTTTTTACCATAAATGATTATTTAATTTTGTCAAAAGCTGTTACTAAATCCACTGAGATTATCGAATGGTTTTTATTCTTCAGTTTATTAGTATAGTGAATCACATTTATTAATTTGCATATACTGAAGAATCCTTGCATCTGTGCACTTGATAAGTCCCACTTAACTATGTTATCTGATCTTTTTAATGTGTTGCAGGATTTTGTTTACTAATATTTTGAAGAAAACTTTTGCATCTATGTTCATCAATGATATTTGCCTATAGTTTTCTTTTTATGTGTGATAGATTTATCAGTTTTGGTATCAGGGTAGTTGTAGCCTTGTAGAATGAGCTTGGCAGTGTCCATCCCTTTGCAAACTTTCAGAAGAATTTGAGAAGGATAAGCATTAAGTCTTTTCTAAATATTTGATAGAATTCAACTATGAAGCCATATGTTCCTGGATTTTTGTCTGTTGGAATATTTTAAATCATATTTATGATTATTATTTTCATATTATCTATATCTTGCTGGTTCAGCCTTGGGAACTTAACCAATCTTGGAACTTAGGATTCTCAAGAATGTATCCATTTCTTCTAGATTGTCCATTTTATTGGCATATACTTGCTTATAGTAGTCTTTTATGATCCTTTGTATTTTTGCAATGTCACTGGTAACTTCTCCTTTTTCATTAATAATTTTATTGATTTGAGTCCTCTCCTTGTTTTCTTGATAAGTCTGGCTGAAGGCTTATCAATTTTATCTTTCCAAAGAACCAACTTTTAGTGTCATTAAGCTTTGCTATTATTTTCTTCATTGCTAAACAGAAAATTAACAAAGAAACGCAATCTTTAAATGATACAATAGACCAGTTAGATCTAATTGATATCTATAGGACATTTCACCCCAAAACAATGAATTTTANATTTAAATAGTTCATTTGGAATTCCATCACCTCCACTGCTTTGTTCATAGTAATTCTTCCTTAGGCCCACTTGACTTGACATTCCAGGATATTTAGCTCTAGGTGACTGACCACAAGCATCGTGGTTATTAAGACGTTTTTAATATAGTTTTGTGTAATTCTTGCTACTCTTCTTTTCTACTTCTGTTAGGTCCTTACTGTTGCTGCCCTTTATCATATCCATTCTTGCATGAAATATTCTCTTGATCTCTCTAATTGTTTTGAAGAGATGTCTAGTCTTTCCCATTCTATTGTTTTCCTCTATTTCTTTGCATTGCACATGTAAGAAGGCCTTCTTATCTCTCCTTTCTATCCTCTGGATTTCTGCCTTCATTTTGTTATGTATTTCCCTTTTTCCTTTTCCTTTGATTTTTCTTCTTTTCTCATATATTTGTAAAACTTCTTAAGATCATCACTTTGCCTTCTTGAATTTCTTTTTCTTTGGGATGGTTTTGGTCACTGCCTCCTGTACAATGTTACAAACTTCTGTCCGTAGTTCTTCCAACACTCTGTCCACTAGATCTAAACCCTTGAATCTATTTGTCATCTCCAGCCTAAAATCATAAAAGATTTTATTTAGGCTACATCTGAATGGCTTAGTGGCTATCCCTACTTTCCTTAACATAAGCCTGAAATTTCCAATAAAGAATTTTGATAAGAGTCACAGTCAGCTTTAGGTCTTGTTTTTGCTGACTGTATAGAGCCTCTTCATCATCAACTGCAAATAATACAATTAATTTATATTTCTGTTTTTCTGCCTTTACCATACTATCTTGACTACTGTAGGTTTGCAGTATAGTGTGAAATCAAGGAGCCTGAATCTTCCAGCTTCGTTTATCTTCCTAAAGATTGTTTTGATGATTTGAAGTATTTTGTGTTCCTTACAAATTATAAAGTTTTTCTTTTCTAATTCTGTGATAAATATCATTGGTAATTTAACAGAGATTGCATTCCATCTATAGATTGCTTTGGGTAGTATAGTCACTTTCAAAATATTAATTCTTCCCATACAAGAATATGGTCTATCTCTGCATCTGCTTATGTCATTTTCACTTTCTTATAACAGTATCATATATTCTGTGCCCAAGTCTTTTGCCTTCTTACATACATTTATTCCTAAGTATTTTACTTTTTGCATCAATGGTAAAAGAGATTGTTTCCTTAATTTCTCTTTCAGATTTTTCATCTTTAGTACATAGAAATGAAAAAGATTTCTGTATATTAATTTCACATCCTGCAGCTATGCAAAATTCATTGATTATCACTAATAGTGTCTGGCAGCATCTTAAGGATATTTTACATGTAATATCATGTCATTTGCAAATAGGGACAGTTTTATTCTTTTCCGGTATGGATTCCTTTTATTCCCTTTCCTTGTCTGATTGCTTTCACTAGGACTTCCAAACTGTATTGATTAATAAAGGCTGGAGTAATTAATAAAGCACATTCTTGCCTTGTTCGAGCTTTTAGATGAAATTATTCCCATTTTATCATTGAGAATGATATTTGTTGTGGATTTTTCATGTACATATAGCCTTTAATGTGTTGAGGTTATTTCCCTCTATGCCCACTTTCTGGGAAGTTTTTACCATAAATGATTATTTAATTTTGTCAAAAGCTGTTACTAAATCCACTGAGATTATCGAATGGTTTTTATTCTTCAGTTTATTAGTATAGTGAATCACATTTATTAATTTGCATATACTGAAGAATCCTTGCATCTGTGCACTTGATAAGTCCCACTTAACTATGTTATCTGATCTTTTTAATGTGTTGCAGGATTTTGTTTACTAATATTTTGAAGAAAACTTTTGCATCTATGTTCATCAATGATATTTGCCTATAGTTTTCTTTTTATGTGTGATAGATTTATCAGTTTTGGTATCAGGGTAGTTGTAGCCTTGTAGAATGAGCTTGGCAGTGTCCATCCCTTTGCAAACTTTCAGAAGAATTTGAGAAGGATAAGCATTAAGTCTTTTCTAAATATTTGATAGAATTCAACTATGAAGCCATATGTTCCTGGATTTTTGTCTGTTGGAATATTTTAAATCATATTTATGATTATTATTTTCATATTATCTATATCTTGCTGGTTCAGCCTTGGGAACTTAACCAATCTTGGAACTTAGGATTCTCAAGAATGTATCCATTTCTTCTAGATTGTCCATTTTATTGGCATATACTTGCTTATAGTAGTCTTTTATGATCCTTTGTATTTTTGCAATGTCACTGGTAACTTCTCCTTTTTCATTAATAATTTTATTGATTTGAGTCCTCTCCTTGTTTTCTTGATAAGTCTGGCTGAAGGCTTATCAATTTTATCTTTCCAAAGAACCAACTTTTAGTGTCATTAAGCTTTGCTATTATTTTCTTCATTGCTAAACAGAAAATTAACAAAGAAACGCAATCTTTAAATGATACAATAGACCAGTTAGATCTAATTGATATCTATAGGACATTTCACCCCAAAACAATGAATTTTACCTTTTTCCCAAGTGCACATGGAACCTTTTCCAGGATAGATCACATCCTGGGCCATAAAGCTAACCTTGATAAATTCAAAAAAATCGAAATTATTCTTCATTGCTATTTTACTTATTTCTGCTTTGATTTTTATGGTTCCTTTCCTTCTACTAACTTTGTGTTTTGCTTGTTCATCTTCCTCTAATTGTTTTAAAGAAAAAGTTAGGTTGATTATTTGTGATTTGTCTTGTTTTCTGAGGTAAACTTATTTTGCTATAAACATCCCTTTTATAACAGCTTTCCTGCATCCCATATGTTTTGGATAACCTTGCCTTTGTTATCATTTGTCTCTATATATTTTTAAAATTTTTCTTTGATTTCTTAAGTGATCCATTGGTTATTTAGTAGCATATTGTTTAGCAATCATGTGTTTGCTTCCTATATTTTGCTTCCTAAAATTTGATTGATTTCTTGTTGTTGATTTCTAATCTCATAGTGTTATGGTCAGAAAGATTCTTGGTATGATTTCAATTTTCTTGTATTTACCAAGGATGGATTTGTGTATCAAGATGTGATCTATTCTAGAGAATATTCTGTATGCATTTGAGAAGAAAGTGTATTCTGCTGTTTTTGGATGGAATGTCCATTAATTTTATCTAGTCTAATGTGTCATGTAAAATGTGTGTTTCTTTAACAGTTTTCTCTCTGAATGGTGTATTCATTGATGTGAGTAGAACATTAAAGCCCCCCACTATTATTGAGTCATTGTCAATTTCCCCTTTCAGGGCTGTTCAATTCAGTTCAGTTCAGCTCAGTCATTCAGTCGTGTCTGACTCTTTGCAACCCCATATTCCAATGAATATTCAGGACTGATTTCTGTGAGGATGGACTGGTTGGATCTCCTTTCAGTCCAAAGGACTCTCAAGAGTCTTCTCCAACACCACAATTAAAAGGCATCAATTCTTCAGCTCTCGGCTTTCTTTGTAGTCCAGCTCTCACATCTATACATGACTACTGGAAAAACCATAAATTTGATGAGACAAACCTTTTTTGGCAAAGTAATGTCTCTGCTTTTAAATATGCTGTCTATATTGGTCATAACGCTCCTTCCAAGGAGCAAGTGTCTTAATTTCATGGTTGCAGTCATCATCTACAGTGATTTTGGAGCCCAAAATAGTAAACTGTGTCACTGTTTCCAGTGTTTCCCTTTATATTTGCCATGAAGTGATGGGACCATTTTCCATGATCTTGGTTTTCTGAATGTTGAGTTTTAAGCCAAATTTTTCACTCTCTTCTTTCACTTTCATCAATAGTCTCTTTAGTCTTTCTTCACTTTCTGCCATAAAGGTGATGTCGTCTTCATATCTGAGGTTACTGATATTTCTCTGGCAATCTTGATCCCAGCTTGTGCTTCATTCAGTTTAGTATTTTCCATTATGTACTCTGCATATAAGCTAATTAAGGAGGGTGACAATATACAGCATTAACATACTCCTTTCTCAATTTGGAACCAGTCAGTTATTCCATGTCCAGTTCTAACTGTTGCTTCTTGGTTTTCATGACTCTTAGCATTGCCTTATGTATTAAGGTGCTCCTATATTTGATGCATGTATACTTACACTTGTTATATCTTCTCAGATTGATTCCTTGATCATTATGTGTTGCTCTTCCTTGTCTCCTGTAATAGTCTTTATTTTAAAGTCCATTTTGTCTGATATTAGTATTCTACTCCAGCTTTATTTTGAATTCTATTTGCATGAAGCAATGTCTTCCATCTTCTCACTTGCAGTCTGTTCTCTTGTGTTCCTAGGTCTGAAGTACGTCTCTTGTTGACACCATGTATATGGGTCTTGATTTTGTATCCATTCAGCCAATCTGTCTTTTGGTTGGAGCATTTAATCCACTTACACCTAAAGTAATTATTGCTATATATTATGAGATAGTTAGATAGCATCATCAATTCAATGTACATGAACTTAAGTAAACTCTAGGAGGTAGTGGCGGACAGGGAAACCTGGCATACTGTAGCCCATGGGGTTTCAAAGAGTCAGACATGACTTAGTGACTGAACAACAACAACAAATATCTTTATTACCATTTTCTTAGCTTTTGCTTGTTATAGATCGTTTGGTCTCTTCATATCTGAATGAGAACCTTGCTCTGTTGTGTATTCTCAGTTGAAAGTTTTTCTCTTTCATCACTCTATATATATATCATGCAAATCCCTTCTTGTCTCCAAAGTTTCTGATGAACAAAATCATCAACAAAATTTCTTATGGAAATCCCTTGTTTGTTATTTTTTGCTTTTCCTTTGCTGCTTTTAGTATATTTTCTTTGTCTTTAAGTTTTTTCAATTAAATTAGCATGTGTTTTGGCATGTTCTTCCTTGGCTTTTCTTGTATAGGAATCTCTGCACTTTCTGAACTTGTTTGACTCTTTTCTATCCTCTTTAATGAAATTTTCATTTATTTTCTCTTTGAATATTTTCTTAGTCTCTTTGTCTCTCTTTTCGTTTGGGACCTATATAGTGCAAATCTTGGTGCATTTAATATTGCCTCAGAGTTGTCTTAACTTTCCTCATTTCTTTTCAGTCCTTTTTGCTTTATTCTGTTCCACTTAATGATTTCCATCATTCTCTCTTTCCAGATCACTTATAGTTTTTCTGCCTCATTTATTCTACTCCTGATTTCTTCTAGTGTGTGTTCTATTTCAGTTATTTTATTCTTCAGCTCTGTTTGTTCTTTCTATCTTCTATCTCTTTGTTAAAAAAAAAAATTATCTTCTAGGTCTGTACCTTCATTTTCTCCAAGACCTTGCAGCACCTTTACCATCATTACTCTGATTTATTTTGGGGTAGATTCCCCACCTCCATTTCACTTACCTGTTCTTCTGGGGTTTTATTTTGTCCTCTCATCTGCCGTCTCATTTTGTCTGTATTCATGGCCTCCTTTCCACAGGCTGCAGAACTGTGGCTCCACTTGCTACTACTATCTGCTCTTGGTGAGTGAGACTGAGCTAGAAGCTTGGGCAGACTTCCTGGTGGAAAAGACTGGTGTCTGACCACTAGTGAGCAAGATCTCTTATGGAAAAGGCCATGCCAAATCATGTGTTGACAGGTGGCTGTCAGTTTAGTAGCGCTTTTGGCAGCCTATCTGCTGATGTGTGAATCTGCATTTCTGTCCTGTTTGTTGTTTGGCTTGAAGCATCCAGGCACTGGAGACTATAGTCTACTGGGTGGGTCCAGATCTTATTGCGAAAATAGTAACTTCCAGAGGGCTCATACCAGTTGGTACTCCATGATCCCTGTATCATTAATGTCCTCATTCCTACAGTGATCCACATCTGCCCCTGCCACCACAAAAGACCCTTCAAAACCATGGTCTGGCCCATGTTCCTGTGAAGTTACTGCTTTTTCCCTGGGTCCCAGTGTGGACAAGAGCTTGTCTGTGCCTCTAAGAGCAGAATTTATTTCCCAAAATCTTGTGGAGCTCCTGAGATTAAGCCTCACTGGCCTCAAAACCAAAGGCTCTGGAAGTTCCTCCTCCTAATGCCAGACTCCCCAGTCTTGAGAGCCTACTGTATGTCTCAAAATGATCACTTCTCTGGGAAAGCTCCTGCATTATAATTATTGTCCAGTAGATATTGGATTTAATTATATCACAAATGCATCCCTCCTACCATCTCAATGTGGCTTCTTCTCTGTGTTTGGATGTAGAATATCATTTTTTGTTAGTTCCAGTGTTTTTGGCTGATGGTTGGTCAACATTTAGTTGTAATTTTGGTGGATTTTTTTTTTTTCCTTTGAGAGGTGAGCTCAAGTCCTACTCAAACATCTTGTCTCCAATTCAGGTTGCAGTATATTTTTGATAATATCACATTTTCAGTGCAATCGTGGAGCATTTTTTTTAGTAGTAATTTTAAAATTATAGGTAACAAAATATCAAGAACATATGCCTCAATTAAATGTGTATTAAGATGCCCTAGTTTCAGCTGGATTCATGACCTAGTAATGAATGATTAACTCAAAGTTTGATCTGTGCTTAATGAAGAACTGGATATGAGCACATAATACACAATTAAAAGCTCTGGAATTTAGAAAATTATATTTATGTCATGAAAATAATACACAAGATATATTTAGTCTAGAGAATACTTAGAGTTTCAGTAGCTTTACATTTGGGCATTTAAAATTATTTCTCATTTATTTGAAAGAGCTAGATGCTTTATTACTATAAATACAGTGATATATATATATATATATATATATATATATATATATATA
>SJYW01002611.1:165614-195602 GCA_006410735.1 Raphicerus campestris
TACACCAGCCCCAAGCATCCTGTATTCTGCATTGAACATAGACTGGTGCTTCATTTCTTATATGATAGTATACATGTTTCAGTGTCATTCTCCCAAATCATCCCACCCTCTCCCTCTCCCCCAGATGTCAAAAGAATTGTGCTTTTTAAAAAAAATTATATCCCAAATATTTTAACCACCTTCCATCACTGGTTTTAACCTTTAATCACACACATAAAAAAAAATCTATATCAGGAAAAAAAGATAAGAATGACAAATTTCCCAAATAAAACATCAAAGGAATAATTTACTATCTAAATGTAAAACCTGGCAGCTATGTAATTACTTTACCTTATGAAAAACCTTCTGAAAATGTTTCATTGATTATTTTTACATTTTATTATTTAAAAATTTTTTATAATTGAGCTTTCTAATGCTACCCAGAAACAGTTTGTATTTATGGATATACCTTTTATGGAATCAGTCTTTTATAAGACCGTTATACTAACCTTATTTTTATGGGTTGGGGATGACATCACTGCAACTAATGTTAAATTGATCATATCTTAGAGTTTAAATAATGAAATTGTCATTTTTGTAGTTTAAAAGTGATAATTTTGGCAGTTTTTTATGGTGTAAATTATGTATTAAAGGAGAAAGAAATGGCAATCCACTTTAGTATTCTTGCCTGGGAAATCCCATGGACAGAGGTGCCTGCTGGGCTATAGTCCATGTGATCAAAAGATATGGACATGGCTTAGTAACTAAACCACCACCACCAAGTGTGTATTGAATGAGTATACAGGGAACTAGTCTTTTAATATTCTATATTCCTTGGAATTGGTACCATTTTTAAAAAAATAACCTGTTTTTGAGATTATAAAATAATTCTATTAAAATATTTTGTTTTGTTATTGATGTTTCTTAAGGTAATAATTCAGCTGTCATATTTGAGTAAACCATATAAAATTTCAACTTTAGTGAACTTTTACTGTAAAATATTAATTTCTCCAATTGTTTAGTAAAGGACAGAGCATTGTATTCTTGATTTTTAAATACTTTAGAGAAATTTGATTGAAAGCTTTGCTGAATCTGATACTGCATATGTAAAAAAGATAACTAATATTGAAAATTAAACCTTAATTTCAATGCCATCTTAATGTCACTAATATATTAACATTTATAAAAGTAAATGTAGCAGAACTCTGATGTCTTCTTTTTAGACCACTTGATGAAATGCATCTGCATTTGTAAGAATAAGCATCAAAAGATGCTTCCTTTCTTGGAGAGAAAGCTATGACAAATCTGATATGAAGAATTAGCTTATTGTTAAAGATCCTGACACTGGGAAAGACTGAGTCAAGTGGAGAAAGTGGCTACAGAGGGTGAGATGGTTAGATAGCATCACAACTCAATGGACATAAACTTGAGCAAACTCTGGAAGACAGTGGAGGTCAGAGGACACTGATGTGCTATAGTCCATGGGATCACAAAGAGTCAGACATGACTTAGCTACTGAACAGTAGAAAACATTACATAATTGAAGACTTAAGATCTTTACATATCACCACTACATGTTGGATGAGTGTGAACAGTAGTAAAATAAGACATTTGAATCAGTCTTTGAAGTTATTTTTGTTTGTTTGCTACAATGAGAACTTTGGACGGAGGAGCCTGGTAGGCTGCAGTCCATGGGGTCGCTAGGAGTCAGATATGACTGAGCGACTTCACTTTCATGCATTGGAGAAGGAAATGACAACCCACTCCAGTGTTCTTGCCTGGAGAATCCCAGGGACGGGNATACTAACCTTATTTTTATGGGTTGGGGATGACATCACTGCAACTAATGTTAAATTGATCATATCTTAGAGTTTAAATAATGAAATTGTCATTTTTGTAGTTTAAAAGTGATAATTTTGGCAGTTTTTTATGGTGTAAATTATGTATTAAAGGAGAAAGAAATGGCAATCCACTTTAGTATTCTTGCCTGGGAAATCCCATGGACAGAGGTGCCTGCTGGGCTATAGTCCATGTGATCAAAAGATATGGACATGGCTTAGTAACTAAACCACCACCACCAAGTGTGTATTGAATGAGTATACAGGGAACTAGTCTTTTAATATTCTATATTCCTTGGAATTGGTACCATTTTTAAAAAAATAACCTGTTTTTGAGATTATAAAATAATTCTATTAAAATATTTTGTTTTGTTATTGATGTTTCTTAAGGTAATAATTCAGCTGTCATATTTGAGTAAACCATATAAAATTTCAACTTTAGTGAACTTTTACTGTAAAATATTAATTTCTCCAATTGTTTAGTAAAGGACAGAGCATTGTATTCTTGATTTTTAAATACTTTAGAGAAATTTGATTGAAAGCTTTGCTGAATCTGATACTGCATATGTAAAAAAGATAACTAATATTGAAAATTAAACCTTAATTTCAATGCCATCTTAATGTCACTAATATATTAACATTTATAAAAGTAAATGTAGCAGAACTCTGATGTCTTCTTTTTAGACCACTTGATGAAATGCATCTGCATTTGTAAGAATAAGCATCAAAAGATGCTTCCTTTCTTGGAGAGAAAGCTATGACAAATCTGATATGAAGAATTAGCTTATTGTTAAAGATCCTGACACTGGGAAAGACTGAGTCAAGTGGAGAAAGTGGCTACAGAGGGTGAGATGGTTAGATAGCATCACAACTCAATGGACATAAACTTGAGCAAACTCTGGAAGACAGTGGAGGTCAGAGGACACTGATGTGCTATAGTCCATGGGATCACAAAGAGTCAGACATGACTTAGCTACTGAACAGTAGAAAACATTACATAATTGAAGACTTAAGATCTTTACATATCACCACTACATGTTGGATGAGTGTGAACAGTAGTAAAATAAGACATTTGAATCAGTCTTTGAAGTTATTTTTGTTTGTTTGCTACAATGAGAACTTTGGACGGAGGAGCCTGGTAGGCTGCAGTCCATGGGGTCGCTAGGAGTCAGATATGACTGAGCGACTTCACTTTCATGCATTGGAGAAGGAAATGACAACCCACTCCAGTGTTCTTGCCTGGAGAATCCCAGGGACGGGGAGGCCTTGTGGGCTGCCATCTATGGGGTCGCACAGAGTCAATCACGACTGAAGCGACTTAGCAGCAGCAGCATCAACAACAACAATGAGAACTAACACATAGATAGAACAAATGGAGCTTGTTAAAGAGAAGAGTAATTACATTTGTTTCCAAGAAAGATGACTCAATCACCACTGTGATGACAAAGAAAAATTAGAGAAAGACACAGAGAGACAGACACTCATGGCAGAGAACCCAGTGAAAAAGCAAGTCCATTATTCTACCCAGAAATAAATACCACTCAGAATATTACAAGTAAATGATGAGATTAGAGACAAAATTTGTTATGAATTGGTTTCCATTTGGCTCAGCTAGTAAAGAATCTGCTTGTAATACAGGAGACCTGGGTTCAGTCCGTGGATTGGAAGATCCCCTGAAGAAGGGAAAGGCTACCCACTTCAGTATTCTGGCCTGTAGAATTCCAGACTGTATAGTCTATGGGGTTGCAATGAGTCAGACACAATTGAGCGGCTTTCACTTTCACTTTACTTTCAGTGCCTGATTAGATGTTGGAGATCAGAGAGTGGTCCTACACAGGATAAATCTCTGATGTCTGCCCTGGTTAGAGATTAATGGCATCCATTAAAATTACATAAAATACCAAGTTTAATGGAAAATATAATTATTCCTATAATTGATCCTAGGTCTATGGATTGCTGATGTGTCTGTCCTTGGGAATATGACTTGTATTTTCTGTAACTTGGTTCTCAACTTTTTATAATAGCTTAGAAATAGCTATGTGACAACTATGTCAAGATTTCTAAGGTAGATGACACATGTTAAGCACTTGTTCCCAAAATGGTTCTATTCAGTTCAGTAGCTCAGTTATGTCTGACTCTCTGACTTCATGGCAAAACTGGTTAGCACATTGGAATCACTGAAGATCACTGCTGCTGGAGACTGTGATTTAATCATCGTGGAGTGGAGTCTAACGTCTGGACATTTTCAATGAATTTTAGGTGACTCTAACATGCAGACCAGCTAAGGAGACATGGTCCAGGTTATGGTGTATGGTAGGGAAGAAAGTGCTGCAAAGTGCACTGTGAGGCACAGAAAATGGTGACAATCATTTCCCAAGGAGGGCCTAGGAGCAGATGTCAGTGAATAAACCTGAAGAGTAAAAAGGAGGAATGGGAATATAAGCAGAGCTATACATAAGCAAAGAAGGCATTTATAACCCACAGTGATAAATGTAGGAGGTACTGTGATATGGGGGCTATGTAAATGAACCCAGTGGATCTGGAAACTAGTAAGATACTGGTGACACCAGTCAAGAGTATTTTCAACAAAGTGACAATAAACAGATTTCATTTGATTCAGGAATGAGCAGGGGGTGTGGAATTAAGGATAGAAAACTTTCAAGAAGTCAAAAGAGTAGAGAAAAGAACACTACAGTGTTGATTCAGCCAGGAACACTGTGTTCTAAATAGGTGATATCAACTTTAGTTGAATTGAAGATCTGAGTTGATGAGAGATATAGGGTTAATATTCCAGGGTAAGAACATACAATATCAGAGGTAACGAGTCAGGTTCAAGAAGCAGGCAAGGCTCTTTCTGGGAGACACTTGATGAAGAAATGGGATGAGAAATTAAATTTGATGTAAGCATAATGTAATTCTAAAGTGGGAAGAATTGTTACAGATTCAGAAATCTTATTTTACCCATTAAAAACATTTATAACAACTCAGGCTCAAGGAGTTATAACAACTTACCTGTGATTGTACAATGGCATAAATATAATCTGTGGTTAAAGTATGGTGACATGATTTACTACCCACCCAAGGACATTTTCAGAAGTATTAAAATGCCAAACTAGGACAACAGTCATCATTCTGAACTATACTGGGCAAACTTTCCATATGAAATGTTAGGAGGCCCAGTGAAGGCAAAAATTAGTCTATATTTCCATTTTATAGATGGGCTTTTGTGTTATCACAGTAGTTTAGAATATTATGGGTGTAGATATATTTTGATTGAAGAGGGCACTGGGCCTTTAAGGGTCTCCCAATGTAGGAGAGCATGCTCTATACATTAGATTCACAGTGCGTTCCCTAATAATATCTCTATTCATCAGCTCTATAATCTATTGAAAACTTTTAAAAGCTTTACCAGTATTCTTATTCACTCTTAAAGCTCATTTACCACAAAAGTCAACCATAGCAGAAAGCATAACCTACACCCCTACCTGTTCAGTTAAGTTCAATTCAATTCACTCACTCAGTCCTGTCTGACTCTTTGTGACCCCATGAACTACAGTAAGCCAGGCCTCCCTGTCCATCATCAACTCCCAGACTTTACTCAAACTCATGTGCATTGAGTTGATGATGACGTCCAACCATCTCATCCTTTGTCATTCCTTTCTTCTCCTGCCTTCAACCTTTCCAGCATCAGGGTCTTTTCAAATTAGTCAGTTCTTACAATCAGGTGGCTAAAGAATTGGAGCTTTGGCAACAGTTCTTCCAATGAATATTCAAAACTGATTTCCTTTAGGATGGTCTGGTTGGATCTTGTTGCTGTCCAAGGGACTCTCAAGAATCTTCTCCAACACAACAGTTCAAAAGCATCAATTCTTCAGTGCTCAGCTTTCTTTATAGTCCAACTCTCACATCCATACATGACTACTGGAAAAACTATAGCTTTGACTAGACAGAACTTTGATGGCAAAGTAATGTCTCTGGTTTTTAATATGTTGTCTAGATTGGTCATAATTTTCCTTCCAAGGAATAACCATCTTTTAATTTTATGTATTCAGTCATTATGGAAATACAAACTAATTTTTGCCTAATTTTTTATTTTGGAATCTAAAAATAGTGTGTCTCTGTTTTCATTGTTTTCTGATCTATTTTCCATGATGTAATGGGACCAGATGTCATGATCTTAGTTTTCTGAATGTTGAGTTTTAAGCCAACTTTTTCACTCTATTCTTTCACTTTCATCAAGAGGCTCTTTAGATCGTCTTTGCTTTCTGCCATAAGGGTGGTATCATCTGCATATCTGGGGTTATTGATATTTTCCTGGAAATCTTGATTCCAGCTTGTGCTTAATCCAGCACGGCATTTCTCATGATGTATTCTGCATATAAGTTAAAAAAGCAGGGTGACAATATATAGCCTTGATGTACTCCTATTTGGAACCAGTCAGTTGTTCCATGTCCAGTTCTAAGTGCTGCTTCCTGACCTGCATAGAGATTTCTCAGGAGGCAAGTGAGTTGGTCTGGTATTCCCATCTCTTTCAGAATTTTCCACAGTTTATTGTGATCCACACAGTCAAAGGCTTTGGCATAGTCAATAAAGCAGAAGTAGATGTTGTTCTGGAACACTCTTGCCTTTTCAATGATCCAGCAGCTGTTGGCAATTTAATCTCTGGTTCCTCTACCTTTTCTAAATCCAGCCTGAACATCTAGTTCATGTACTGTTGAAGCCTGGCTTGCAGAATTTTGAGAATTACTTTGCTAGCATGTGAGATGAGTGCAACTGTGTGGTAGTGTGAGCATACTTTGATATTGTCTTTCTGTGGGATTGAAATGAAAACTGACATTTTCCAGTCTTGTGGCCACAGCTGAGTTTTCCAAATTGCTGGCATGTTGAGTGCAGCACTTTAAGAGCATCATCTTTTAAAATTTGAAATAGCTCAGTTGGAATTCCATCACCTCTACTAGCTTTGTTCATAGTGATGCTTCCTAAGGCCCGCTTGACTTTGAATTCCAGTATGTCTGGCTGTAGATGAGTGATCACACCATTGTGGTTATCTGGATCATGAAAATCTTTTTTATATAGTTCTTCTGTGCTTTCTTGTCACCTCTTCTTAGTATCTTCTGCTTCTGTTAGGTCCATACCATTTCCATCCTTTATTCTGCCCATTTTTGCCTGAAAGTTTCCCTTGGTATCTTTAATTTTCTTGAAGATACCTCTAGTCTTTCCCATTCTACATCCCATGATCATCAGTTTCCTTAAAGTCTTAGCCATCTTGCTGAAAGTAGTGCTTCCTGGAGGCCATAATTTCAGGCAGAATAAAAAGTGAAATAATGATGGTTTTGCCCAAAGATTTTAGACAAACATTCAACCCTTCCAAAGGCCTCATAATACTTAAGAATTAACTGCAGCCATTTGATCTCATGCTTTTTGTACAAGTTACTTTTGTGTCCAACACTACAGTGCAAGGCACTCAGTTATTATTTTTATAGCAGAGTCTGCATGTGTTCACTAGCACCATAGTTACCCCCAGGAAATAAATTATATCAGAGACACTGCCCGTTTAAAGGGTTACATGCATAATAATAAATCAGTGACAATGCGTTGTGATTCAAGTGACCTTAAATTAAATCTAAGCTACTATAATAAGCAAGATGATATCATGATAGCTCCAAGTTTTGTCAAAGTGCAGACAGCTTTTTTTTTTTTTTCTTTAAGTGACAAAATCGTCTATCACTGTCAGTTACCTCCAGCATGGAGGAGTCATTGAAAATTCAGGTGCTCTGAATGGTCCAGTGAGTCATATATTAGACATTGCTCTCGTTTTCACCTTTTTGGTAAACTTGAAATAGAAATCAGAGTGGGTTAATTTTTGGTTGTTTTGCTTTAAATATTTTATTGTTATAAAAAATATCAAAGTATTTTACATGGTTTCCATGATAACTAAGTCATGCCCAATATTTACAAAACTTATTCTGTGGAGGTCAAAATGCTTTATATCCTAAAGAATCTCCATTAAACACACACACTCACACTCTCAGACATGCAGAAATAAATGTGGTTTTCTTCCCATTGTATACAGCCTGTAAGATGAGAAATTTGCCAGCTTTAATTCCTGTCTCTCATCACTTGTTTCTCATCTGTACATGGCCTGTTTCTCCTAGGGGACGTGGGGGAGCCATTCCTCCTCCCCCACCACCTGGACGAGGCATTCTCACCCCTCGAGGGACCACTGTGACCCGTGGTGCTCTTCCAGCGCCCCCTATAGTGAGAGGCGTTCCTACCCCACGAGCCCGGGGGTCACCCACCATGCCAGGATACAGGGCACCCCCTCTGCCAGCCCACAAGGGGTGTGAAGAGTATGTAAGTACTCTTGAGAAATCAATTGTTAGGAAGAGTTAAATTGATTGGGCATCAAACTAATCTTCAAAGACATTCATATACCATCAGTATAGTAGATGATGTTTATTGCAGGAAACAAGTGTCATTTGCAACAGAATGTTGTAGTGCATTTAAATGAGGCCATTTTGAGAAAAGATTTCATTGTACAGGTTACATCACTGTTGTTATTGCCAGTTAAATAGCTTACATTTTAAGAAACAAGCTATCTTGAGGTTTTCTTATATTTAGAAGACTTAATTCATTTCAAAAAGAAATAATTATGAACATAATGTGAATAGTCATGTATGTAGAAGATTCTCCTGAAACATGATAAAGATGAATATAACTCAGAAATATTTGACAAATATAATGTGATTATATTACAAACTTTGTTAGTAATTTAAGACCATATGGTTGGTGTTTCATTTAAATATCCTACTCTGTGTATGAAAGATAAGAAATTGGCAGGTGTGAATTCAGAGCTCAGTACAGAATGAATATATGAATTGCAATGTCTCTAAGTACCTCTTCCCCTTCTAGTCTTCTGTATTACTTTACACTCCCTTTGAACCTTTCACCTGAGTTGTTAACTTTTTTCTGATCACATGTTCTAGTTTCTGTCTCTGTTTCTCCTCCTGGATTGTTAACTTGTTGAAAGGGGAAGTTTCCTATTCACTTTTGTAACCATAGTAAGTCCACTGTAAAAGTTTGATTGAATTGACACAACCAGATTATCATCCTATAAACAGATACATTTTGTCTTTAACCTCTCCAAACACATAGGTTAGTCCATCCACTAACCTATGTGTTTGCTTCATTCTAACATAGATACACTGTGCTTTGTGAATTATTACTTATATAAACTCTTCAGGAACAGTTAGCATCACATTCTATTCATTAAAAGCATACAAATATTTTATGAATTGGTCAATAAACAAGCAAAACTTAATCCTAAAATAAAGTAAAAATGTTTGCTAGGCATCCCTAAGAACTTTAATGGTTAGAGCATGTTAGTTTTTAGGAAAGTCACTGATTAAAAATGAAGCATGGAATAATGTCTCTAAGAGTGAAGAAAAATATTAAGTTTAATATTCATTTATATGGGAAAATGGAAGTGTGTAAGTATCTTTTGTACAACATCAGCTATCAGTATTTAAAATCTTAGTCTGAAAAATTGAAAAAGCTGCAGCAGATATTGTATTCTACCTTCTGAACAATCCCATGGATCTAGAAACTTAGAACCTGGTCCTGGTCCTACCGTCTCTTCAGTGAGACATAAGTACTGCTTCAGAAATAAGTGTTCTTTAAATGAATGAATGAATGAATGAATAATCCACAACAGGGACAGTGGGATTGTTTTGTTTTGTTTTCTTTTCTTTTCCTTATCTCTGAGGAACCAGGTCTACCATCTTTATGTGTATGGACATTATGATGTTTTTGTCTACCAAACAGAAAGCTAAACAGATCTTTATCTCAAAAATTAAAAGAGAGAAATAGTGGTCAACATTGTTATCAATAAATAAATTTACAGCACTTATATGACACAATAAAAGAAAACAAGATTGGAAAAACTGTAGTCCTTCATGTAGCATTGTGGCCTTTCACATTCATTCCAACTTGTAGTAAATAAATCAAGGAGTGCAAGGCAAAAACAGTAAGCTGCAAAGGCATAAAGATTTTATGGAAACATGAGCATATTCTGAAAAAGGTTATATTCTGAATTGAAAATTTTAGGAGGATGATTCTTATAGTAAGTAAAGAAAGTATGTTGAGCCTTATAAATCTGATTTTTAAAACTTAAATTTAAAGTATCAATTCCTTCATTCATTCAGGTTTCAGTAAACCTCTGAGTCTAGATCAAGGATCTGCATCTATATAAGCACATCCCTGGTTAAGGAAACAGCAAGCAGAAAGGCACTCGGAAAAACCTGCTCAAAACGTTTGAGAATCAGCTAGGAAAACATCAGAGCTGGAGAGTACGTGAGGGAGACAGAGAAGGACAAGGGCAGGGCAGGCCAATTCATGTTGCTATTGGAGAGCTTGAGGCAGGAAAGCCACATGAGCAGATTTATGTTTTAAAAGATTTCTTCTGTACACATTGCAGTGGACAGAATATGCAATGAGATGGGCGTAGAAATAGAAGCAAGGAGATTGGTGACATCCCCATGGACAGAACAAGGCTAAGAGGGGTGAGAAGAGATCTATTCTGAGTCTATGGAAATGATCTAGAAGGATTTGTGATTGGACAGAGGGAGAATGTGTGCAAACAGAAACGAGTAAAAGATAACTTTGTGAAGTTTTGTGAAACGTAGGTTAAATTTACCAACCAGATAAAATTGAGGTGTCATTTGTTGAATTTTCGAGTACAGGGTGGTGGAAGTGGGGGGAATGTAAAGGTCATTGGAGATCTAGTGAAGTATTTGGCTTTCAGGAAAGTCTGTCATGTTGCTGGGTGGACCTTACCTGACTTTCAAAATAGAAAGCAGCATCCCACAGTTTGAATTCTAACTGTGTCACTAGCTGTGTAATTTAGAACACTCTGGGTCCTGGATTTCCTCTTTCATAAAATGGGGGTAATCATTTCAACCTCACAAAACTCCACTGAATATTAAAAATAAACATCCATAAGCACTTAAAACATAAGTATTCATGAGTACCCAGAAGATTACAGACAGTAAATAAGTAACTATTATAAAAATTTCATCATGTATCATGCCCTACAGTTTCTCCCTAGGTAAATTATGGGCCCACTGAAATCACAAATATTTATTTATATTTTAAATTAACTGGGCAAATTAGTTGTTTTCAAATAGAGAAGCTGTATCATCTTCTTTTAATGATAAATAAATAAGTGAACAAACAAACCTGGGGAGGTGCTGTGTTGATGAAAACATTCAGTAAACTATCTATAATAGGAATAAAATAAAGTTTTAATTGAGCCAAACTGAAAACAATAATCCAGAAGACAGCTTCCGAGATTACTCTCAAGAAATGTTCAGGATAAGTAGGGTTTTCAGCATAGTATTATGTCTTGTCAAAAGAAAGAACACCAAACAAGTTAGGGATTCTTCCCTTCAAGTTTTCTGAAAAGCCAGATCAATACATACACAGGAAGTCAGCATGGCCTTGGCACATGCAAAGGGAGTCTTATGAACCAGTAGGACTAACACTGATGTCCTGGGAAGGGAAGCGTTTAATCTTATTGTAAACTTGGACTTTTTTTTTTTTTTTTTTACTTCTGGTCAATGCACACTTTTTTTTTTTTTAATAATTAAAGTAAATGTACAATGTATATTATCAAACAGACTGTTCTCTTTAGCAAAAAAGTCAAATTAATGTGTATAAGCCAGAATGACCTCCTTACACCTCAGCATGTGAACATTTCTTCTATCAGGTGTCATGAAGTCCAGTAATAGGAATGCCATCAGGGCTGAAGAAACAGCTAGACTGAGGCACTAGATTGTCTCCCCACATTTCCTCTCTATTTTCTTTGCATGTATGTTTTCATCCAATGCTAACATACAGACTGGATATTTGGCTTCTCTGATCAACTTGGCTCAGCTCGTGGTGAAATACTTCCACCCTAGGACTGTAGTATCTACACATCCAGTTCTCCTCACCTGCAGATACTGGCTGGCTGGCTGAATCAAACTCAGATACCTAGGTAGGAGAATCATATTCACTTGAACATGCCAGGTGTCTATGACTATAGAACAAGAGTTTCAGGAAATTAGATCTGGGATCTACACTCATTAACCACCAGTGACATGGATGGTTCAGGTTTGAAGTTCACTGATACAAGTTCATGGATACAAGCACGGTTCCTGGGGACTCAGCCCCAAGTGTCATATGGAGAGACATTAATTTCCACAGAAGGAGAAAAATATTATAAACTTTGCAGATATCCTAAATATACCTTTAATAGCATACTGTTGATAATAAGTAAAAGGAGATATTATCTCTTAAAAAACTTATACTTTATTAAAACCTGTCATATTTTCATTTTTTCTATAAATAATCCAATGAATACATACAAAGTTGAACACGTGGCTGATAATCTCTGACACTAGCCTTTGATATCTCCAGCCAAACCCAGATTAACATTCAAAAGCTGCTGCTCTCTGCTTTAATTTTAAGCAATCAATTCCCCTTAAACAAAAATTTAAATGTCTCAGTAACAACAAAAAAAAAAACAGGACCATGATAAGTTGATGGTGCAAATATCAAGGGAGTTCTTCACTTTAAGATAAAATTTCTTAGACAAGTTTTCCTTTATTATAACTGACACTACAGAGCAATTCACTCTTCACAATTTTCTTCCTTCCCTGCTGAGGCTTTGATCACATGGACTGTCTACAGGTGGCCAGATCATCTCTTTGTGGCTCACCATCAATGAGACTGCTGTTTAAAACCATCATTAGTATTAGTAGAGACATTACTTTGCTGACAAAAGTCTGCCTAGTCAAAGCAATGGTTTTCCATTTCTTTTTCTTTTTTTTAAATTTATTTTTAAAGGATAATTGCTTTGCAGAATTTTCCTGTTTTCTGTCAAACCTCAACATGAATCAGCTATAGGTATACATATATCCCCTCCCTTTTGAAACTCCGTCCCATCTCCCTCCCCATCTCAACCCTCTAGTTTGATGCAGAGCACCTGTTTGAGTTTCCTGAGCCATACAGCAAATTCTCGTTGGCTATCTATTTCATATATGGTAATGTAAGTTTCCATGTTACTCTTTCCATACATCTCACCCTCTCCTCCCCTCTCCTCATGTTCATAAGTCTATTCTCTATGTCTGTTTCTCCACTGTTGCCCTGTAATTAAAATTGTTAGTACCATTTTTCTAGATTCCGTATATATGTGTTAGAATATGGTATTTATCTTTCTCTTTCTGACTCACTTCACTTTGTATAATAGGTTCTAGGTTCATCCACCTTATTAGAACTGACTCAAATGCATTCTTTTTTATGGCTTAGTAATATTTCACTGTGTATATATGCCACAAATTATTTATCCATTCATCTGATGATGGACATCTAGGTAGCTTCCATGTTCTTGCTATTGTAAATAGTGCTGCAGTGAACAATGGGATACATGTGTCTCTTTCAGTTTTGGTTTCTTCAAGGTATATGGCTAGGAGTGGAATTGCTGGATCATATGGAAGCAACAGTTAGAACTGGCCATGGAACAACAGACTGGATCCAAGTAGGAAAATGAGTATATCAAGGCTGTATACTGCCACCTTACTTATTTAACTTATATGCAGAGTACATGAGAAATGCTGGGCTGGAAGAAGCACAAACTGGAATCAAGATTGCTGGGAGAAATATCAATAACCTCAGAGATTCAGATGACACCACCCTTATGGCAGAAAGTGAAGAGGAACTAAAAAGCCTCTTGATGAAGGTGAAAGAGGAGAGTGAGAAAGTTGGCTTAAAGCTCAACATTCAGAAAATGAAAATCATGGCATCTGGTCCCATCACTTCACAGGAAATAAATGGGGGAACATTGGAAACAGTACCAGACTTTATTTTGGGGGTCTCCAAAATCACTGCAGATGGTGATTGCAGCCAATAAATTAAAAGATGCTTACTCCTCGGAAGTAAAGTTATGACCAACCTAGATAGTATATTACAAAGCAGAGACATTAGTTTGCCAACAAAGGTCCATCTAGTTTTTCCAGTGGTCATGTATGGATGTGAAAGTTGGACTGTGAAAAAAACTGAGTGCCGAAGAATTGACGCTTTTGAACTGTGGTGTTGGAGAAGACTCTTGAAAGTCCCTTGGACTGCAAGAAGATCCAACCAGTCCATCCTAAAGGAGAACAGTCCTGGATGTTCATTTGAAGGATTGATGCTGAGGCTGAAACTCCTATTCTTTGGCCACCTCCTGCAAAGAGTTAACTCATTGGAAAAGACGATGATGCTGGGAGGGTTTGGCGACAGGAGGAGAAGGGGATGACAGAGGATGAGATGGCTGGATGACATCACCAACTCAATGCACATGAGTTTGGGTGAACTCAGGGAGTTGATGGACAGGGAGGCCTGGTGCTACAATTCATGGGGTTGCAAAGAGTCGGACACGACTGAGCGACTGAACTGAACTGAACTGAACTGATGGTGATTTTAATCCTAGTTTTATAAGAAATCTCCATACTGTCTTCCATAGTGTCTCTATTCACATTGAGTGTATCAGTTTACATTCCCAGCAACAGTCCAAGAGTATTCCCTTTTCTCCACACCCTTTCCAGCATTTATTGTTTGCAGACTTTTTGATGAGGGCCAATCCGACCGGTGTGAGGTGCTATCTCATTGTAATTTTGATTTGCATTTCTCTAATAATGAGTGATGCTGAGCATCTTTTCATGTGTTTGTTAGCCATTTGTATNGGGGGGTTGGTATTTTTATTTATTTATTTGGCTACACTGGGTCTTAGATGCAGCATGCAGGATCTTTAGTTGCGGCATGTGGGATCTAGTTCCCTGAGCAGGGGTTGAACCCGGGCACCCTGCATTAGGAGCACAGAGTCTTAGCCACATGAACCATTAAGGAAGTCCCAAAGCTGGTGAAGTTTTTATTTCACATCTTTTGCTTTTCATTTCTCTCCTCACTGTGTGTGTGGTTGCTTTTAATCTCTGAACATATTTACAGGAACTGCTTTACGTATTTTCCTGCCACTTCTGTTGAAAGTCTGTTTCTGTGGCACAGAGGCCAGTATCCTGCTTCCTTGCACATGTCACAGCTGTCCATGGCTGTCAGATATGTGGCCACTGTGTCAGCAGGCCTCTAGGTTGGTCATCTTCCTTTTACAGGCCCCTGCTGCTCAGCTGTAGGTAGTTAAGTGGTTAATTAGTTAGTCCCGCTGAGCAGCTCGGAGAAGGCAATGGCAACCCACTCCAATACTCTTGCCTGGAAAATGCCATAGATGGAGGAGCCTGGTAGGCTGCAGTCCATGGGGTCGCTAAGAGTCGGACACAACTGAAGTGACTTAGCAGCAGCAGCAGCAGTGGCGGCAGAGCAGCTTGATCATTTAAAGGTTACTTTAAATCTTTGTTATGGTGGCTCTAGGGTCTCTTTGTGACTCATTGGTAGAGAATCCACCTGCCAATGCAGGAGACACAGAGATCTGGTCCCTCCAGTCAGATCCTTGGACGAGGAAATGGCATCCCACTCCAGGATTCTTGCCTGGAGAATACCATGATCCCGTGGACTGAGGGGCCGGGCAGGCTGCTGTCCATGGGGCCACAGTGAGCCAGGCGTGATTGAGCACACGTGCACGTGAGATCCCCCGCGAGGGCCAGTCTAGCCCTGGTGCCGCACGCACACCAGGGTCTCCACTGGGCGCCCTGGACATCCTCTGATGATTCCTAAGGACACTGTGCTAACTGGCAGAGCCTACCAGTTCCTCCTGCTTGCGTGGTTCTTTCCTCCTTCCATTCTGATCTCTCCCAACCCCCAGTAGATGGACACTGAGTTACGNAAGGACACTGTGCTAACTGGCAGAGCCTACCAGTTCCTCCTGCTTGCGTGGTTCTTTCCTCCTTCCATTCTGATCTCTCCCAACCCCCAGTAGATGGACACTGAGTTACGTCTGACCTTTCAGCTTATTGTTGACCCTCCAGCTCTTTGTGTGCTCTGCTGGGAACCCTCCCGCACTTCTCTAGTGTGGCTGTTTTCTTGTTTGTCTGAGTTTGCTGGCTTTCTTCCTGTCTCTTACTGAGTTTGACCTCATTTCCTACGGTGCTGAGTTTCTCAGGACTGGGGCCCCTGGCTGCCTGCTCCCCTCTGAACCTGGGTCTGTGTAAAGGTGTCGGCTGAGCCCGTGAACATGGCTGGCCAGGGAGCCCAGGAGGGACGCCTCCCATCTCATCTATATCATGGCCCAAAGGAACCTCAGGACAGTGTTAATGTTGGCACTTTTTACCCCCGCAGGTACAAACAGCAGCTGTCTCTAGCGGTGGAGAGGGAGCGGAGCCTGGAGCGGGACAAGGTGCAGCTGGAGCTGGACTGGCAGCGCCGCTGCGAAGGTGTCGAGCGGGAGCAGTACCAGCAAGCCGAGGACTTGATTCAGGGCCTGACAGCAGCCAGAGATCAGGTCTGCACTCCCCTGAGCTGTCTGACTTCTTTCTGCAGAAGGAAGGGCTGGAATGTCCACTGCAGCATGGAGCCAGCTTGGGCCCTCACCAAGTTATCCTTTGCACTTGAAAGCACTTGGCCTCACTGAGCAGTTTGGTTTATAACAGCAGGACTTGCAGTGATGAGTCCCTGCCCGCAGCCTTTCTTTAATGGCCAGGCAGCTGCCTCTGGAGCTGGAAGCATAGGTGGCCCCAGCATTTGCTGTGCTCCTCTGGCTCTGATGGCCACATATTTCCTAGGGTTTCTCACCCTCATGTCTGCTCTCTGCTTCCCAGCAGAGTAGGGAGCTGCTGGTCTGGACCTTGAAAGTGGCACCACGCCCTTCTGATCCTCCCAAGATGAACTGAGTCTGCGTTTTCCCCAGGTTGTTGCCAAGCTCCAGGAGACGGAGCGGCGGCTGTGTGACCAAGAGGTGGTGCTGAAGGCTGTGACCCGAGAGAGAGACCAGGCCCTGCAGGCTCTGCAGACACGTGGGCTGCTCCCTGAGGAGGAGGCTCAGGTGAGGGGCCACCCTCCTCCTGAGTCTCTCTTGCAGCTCTTCCTCCCAGGCCCCTTGGAGATACCCATTACCCCAGCCAGAGGGAAAACATGCCAAATAGAATCAGCACTGGAGGTAGATCTTTTCAGCCATGTTTCTTTTAAGATGACTGTTCACACAAGGTGAGACCAAGGCTCAACCAGCTAATAGGAATCTGCACTCAGTCTTCTTTGTGTCTTTAGTATCTGAAATATCAAAAAACCTCAAATTCAGATATTGTACCATGGCAGACGGTAACACAGAGAACGAAAAGGTTAGAGGTTTATCCCCAAACACGCTTCTTCACATGAGGTGACTGAGCAGTTTGATATGTGACAATGGCTGTTCCTCTCAAAAAGCACAGACTCCCGTGCTGCTGTGTGCCAGCCAGAGCCTGACACCAACTACGGGACAACCCCAGGGTGAATGGTGGCCCCAAAAGGCATATTCTAGTCCCAGTGCCTCAGGATGCAGCCTTCCTTGGAAATAGGGTCTTTATGGATGTGATTAGTTAAGATGGATGATTAATTAAGGTCACATGAGAGCATCTCAGCAGGACATACTAGGCCTGATGCCCTAGGGGTCAAGCTCCGGAAGGTGTGTCTGTTAACAAACCTCTGGGAAGATTCACACTCAGCCAGTGGTCAGGCTTGGGAGCACTGGTGTTCCCAGGAGGAAAAGAGGGGCCAACCCTAGTCTCCAGGGTCACCTATGGTCCTGGGGACTCATCGCTGGTGGTTTTTGCATGGGTGCCTTCTCTAGGGCATAGAGAGACAACAAATGCCTCTTTTTTGTTGTTTTTATTAATGAGCCTCCCTACCCAAATTTTTCTTTTTTGTATTTTACCACCAGGCTGGCAATTACAAGAAGACATTTGTCTCCAAGCACCAGCTCAGCTGGTCAGGGAGGCCTGTCAGCGGCTGGTTGCCTTGTTAAGTGAACAGGAACCTTAGAAATGGCCGTGGGGTCAGAAACAAGTGCCACACGCAGAGTGGGGGGGGATGTGCACCTCTGTTCTGTACAGGGGGCCCTGGAGGCAACATGAGGGGGCATGGCAGAGCAACACCTCAGATAACAGTGAAGGTGAGCTGGCCTGGTAGTCTTAACACAGAGATGTGGCTTCCTTACCAAGCAGGGGCCCGGGGTGGTGGAGGATGCTGGGCAAGTTTCTGTTGACCCAGAGGAGTGAAGTCTGGAATCCTCCAGATAATAGCAAAACCCCTGTGTCCCCACTTCAGGGCCTTAATACTGTGACCAGGTTAAGGGTGTGGCCTGGTGAGGCGGCGATATCAGCTGGCAGGCGGCAGTTGGTGCTGAGTTCTGTAGAGGTGGACCCTCGGCAGACACTGAGTAGAAGCAGCAGGGGATCTGTCATGCACTGAGGCTGAGACAGGATGCTCAGGGAGGAAGACTTGGCGCTTCCTGGGAAGCACTGAGCCCACCACTGATTGCACTGCACAGACAGGCAGCCTCTTGGCTGTGGCCACAGCTTCCTCTTTGCTTGGCACTAGTTTCGATGATGGCGCCTCGGCAGGGCCGGATTGATCACCCCACAGAGACCAAGGCACCCACCATGCCAGGCAGGCTGCTAGGGCAAACGCAGCCACAGGGACAGAAGATTCACCTTGGGAATGGGCTGCACTGCAACTTTGAGGTGGATCCTGTTGTTCAGGACAAGAAAGCTGAGGCCCTAAGAGGGGTGGTGCCTTCCCCACAGGTGGCAGAGGGAGGATGTGAGCAGTGCCGGCCAGTTGGCACAGCCCTGACCACTCTGCTGTCAGCCTGAGCGGGAGCAGCCTAAGGCTCTGCCGCAGAGAAGGTGGCGAATGGCCCAGTGGGCACAGAGAGGGAGGTTGGATGTTTGCAGAAGGAGGAGTAAGGCAATAGCACCCGACTCCAGTACTCTTGCCTGGCAAATCCCATGGACGGAGGAGCCTGGAAGGCTGCAGTCCATGGGGTCACTAGGAAGTCGGACACAACTGAGTGACTTCACTTTCACTTTTCAGTTTGATGCACTGGAGAAGGAAATGGCAACCCACTCCAGTGTTCTTGCCTGGAGAGTCCCAGGGACGGGGGAGCCTGGTGGGCTGCCATCTCTGGGGTCGCACAGAGTCAGACACAACTGAAGCTACTTAGCAGCAGTGGGGCCAGAGCAGTGGCTGGAAGGAGGCAGGCAGGTGCATAGTGGACCCAGAGGTGGCTTGAAAAGCTGGGGACTAGCGGTAACAGAAGAAATAGCTTCACTTTGGAAACAAAAGTAATATACACCACTGCAGAAATTTTATAACTTTAATTCACCCTAGTGCTCTCTGGAATAAAGCTGGCCCAACGTTCATCCCAGCTCCACTCCATGGCCGGACCTCTCGGCATGGTATCTTAGTGGGAAGTCTTCTAGGTTTCATTGGTTCTTATGAGAAGTTGGCAATTTCTTTTATTTGTCCTTCTGCAGGAATGTAATGTGCCTTTTTTCCTCTGGTGGTTTTTAAGAGATTTCCTTCATCACTGTCTTTAAACAGTTTGACCATAATGGCTCTTTGGTGCGACCTTCTTTGTGTTTGTCTTGCTTTGGGTTTGTTGAACTTCTTGGATCTGTGAACTTAGGTTTTCATCAAATTTGAAATTTTTTTGCCAACACGTTCTGACTCCTTTTCCACCCCCTCGTTGATCTCGTTCGTGTATGTCTGCTCCGCACTGTTCTGCAGCCATTAGAGCTCTGCTGTTACTTGTTCCTTTGTCTTTCACTCTGTTCTTGAGTTTGGAGGCTTTCTACTGCTCTGTTTATGTTCACTTAGCCTTTCCTCCTGTAGTATCTCATCTGCTCTTAATCCCATCCTACCCAGTGAATTTTTCCTTCAGACGATGTATTTTTCATCTCTGTAGATGCTACTTTGTTCTTTTTGATATCTTCTATTTCTGTTTTTTCATATTTTTCTTTAAATCCTGGAGTACATTTATGCAAACTGCTCTAAAGTCCTCGACAGTCACTCAGCATGATGTTTTCATGTTCCATCCATGTTGTGGTGTGTGTCAGAACGTCATTCCTTTTTATGGCTATATAATATTTCATGGTGTTAACTTTGTTTATCCATCGTCTGTTGGTGGACATTTGGATGTTTCCATTTTGGCCACTGTGATTAATGCTGCTCCAGACACATCTGCAGGTCTCTGTGTGGATCTGTGTTTTCACTTCTCTCAGGTCTGTACCCAAGAGTGGATGCTGGGTTATGTAATAGCTCTGTGTTTACTGTGTTGAGGAACAGCCAGATTGTTTTCCACAGCAGCTGCACTGTGTTACATCTTTCATTTACAAACCACTGAGTACTTTTACCTTTTGCAGTGTACAAGGGTTCCATTTTCTCCACATCCTCACCAACACTTGTTATTGTCCATCTTTTGTGATATTTATTTATTTTATGTGGCTGCACTGGGTCTTAGTTGCACCATGTGGGATCTAGTTCCCTGACCAGGGATCGAACCCAGGCCTGCTCCATCGGGAGCACAGTCTTAGCCACCAGACCCCCAGGGAAGTCTCTCTCTCTCTCTTTTTTTTAAAAATAACTGCCCCTCTAATGGGTGAATGATGGGTTTTTGACTAAAAAGGAAGATCCCCAGATCTCAATAAAAATTATCTTTGAAAAACAGTGGTCTTGTCTTTATGAAACATAAAAGAAAAAGCATTTTCATAGTTCTGCCAACATTACCCACCTCCAGGACAGATGAGGGGCAGCAGGAATAGGGGGGCTGGAGGGTGCTGGCAGACACAGACACAGCCAGCCTCAGATGCACAAATCACTGGTTCTTGGCTCTAACCATTTTCTTTTTCTTTTTTCTGTATTTGACAGAGGCCTGTAAGGTATCAAGGAGAAGAAATCAATAAAAGTTTTCCGTCTAGTGAGATCCAGCAGCTAAAAGAGCAGAACACAAGTTTGCGAAATGTTATTGCACAAATGAGGAAAGAAATGGAAGCTCTAAGTGACCAGATTCTTCCTGCTGCCCAGTTAGGAAGGGAGACCTCACAAACAAACCAGCCTGACCCAAAGGCAACAGCGGATTCTGCAGTTCCTGGTGAGCAAGGGGGAGAGGGAAGATGAGGAGTCATCTCTACTGTGTCCGTAAATAGGCTTCACTTGGAGTCTTAAAAATGAACATAGCCATTATAGAGTATGTCAAAGTATGACAGCTGCTTTCCCTCCAAGAGAAAGGATCTTAAGTCATATTTTTTATGTACAGTAAAAACTTTGTATTGGTTCCTGGAGGGAAGAAGGGAAGGATGCACACGTGACACATCTGAAAACCAGAGACAGACTTGGACCAGGGGCTAGTTGGCACTGCGCTTTCCTGGGGTAGGCAGTGGGCCAGGCGGACCAGGCCTCTCCTCAGGGAAGCGTCCCGAGCCACAGAGGCGGCCCCGCCTCCTACTGTTCAGGGCAGGGACTCAAAGGATGCTGAGTGGCAGGGCAGCAACCCTGACGGCTGCGCTCAGGATGGGATTATCAAGTCTGCATCAGGGATCATAGGACTGAGGCTCCTGATCATGGGGCCCACTCGGAGAGCATAGCGAGCTGGTGACACACAGACAGCACGGGACAGTCTTGAGGGTTGGGTGGGGGGGCGTGGGCGGCAGATAAAGGGTAAGAGTGTAAACGCCCCTGCCTGTGTGTTTACTGTGTTTTTTGGAAGGTTATGTTCTGGCCCTTGAAGCAGAAATGCAAAATCTAAAGCATAAATTTAAATCACTGGAGGAGCAACTAGATGTGTTAGAGCCTTCGAAGACATCCTTGTCCCGTGCTTGCGCTCAACCCAGCGTCGCGGCCTCCACAGATACCACCGGTGAGCGTCCTCGTCTCGTGTTGTGTGCTCTGTCTAATGACTTCCCAGTAACACAGCCCAAGGAGATGTTACAAAGGTGCCACCCCAGGAGCCCCACCTCCTCCTGCCGAGCCAGCCACTCTCCTGACTCCTTACCCTATGGCTGAATCTTCAGATAAGTGGAATTACAAGTGTGTATTCTCGTCTGACTTTTTTTGAGCAGCAGTATGTTTTGGTTGATGGTCAGACCAGACTGTTAACATCATTTCCTCCCCAATTAGCAGCTTTTGAACTGTGGTGTTGGAGAAGACTCTTGAGGGTCCCTTGGACTGCAAGGAGATCCATCCAGTCCATTCTAAAGGAGATCAGTCCTGGGTGTTCTTTGGAAGGACTGATGCTAAAGCTGAAACTCCAGTACTTTGGCCACCTAATGCAAAGAGTTGACTCATTGGAAAAGACCCTGATGCTGGGAGGGACTGGGGGCAGGAGGAGAAGTGGACCACTGAGGATGAGATGGCTGGATGGCATCACCGACTTGATGGACGTGAGTTTGAGTGAACTCTGGGAGTTGGTGATAAACAGGGAGGCCTGGTGTCCTGCGATTCATGGGGTCACAAAGAGTCAGACACGACTGAGTGACTGAACTGAACTAGCAGCTGAGAGAGCCATTGCTCTGGTTCCTGCCAACACTGCACAGTGAGCCATCTCCTGGACCTGTCTCTTATACACATCTAGATGTGTATAAGAGACAGCCATTATAGAGTATGTCAAAGTATGACAGCTGCTTTCCCTCCAAGAGAAAGGATCTTAAGTCATATTTTTTATGTACAGTAAAAACTTTGTATTGGTTCCTGGAGGGAAGAAGGGAAGGATGCACACGTGACACATCTGAAAACCAGAGACAGACTTGGACCAGGGGCTAGTTGGCACTGCGCTTTCCTGGGGTAGGCAGTGGGCCAGGCGGACCAGGCCTCTCCTCAGGGAAGCGTCCCGAGCCACAGAGGCGGCCCCGCCTCCTACTGTTCAGGGCAGGGACTCAAAGGATGCTGAGTGGCAGGGCAGCAACCCTGACGGCTGCGCTCAGGATGGGATTATCAAGTCTGCATCAGGGATCATAGGACTGAGGCTCCTGATCATGGGGCCCACTCGGAGAGCATAGCGAGCTGGTGACACACAGACAGCACGGGACAGTCTTGAGGGTTGGGTGGGGGGACGTGGGCGGCAGATAAAGGGTAAGAGTGTAAACGCCCCTGCCTGTGTGTTTACTGTGTCTTTTGGAAGGTTATGTTCTGGCCCTTGAAGCAGAAATGCAAAATCTAAAGCATAAATTTAAATCACTGGAGGAGCAACTAGATGTGTTAGAGCCTTCGAAGACATCCTTGTCCCGTGCTTGCGCTCAACCCAGCGTCGCGGCCTCCACAGATACCACCGGTGAGCGTCCTCGTCTCGTGTTGTGTGCTCTGTCTAATGACTTCCCAGTAACACAGCCCAAGGAGATGTTACAAAGGTGCCACCCCAGGAGCCCCACCTCCTCCTGCCGAGCCAGCCACTCTCCTGACTCCTTACCCTATGGCTGAATCTTCAGATAAGTGGAATTACAAGTGTGTATTCTCGTCTGACTTTTTTTGAGCAGCAGTATGTTTTGGTTGATGGTCAGACCAGACTGTTAACATCATTTCCTCCCCAATTAGCTGCTTTTGAACTGTGGTGTTGGAGAAGACTCTTGAGGGTCCCTTGGACTGCAAGGAGATCCATCCAGTCCATTCTAAAGGAGATCAGTCCTGGGTGTTCTTTGGAAGGACTGATGCTAAAGCTGAAACTCCAGTACTTTGGCCACCTAATGCAAAGAGTTGACTCATTGGAAAAGACCCTGATGCTGGGAGGGACTGGGGGCAGGAGGAGAAGTGGACCACTGAGGATGAGATGGCTGGATGGCATCACCGACTTGATGGACGTGAGTTTGAGTGAACTCTGGGAGTTGGTGATAAACAGGGAGGCCTGGTGTCCTGCGATTCATGGGGTCACAAAGAGTCAGACACGACTGAGTGACTGAACTGAACTAGCAGCTGAGAGAGCCATTGCTCTGGTTCCTGCCAACACTGCACAGTGAGCCATCTCCTGTGCAGTATGTCCTTGTATCTTACTTACTTTATGCATAATGGTTTGTACTTCTAAATCCTCTACCATTATCTCACCCCTGCCTGCTTCCCTTTCCCCACATTAAGCGTTAGTTTATTCTCTGTGTCTGTGAGTCTGTTTCTTTTTCGTTATATTCGCTAGTTATATTTTTTAGATTTCACACATAGACGTCATACTGTGTTTATCTTTCTCTGACTTATTTCACTTAGCATAATGCCCTTCTGGTCCATCCATGTTGTTGCAAATGGCCAAATTTCATTCTGTGATCAAGGAGTCAAGAATATGCAATAGGGAAAAGAAAGTCTCTTCAATAAGTGGTGCTGGGAAGACTGGTCAGCTAGCTACATGTAAAATAGCAAAATTAGAACATTCTCTAACACCATGTATAAAAATAAACTCAAAATAGATGAAAGACCCAAATGTGAAGCCAGAAATCATAGAACTCCTAGAAGAAAACTTACAGGCAGAACCCTCTGCATAAACCTTAGCAGTATTTTTTGGGATCCATCTCCTAAGGCAACAGAAATTCATAGTGTTTAAGACAAATTTATTCATCAGTCTGTTCCTCCATGGTTGGTCCAGCCTTACAGGCTTGTTCTGGTCTCCACTTCCATTCTCTTAACTTCCTTTTCCAACGAGAAGCCTGACTCCTTGTCCTCCGTACGTTACTTCTTCCATCCAGTTCTTGGGTATGAGCACCCTCCCTTGCATGGACGGAGGCCTTTTCCCACACAGAGGCCCCACCCTTTGACCCAGGCCCACCCTGGCTCTGACAGCTGAGCCAGACTGCCCTCCATCCCGATTCCCTTGCCAGCTGGGTTGCAGCTCTCAGGCAGATGAGCCCCGGAGGGTAACTTCCAGCAGCCCACCTGATGATTTATGGGCTCGATTGTTCAGGAAGGAAAGAAAAAGGCAGGCAGAACACTCTGCCTACATAGTCATCTTGTCCCAGGTAGTGGAAGTCTTACTTTTGGCTTTTCCAATGCTGATATCTTTTACTTTTTTTTTTTTCTTATATTATTTCCCCCTGACTGAACTGTTTAGTATGATGTTGATCATAGCTGACTTTCTTCCCGATCCCAGAGAAGAATTTTCAACACTTTACTTTTAAGTTTAATCATTACTTTTTTGTGTCAGATTAAGAAAATTTCTTCCTATTCCTATTGTAATACAAATTTGTGTTTTTTGTCATGATTCTGCCCCCACTGGGCTACTTGAACATTTTTTAGCGTTCTATTTTAATCTGGTTTTTCGTCTATCTCTTTAGGTACATTTTCTAGTGTTTTCCCCAGGAATTATAGTATACTTACTTATCACGGTCACCTAGTGTCAGCACTTTGCAGTTCCAAGTGGAATGTGGGAATCTTACCACCAGTCAGTCCTCAACACCCCATTTCTTGTTGCAAATACTACCCCTGTGTACATCGAGAACCACATCAGACAGGATTCTCATTTTTGCTTTCAACTGTCAAACATCATTTTAAAAACTCAGGAGGCATACCTAAGAACATACCTAGGCACCTCTGCCCTGGACACCACAGATGTCCTTCTCTCTGAGGCAACAGCAGGCAGTTGGAAGGTCCCCCAGGATGGTAGGAATGTTATTCTGACAAAATCGCTCTTTCTGCAGGAGGAGCTGTGCCAGTCGATAGAGCGTCCATGGGACTGGCACTCAGAAGGCTTGGAGACAGAGCACATCTCCTGAGCTTCCTGGTGGCACGACTGAGACAGAAGGTATGGCCACGCTCTGATGCTCGACTGCGTAGGTCTCCCAGCTGAGGGCACTGCTGGGGTGGCAGTGAACCCCAGGAATCTGCTGTGGCCTCTCTGTGCCTCTGGCTCCCCGTGAGGATGGGGTTATTGCTGGGAGCAGCTGGCTCTCCTCTCATCTGTCCCTGGGAGGCACACGGTGAGGACCCGGTAGACAACAGAGGGGAGTCCAGGGCAGGGGGGACAGTGCTGGCCGTTGACATGCAGAGCCTTCTCTGCCCACCTAGGGTGTGCTGGGCGAGTCCAGGGACCCGTGTCAAGCCCAGGCACTGAGCTACGGCAAGAGCATGTGCTGGTCACCACTGTCTGTGACTCCAGATGGTGCGCCCAGTGCCGGCCCTTGCAGTCCCCTCGGCGCTGCCTTCTGGGGGACAGGTTGTAACCAGGCCCTGGGCTGACCCACTCCTTCCTGGGGAGGTGGGACAACTGGACAAACTCCAGTGCAGCTTCACCCTGGCACCTGGGGCTGGTGACCCCGCCTGCGCTGTATTGCTGTTATCTCGTGATGCCTCTTTTGTTTAGTGTTTTTTTTAAATTCTGGTAAAATATACATAACAAAATTTGGCATTTTTGCATGTGCAATTCAGTAACGTTAAGTATAATCACAGTATTGTGTACTTATCACCAGGGTCTACTCCCAATAGGACATTTTTATCATTTGAACAGAAACTCTTCCCTGGTGGCTCAGACGATAAAATGTCTGTCTACAATGCGGGAGACCCAGGTTCGGGAAGATCCCCTGGGGAAGGAAATGGCAATCCACTCCAGTACTATTGCGTGGAAAATCCCATGGATAGAGGAGCCTGGTAGGCTACAGTCCATGGGGTCACAAAGAGTCGGACATGACAGCAACTTCACTTTCACTTTCTGTCCCCGTTGAACACTTAACTCCCTGTTTCCTGCCCCCGGCCCTGGTAAACTCTACTCTTCTGGTCTCTGTGAAGCCGGCTCCTCTGGGAGCCTCCTATGAGTGAAATCACTCAGTATTCTTCTGTGATTGGCTGCTTTCACTCAGCATAACGTCCTCAGGGTTCATCCATATTGTAGCAGGGATCGGAACTTCCTCTTAAGAACCCCACATTCAGTGTACCCGCTCATCTGCCGGACACTTGGGTTGCTTCCACCATTTGGCTGCTGTCAATGTGGTGGACTCCTGTCTGTCCAAGCACCTGTTCTTCCAGGTAGACGTAAAGGAGTGGAATCCCTGGTCGCAGGGTAATTCTACATTTAACTTTCTGGAGAACCACTAAACGTTTCCACAGTGGCTGCGCACTTTCCACTCCCAGAAGGTGCATGAGGGCCCCCGTGTCTCACGTCCTCACCAGCAGCAACTGCTTTCTTTTTGACTCTAGCCATCCTAGCAGGTTTGAGGTGGACCTCACTGTGGCCCATTTGCATTTTCTTGATAAAAGAAATAGGGTGGCAAAGAGTCAGACCTGACTGAACAACTGAACTGAACTGATAAAAAATGACGTTCAGCATGTTTTCGTGTGCCTATCAGCCATTTGTAAATGTCTTTTTTGAAGAAATGTCCATGAGTATCCTCTGCCCATTTTTAATTGGGCTGTTTGTTGTCTCACTGTTGAATTACCGGAGTTCTTTGTATTTTCTGGGTTCAAGTCTCTGGTCAGATACGTGATTTGCAGACTTTTCCTCCCATTCCCTGCCTTAGCTTTTCATGGTCTTGATGGTGTCCCTGGGAGCACAGCTCTTACTGCTGGTGTTGGTGGTGTCACACCTCCGTGTTGCCTTGTGGTGTTTCTTTCCCACGGGGCCCTTTTCCCATGTCCTTTCAAGTCCGTAAGTATGTAGGTTACACCGTCCTACAGATTCTGCATCTTCTGTGGAACAGGACTCCTGGCTAGTGACAGACATTGCTCGGAGCTTTGTGTCTTCTGTGAGGAGCAGGCAGTGCCTGGAAATCAGATGCCTTATCTTGACTGAAAAGCAGTTGTGCTATTGCAATGGAAATGGACTTGACAGCTTTTCTCTTTCTGAGATTGCAGACCTGTGTCACATATGAGGGCAGGGGTCCTTCAGATCTGTGCCCTTTCCCAGTTCTGCCCCACCATGAGGATTTCACACACCCCACAAGCTACAAACAGGAAATAAATATGTAAATAAGAACTTTTAATTTTGTCTTGGTAATCACAGATTATTTGATTATCCTGAGGGAAAAAGTCTACCCTAAAGTGTTTTCTATTTGTTTTTACTTGGACATGACTGAGCGACTTCACTTTCATTTTTCACTTTCATGCAATGGAGAAGGAAACGGCAGCCCACTCCATTGTTCTTGCCTGGAGAATCCCAAGGACGGGGGAGCCTGGTGGGCTGCTGTCTATGGGGTTGCACAGAGTCAGACACGACTGAAGCGACTTAGCTGCAGCAGCAACAACAGCAACAGTGTTTGTTTATCAGATGATCACCTTTTTTGGTGTATGTGACAAAGAATAAAACATTCATTACAAACTCGTTATAGAAATCCCTGGAACAGGAAAGTGTTAGTCACTCAGTCATGTCCTACTCTGCGATCCCATGAACTGTGACCTGCCAGGCTCCTCTTTCCATGGAATTCTCCAGACAAAAATACTGGAATGGATTACTGTTCCCTTTTCCAGGGAATCTTCCTGACTCGGGTTAAACCCAGGTCTCCTGCATTAAGGCAGACTCTTTACCAGCTGAGCCACCAGGTGGAAGCCTGGTGGAAGCCTCCAGAATAGGAAGATGGTATCTTATCTTCCTGAGAATAAAATTGGAAAGTTGAGGCTGTAGAGAAGTGTGTCTTTCTTTTTGCCTGTCTTTCCCTCTTTATGCTGGGAGAGCAGACGTGAAAGAGGCAGCTAAAGGACAGAGTGGCCCCAGAGCTCTGGCCTGGACTCTGCTCACGTACCTCCCAGCCACCCTGCAGCTGACCCAGGCTGCTCATGCACAAGTGCAGTGCAGGCTGTGGGGGCGCAGTCCTATGGAGGTTGGAATTAAGCCAGAGAGGGAAGGCTGACCGGCATGTGTCCTTCTGATCTTTCTGGACCTTCTGCCACCTAGTACCTCCCTTCTCCTGCTTCTCAGTCCACTCTGCTGATCTGTTCCAGACCCCCTCCCAGGGCCTGCCTCCTTCCTAACATTGATTCTAAAATGGCCCCCCAGGTGCTGCAGGAACCCCTGGACGTGGACACCATCCAGCGAGAGCTTCCCCACGAGCTGGACCAGGTGCACCTGGAGGCTCTGCAGCTGCAGAAGCAGGTGGCCGAGCTGGAGAAGCATCTCGGGTCAGCTCGGAAGGAAAGTGGGGGCGCTGCCGGCAGGCAGCAACCAAAGGCCTCAGATACTGCAGCTGTTGGAGGAGAGGTGGGTGCCCCGTGGTGCTCTGCACCCTGTGCGGGACTGGTCTGGGTGCAGTCTTGGCCAATGGGGAGCCCTCTCCTCCTGCCTCTTCTTCCCTGGCTGGGCTGGCTTTGTCTAGGCTGTTCTCTGCAGACGCCGAAAAGGGCTGCCACCCTGCCCTTGTCCTGCAGGTCGCTGAGATCCCTCATTTAAAACCATGTAGGGAGCCTGCACACATGAAGAGGGCCGTTCCGTGTCCTCTGGAACAGGAGGCCTTAACCATGTGCTTCAAGGGCCTGGGAAGCCCTGAAATGGATGTAACAAGGTGACTTTCCTTCCAGAGGACCCACAGGGTGGACCCTGTGGATCTCATGAGCTTCTCAGGGTGTTTGAGATACTGCCTGTAGCATTGGCCACTAGGCCACCTAGTGTCCTGGTCCCGGTCAGGCCCTTGGCACCCAGCCCCGTCCAGTTCCATGGTTGGGTTTAGGCCAAGGTCCCAGGCCAGGGCATGAGTTCTCCCGCAGCATGTTTTCCCTGTGTACCTACCAGACAGGCTACTTTCCTGCTTGAACGCCGTTATAGAAATGCTGCAAAGAATGGCTTTTGTCATAGGACATCACATGACACACCTGCTTAGACCTGTCAGTTACCTGCGATCACAGATGGTGACCTGCAGTTACCTGTGTCACCTGTTGGCAGATGGTGACTGTCGTAAGCGAGAGGTGTTAGGGACAATAAGATGACATCTGGAAGGTGCTGAGAGTCCTCGGGCAGAAAGAGCATTGACTGTATTCCCCACCCACCCCACCCCCTGCCAAGTGGCTCTCATCCATTCCACAGACCAAGCTAGGAGAGTGACTTAGGGACACAGGAGGGACCTGCCTCCAGGACCCACTATCGGGGGCTGTGAAGGGCCTCAAAGGGAGAATACGCAGCCCAGGACGCTGTCTGGCCCAGTGAACACCGTGGGGGGCCGCTGTGCCTTGGCGGAGGCAAATGTGAGGAGTATCTTTAGGGGCTAATGAGGGGGAGGCTGAGGGAGTCTGAGCTGTGGGGACCCTGGAAGTGGAAAGTGAACCCTCTGTGCCATGAGTAGGTGGATGC
>SJYW01002611.1:199182-211963 GCA_006410735.1 Raphicerus campestris
TTTTTTTTTTTTTTTTTTACTTCTGGTCAATGCACACTTTTTTTTTTTTTAATAATTAAAGTAAATGTACAATGTCTATTATCAAACAGACTGTTCTCTTTAGCAAAAAAGTCAAATTAATGTGTATAAGCCAGAATGACCTCCTTACACCTCAGCATGTGAACATTTCTTCTATCAGGTGTCATGAAGTCCAGTAATAGGAATGCCATCAGGGCTGAAGAAACAGCTAGACTGAGGCACTAGATTGTCTCCCCACATTTCCTCTCTATTTTCTTTGCATGTATGTTTTCATCCAATGCTAACATACAGACTGGATATTTGGCTTCTCTGATCAACTTGGCTCAGCTCGTGGTGAAATACTTCCACCCTAGGACTGTAGTATCTACACATCCAGTTCTCCTCACCTGCAGATACTGGCTGGCTGGCTGAATCAAACTCAGATACCTAGGTAGGAGAATCATATTCACTTGAACATGCCAGGTGTCTATGACTATAGAACAAGAGTTTCAGGAAATTAGATCTGGGATCTACACTCATTAACCACCAGTGACATGGATGGTTCAGGTTTGAAGTTCACTGATACAAGTTCATGGATACAAGCACGGTTCCTGGGGACTCAGCCCCAAGTGTCATATGGAGAGACATTAATTTCCACAGAAGGAGAAAAATATTATAAACTTTGCAGATATCCTAAATATACCTTTAATAGCATACTGTTGATAATAAGTAAAAGGAGATATTATCTCTTAAAAAACTTATACTTTATTAAAACCTGTCATATTTTCATTTTTTCTATAAATAATCCAATGAATACATACAAAGTTGAACACGTGGCTGATAATCTCTGACACTAGCCTTTGATATCTCCAGCCAAACCCAGATTAACATTCAAAAGCTGCTGCTCTCTGCTTTAATTTTAAGCAATCAATTCCCCTTAAACAAAAATTTAAATGTCTCAGTAACAACAAAAAAAAAAAACAGGACCATGATAAGTTGATGGTGCAAATATCAAGGGAGTTCTTCACTTTAAGATAAAATTTCTTAGACAAGTTTTCCTTTATTATAACTGACACTACAGAGCAATTCACTCTTCACAATTTTCTTCCTTCCCTGCTGAGGCTTTGATCACATGGACTGTCTACAGGTGGCCAGATCATCTCTTTGTGGCTCACCATCAATGAGACTGCTGTTTAAAACCATCATTAGTATTAGTAGAGACATTACTTTGCTGACAAAAGTCTGCCTAGTCAAAGCAATGGTTTTCCATTTCTTTTTCTTTTTTTTAAATTTATTTTTAAAGGATAATTGCTTTGCAGAATTTTCCTGTTTTCTGTCAAACCTCAACATGAATCAGCTATAGGTATACATATATCCCCTCCCTTTTGAAACTCCGTCCCATCTCCCTCCCCATCTCAACCCTCTAGTTTGATGCAGAGCACCTGTTTGAGTTTCCTGAGCCATACAGCAAATTCTCGTTGGCTATCTATTTCATATATGGTAATGTAAGTTTCCATGTTACTCTTTCCATACATCTCACCCTCTCCTCCCCTCTCCTCATGTTCATAAGTCTATTCTCTATGTCTGTTTCTCCACTGTTGCCCTGTAATTAAAATTGTTAGTACCATTTTTCTAGATTCCGTATATATGTGTTAGAATATGGTATTTATCTTTCTCTTTCTGACTCACTTCACTTTGTATAATAGGTTCTAGGTTCATCCACCTTATTAGAACTGACTCAAATGCATTCTTTTTTATGGCTTAGTAATATTTCACTGTGTATATATGCCACAAATTATTTATCCATTCATCTGATGATGGACATCTAGGTAGCTTCCATGTTCTTGCTATTGTAAATAGTGCTGCAGTGAACAATGGGATACATGTGTCTCTTTCAGTTTTGGTTTCTTCAAGGTATATGGCTAGGAGTGGAATTGCTGGATCATATGGAAGCAACAGTTAGAACTGGCCATGGAACAACAGACTGGATCCAAGTAGGAAAATGAGTATATCAAGGCTGTATACTGCCACCTTACTTATTTAACTTATATGCAGAGTACATGAGAAATGCTGGGCTGGAAGAAGCACAAACTGGAATCAAGATTGCTGGGAGAAATATCAATAACCTCAGAGATTCAGATGACACCACCCTTATGGCAGAAAGTGAAGAGGAACTAAAAAGCCTCTTGATGAAGGTGAAAGAGGAGAGTGAGAAAGTTGGCTTAAAGCTCAACATTCAGAAAATGAAAATCATGGCATCTGGTCCCATCACTTCACAGGAAATAAATGGGGGAACATTGGAAACAGTACCAGACTTTATTTTGGGGGTCTCCAAAATCACTGCAGATGGTGATTGCAGCCAATAAATTAAAAGATGCTTACTCCTCGGAAGTAAAGTTATGACCAACCTAGATAGTATATTACAAAGCAGAGACATTAGTTTGCCAACAAAGGTCCATCTAGTTTTTCCAGTGGTCATGTATGGATGTGAAAGTTGGACTGTGAAAAAAACTGAGTGCCGAAGAATTGACGCTTTTGAACTGTGGTGTTGGAGAAGACTCTTGAAAGTCCCTTGGACTGCAAGAAGATCCAACCAGTCCATCCTAAAGGAGAACAGTCCTGGATGTTCATTTGAAGGATTGATGCTGAGGCTGAAACTCCTATTCTTTGGCCACCTCCTGCAAAGAGTTAACTCATTGGAAAAGACGATGATGCTGGGAGGGTTTGGCGACAGGAGGAGAAGGGGATGACAGAGGATGAGATGGCTGGATGACATCACCAACTCAATGCACATGAGTTTGGGTGAACTCAGGGAGTTGATGGACAGGGAGGCCTGGTGCTACAATTCATGGGGTTGCAAAGAGTCGGACACGACTGAGCGACTGAACTGAACTGAACTGAACTGATGGTGATTTTAATCCTAGTTTTATAAGAAATCTCCATACTGTCTTCCATAGTGTCTCTATTCACATTGAGTGTATCAGTTTACATTCCCAGCAACAGTCCAAGAGTATTCCCTTTTCTCCACACCCTTTCCAGCATTTATTGTTTGCAGACTTTTTGATGAGGGCCAATCTGACCGGTGTGAGGTGCTATCTCATTGTAATTTTGATTTGCATTTCTCTAATAATGAGTGATGCTGAGCATCTTTTCATGTGTTTGTTAGCCATTTGTATGTATTTTTTGAAGAAATGTCTGTTGAGGTCTTTTTCCCACTTTTTGATTCGGTTGTTTTTCTGGTGTTGAGTTGCATGAGTTACTTGTATATTTTGGAAATTAATCTTTTGTCAGTTGTTTCATTTGCTATATTTTTTCCCCATTCTGAGGGTTTTCTTTTCACATTGCTTAGAGTTTCCTTTGATGTGAAAAAGCTTTTAAGTTTAATTATGTCCCACTTGCTTACTTTTGTTTTTATTTCCATTACTCTAGGAGGTGGATCATAGGCGATCTTGCATTGATTTATGTCGAGTGTTCTGCTTATGTTTTCCTCTAAAAGTTTTCTAGTTTCTGGTGTTATATTTAGGTCTTTAAACCATTTTTAGTTTATCTTTGTGTATGGAATTAGGAAGTGTTCTAATTTCACTNAGGCGATCTTGCATTGATTTATGTCGAGTGTTCTGCTTATGTTTTCCTCTAAAAGTTTTCTAGTTTCTGGTGTTATATTTAGGTCTTTAAACCATTTTTAGTTTATCTTTGTGTATGGAATTAGGAAGTGTTCTAATTTCACTCTTTTACATATGGCTGTCCAGTATTCCCAGTACCATTTATTGAAGAGGTTGTCTTTGCCTCATTGGATATTCTTGCCCCCTTTGTCAACAACAACAACAAAAAAGTATCCATAGGTGCATGGGTTTATTTCTGGGCTTTCTATCTTGATTCTTTGGTGTATATTTCTATTTTTGTGCCAGTACCATACTATCTTGATGACTGTAGCATAACCTACAGTCATTAAGTTTGATTTCTACGGCTCCATTCTTCTTTCTCAAGACTGCTTTGGCTATTTGGGGTCTTTTTGTTTTCATATGAATTGTGAATATTTTGGTTCTAGTTCTGTGAAAAATGTCATTGGAAATTTGATAGAGATCTAATAGAATAAGTAGATATCATCTAATACTAAAGTCATTCTCAAAATATTGATTCTACCCAGGAACAAGGAATATCCCTCCATCTGTTTATGTCATATTTGATTTATTTCATTAGTGTCTTATAATTTTCTGTGTGCAGTTCTTTCATCTCCTTCAGTTCAATTCATTTCAGTCACTCAGTCATGTCCGATTCTTTGTGACTCCATGAATCACAGCACACCAGGCCTCCCTGTCCCTGTCCAACACCAACTCCTGGAGCTCACCCAGACTCATGTGCATCTAGTTGGTGATGCTATCCATCCTTCTTATCCTTGGTCGTCCCCTTCTCCTCCTGCCCCCAATCCCTCCCAGCATCAGAGTCTTCTCCAATGAGTCAACTCTTCCTATGAGGTGGCTGAAGTATTGGAGTTTCAGCTTTGGCATCAGTCCTTCAAATGAACACCCAGGACTTATCTTCTTTAGAATGGACTGGTCCATCTCTGTGCAGTCCAAGGGACTCTCAAGAGTCTTTGCCAACACCACAGTCCAAAAGCATCAATTCTTTGGTGCTCAGCTTTCCTCATAGTCCAACTCTCACATCCATACATGACCAGTGTAAAAACCATAGCCTTGACTATACGGACCTTTGTTGGCAAAGTAATGTCTTTGCTTTTTAATATGCTATCTAGGTTGGTCATAACTTTCCTTCCGAGGAGCAAGCATCTTTTAATTTCATGGCTGCAATCACCATCTGCAGTGATTTTGGAGCCCCCCAAAATAAAGTCTGACACTGTTTAGACTGTTTCCACATCTATTTCCCATGAAATGATTGGAGCAGATGCCTACGTTTTTTCCTAGATGTTTAATTCTTTTTGTTGCAGTGGTAAATGGGACTTATTCTTTAATTGCTCTTTCTGATTTTCATTGTTAATATGTAGGCATGCAACTGAATTCTCTATTGATTTTGTATCCCACAACTTCGCTAAATTCACTGATTAGCTCTAACGGTTTTCTGATACTATCTTTAGGGTTTTCTATGTGCAGTATCATGTCATCTGCAAACAGTGAGAGCTTTAGTTCTCTTATCTGGATTCTTTTTTTTTTTTTTTTTCTGTTTCTTCTCTGATTGCTGTCGCCTGGACTTCTAGAACTGTTTTGAGTAATAATGGTGAAAGTGGACAGCTTAGTCCTGATCCTGATCTTAGGGGAAATGTTTTCACGTTTTCACCATTGAGAATAATGTTTTCTGTAGGCTTATCATATAGGGCCTTTACTATGTTGAGGTAAGTTCCTTCTATGCCCAGTTTTTGAAGAATTTTAATCATAAATAGGTGCTGAATTTTGTCAAAGACTTTATCTGCATCTACTGAGATGATCATATGGTTTTTAATCTTTCTGTTTATTAATATAGTGTATCACATTACTTGATTTGCATATATTGAAGAATGCTTGCATCTCTGGAATAACACCAACTTGATCATGGTGTATGAGCATCTTGATGTGTTGCTCAATTCTGTTTGCTAAAATTTTGTTGAGGATTTTTGCATCTATGTTCATCAGTGATATTGGCCTGTAGTTTCCTTTTTTTGTGTTGTCTTTGTTTGGTTTTGGTATCAAGGTGATGGTGGCCTCCAAGAATGAATTTGGAAGTGTTCCTTCCTCTGCAGTTTTTTGAAAGACTTTTAGAAGATAGGCATTAGCTTTTTTCTAAGTATTTGATAGACTATTCTTGTGAAGCCATCTGGTCCTGAGCTTTTGTTTGGAGGGAGATTTTTTATCACAGCTTCAATTTCAGAGCTTGTAATGGGTTGTTCATAATTTCTATTTCTTCCTGGCTCAGTGTTGGAAGATTCAACTTTTCTAAGAATTTGTTTACCAGGTTGTATATTTTATTGCCATATGGTTGTTAACAATATTCCCTTATAATCCCTTGTAATTCTGCAAGTCTGTTGTAACCTCTCTTTTTTCATTTCTAATTTTGTTGATTTGGTTCTTCTCTCTTTTTTCTTGATGAGTATGTTTAAGGGTTTGTCAATTTTGCTTATCTTCTCAAAGAACCAGCTTTTAGTTTTATTAATCTTTACTATTGTTTCTTAGATTTCTTTTTCATTTATTTCTTCTCAGATGTTTATTTCTTTGCTTCTATTAATTTTGAGGGGTTTTGTTCTTTTTCCAGTTGCTTTAGGTGTAAGGCTAGGTTGTCTATTCAATGTTTTTCTTGTTTCTTGTGGTAGGATTGTATTGCCATAAACTTCCCTCTGAGAACTGCTTTTGCTGCATCCCATAGGTATTGAGTTGTTGTGTTCTCATTGTTATTCGTTTCTAGAAATTTTTTGATTTCCATTTTGATTTCTTTAGTAACCTGTTCATTGTTTAGAAACATGTATAATCTCTATGTGTTTGTGTTTCTTAGTTTTTTGTTTTTGTTTTTGTTTTCCTTGTAATTGTTATCTCGTCTCATAGCATTGTGGTCAGAGAAGATGCCTGATATGGTTTCAATTTTCTTAAATTTACTGAGGTTTGATTTGTGACCCAAAATGCGGTCTATCCTGGAGAGCGTTCCAAGTGCACTTGAAAAGAAGGTGTATTTCTCTGCATTTGGACAGAATGTCCTGAAGATATCAATAAATCCATTTCATCTAATGTATCATGTAAGACTTGCATTTTCTTCTTAATTTTCTGTTTGAGGATATGTCCTTTGGTGTGAATGGGGTGGTAAAGCCTCCCACTATTATTTTGTTACTGTCAACTTCTTCTTTTATGTCTGTTAGTGTTCATTTTATGTATTGAGATGCTCCTATGTTGGGTGCATAGATATTTACAACTGTTATGTCTTCCTCTTGGATTAATCCCTTTAACATTATGTGGTGTCCTCCCTTATCTTTTGTAATTGTCTTGAGTTTTGTGTGTGTGTGTGTGTGTGTGTGTGTGTGTGTGTGTGTGTTTTCTGATATGAGGATTGCTACTCCAGCTTTCTTTTGCTTCCCATTTGCGTGGAATATATTTTTCTTCTCACTTTCAGGCTATATGTGTCTTGAGGCCTGAAATGGGTTCCCTGTAGACACCATATGTGTTTTTTTTTTTTTTTTTGGTATTAATTCAGCCAGTCTGTTTTTGTTGTAGCATTTAATCCATTTACATTTAAAGTAACTATTGAGTCCAAAAGACTGTTCTATACATCTGTGTCTCTTTTGCTGTCTGGCATACAAGTAAAATAAATAAATTTATATTAAAAAAATCTTCATCTTAGATAACTAAAGTAGCTATTGATACATATGTGCCCATTGCCATTTTCTAATTGTTTGGGGTTGATTTTGTAGATTTTTTTTTTCTTCTGTTGTATTTCTTGACTATAAGAATCCATTTAACATTTATCATAAAGCTGGTTTGGTGGTACTGAATTCTCTTAACTTTTGCTTGTCTGAAAACCTTTTTATTTCTCCATCAATTTTTAATGAGATCCTTGCTGGCTAGTAATCTTGGTTGTAGATTTTTCCCTTTCAGTACTTTAAATATATCCTGCCATTCCCTTCTGGCCTGCAGAGTTTCTGCTGAAAGATCAGCTGTTAAGAGTATGGGCTTTCCTTTGTATGTAACTTGTTGCTTTTCCCTTGCTGTTTTTAATATTCTTTCTCTGTGTTTAGTATTTTTTAGTTTGATTAGTATGTGGCTTGGCGTGTTTCTCCTTAGGTTTACCCTGTATTTTTGTGCCTCTTGGAATTGATGGCTATTTCTTTTTCCATGTTGTGGAAATTTTCAACTATAATAGCTTCAAAAATTTTCTTATACCCTTTCTTTCCCTTTTATTCTTCTGGGACCCCTCTAGTTCGAATGTTGGTGTGTTTGATATGGTCCCAAAGGTCTCTGAGACTGTCCTTAGCTCTTTTGATTCTTTCTATTTTATTCTACTCTTTAGAAGTTATTTCCACTATTTTATCTTCCAGCTCACTGACTCATTCTTCTACTTCAGATATTCTGCAATTGATTTCTTCTGGAGTATTTTTAATTTCAGTAATTGTGTTTTTTGTCTCTTTCTTTATGCTTATTCTTTAATTTTTATAGGTCTTTATTAACTGATTATTGCATTTTCTCCATTTTGTTCTCAAGGCTTTTGATCATCTTTATTATCATTATTCTGAATTCTTTTCCAGGTAATTTTCCTATTTCCTCTCTGTTTATTTGGACTTCTGCATTTCTAATTTGTTCCTTCATTTGTGCAGTATTTCTTTGCCTTTTCATTTTCTTTGCTTAAGTTATTGAGGTCTCCTTTTCCCAGGCTTCAAGGAAAGTTGAATTCTTTCCTTGAAGAAGGTTGAATTATTTCTTCCTTTAGGTTTCTGTCCTCCTGAGGTTGGTCCAGTGGTTTATGTGAGCTTTGTATAGGGTGAGATTTGTGATGAGTTTTTATTTGTTTATTTGTTTGTTTTTTTTTCCCTCTAATAGACAAGGCTGAGTGAGGTGGTACTCCTATATGCTGATGACTGGGTCTGTATTTTTGTTTTGTTTGTTTTTTAGATGAGGCGACCTGCATGGGGTGCTACTGTTGGTTGGGTTATGCTAGGTTTTGTATTCAAGTGGTTTCCTTTGTGTGAGTTCTCAGTATTTTACACTCCCTAGGGTTAGTTTTCTGGTAGTCTAGGGTCTTGTAGTCAGTGTTCCCACTGCAAAGGCTCAGGCTTTGATCTCTGGTCAGGAACAAATGTTCCATAAGTGGTTTGGTATGGCATTAAGGGAGAGTAAAACAAATATCCAAAAATAACAAACCAGAAATGAACCCCAGACTAATGGCAGTTACCAAATCAGGCAACTAATAATTAAAATAATGGAATATACACATATGCATATACACCTATGTGCAAAGTGAAAACAGTCCAACAAAATACAGTAGATTGATCCAGCAAACAAAGGTAATTAAAAAAACTAACTTAAGAACAAACTGGAAAAGAAAACTAAAGCAAGGTGCCAAGTAGGGAATAAAGCAATGAAAACAAAATAACAAATAGTTGAAGGAAAGGAAAGAAAAAATAGATATGCAAAGGTAAATGGAGGTAGATGAGGAAGATTTATATACATTAAAGTTTAACTGTAAGGGGAAAAGAACAGTAGGAAAGGCAAATAAAGGAATAAATGTAGAAAAATATAGGTTTTAAAAATTAAAATCATAAAAAAGAAAAAAGAGAAACAAAAAAGCAGAGAGAAAAAAAAAAAAAAACGAGGAAAAAAGGGAAAATTCCAAAGAACTGCAAGAGCCCAATACAGAGGCAGAGATTTATGACAATAATAAAAAGTATGATTGAATATACACACATATATATACACCCATAAGCAAAATCAAAACGGTCCAACAAAAATTAAGTACAATAGATTGACCTGGTGAACAAAGGAAACCAAAAATTATATCTACCCTAACAAAACTAATTGAAACACAAAATGGGAAAGAAAACTAAAGCAGGGTGCCAATTGCAGAATAAAGCAATGAAACTAAAACTAACAAATATGTTTTGAGGAAAGGAGAGAAAGAAATGAAAGAAAGAATAAATATGCAACGTTAAATAGAGGTAGATAAAGAAGATTTGTATACGTTAAAGATTAACTGCAAGGGGAAAAGAACAGTAGGGAATGTGCACAAGGGAATAAAGGTACACTAATAATAGGTTTAAAAAATTAAAATTTAAAATTATGAAAAGAAAGAAGAAAAATCCACTAAACTGCAAAAGCCCAACATAGAGGCAGAGGTTTATGACAACAATAAAAAATTGTGACTGAGGGAAAGAAAAAAAAAGGCTCAAACTTTTAATTGGATTTCTTAATGACAAAAAGTTCAACAACTCTAATATGGGAGAGGGGTGGGGAGGGGAAGGAAATAAAGAAAAAAGAAATCCAAAAGAATCTACAGAACAAGTAAGAAAATAAGAACAATAAATATTTTTCTTGAGTCACTGTTCTTAGAGTCCCTTCCTGTGCTTACCTCACTAGGATGCCCTCCAACACTGCTGATCTCTGGACCTGCTAGAAAGCTGCTCAGATTTTAATCTGGTCCTATGCTTCTGTGTTCTTGCCTCCAATGTCCACAGCTGTCAGACCTAGTTCCCTTTTGTGGGGACTCTCAATGTCCTTTTATATATTCCATAGACACAGAGTCTGCCGTTTTGATTGTGTGGATTTAATCTGCAGCTTGTACAAATGGTCTGAGGGTTTTGTCTTCTTCCTTAGCCACATTGCCCATATGTTTCAATTGTGATTTTATTTTCACTTCTGGATATGAGCCATCCACTGGGGTTTAGCTCCTGAGGCTACCCTGGAGGACTTGGCTTTGCCCCTCTGAGGGCCAGGTGTGGAGGTGGTGCAGCTGCTTGGGTCACAGGGGTTATGGCAGCACCAGGTGCTCAGGGTGTTGGCAGCTAGATTATTAGGAAATACAGAGCTCTTGCTTGGAGAACCCCGTCCCTGACAGAGAAGCTTGAAGACCAAGGTCTACAGAGTTGCAAAGAGTCAGACAAGACCTACGTGACCCTGCATATGACTTCATTTTTTGTTGTTTATTACTATTATTATTTGCCTGTGGCAGTTCTGGCCCAGTGAGGATTGAGCATGAGGGTGGTGCAGCTGCTTGAAGTAGTCCTTTCCTTATTGGAACCATGAAGTGATGAGACCAGATGTCATGATCTTATTTTTCTGAATGCTGGATTTTAAGCCAACCTTTTCACTCTCCTTTCACAGTCATCAAGAGGCTCTTTAATTCTTCTTCACTTTCTGTCATAAGGGCAGTGTCATCTGCATATCTGAGGTTATTGATATTTCTCCTGGCAATCTTGATTTCATTTTGTGCTTCTTCCAGCCCAGCATTTCTCATGATGTATTCTTCATATAAGTTAAATAAGCAAGGTGACAATACACAACTTTGATGTACTCCTTTCCTTATTGGAACCAGTCTGATGCTCCATGTCCATTGACGCTTCAGCTTTAGCATCAGTCCTTCCAATGAATATTCAGGACTGATTTTCTTTAAGATTGACAGGGACTCTCAAGAGTCTTCTCCAACACCACAGTTCAAAAGCATTAACTCTACAGTGCTCAGCTTTCTTTATAGTCCAACTCTCACATCCATACATGACTACTGGAAAAACCATAGCCTTGACTAGATGGACCTTTGTTGCCAAAGTAATGTCTCTGATTTTTAATATGCTGCCTAGGTTGGCCATAACATTTCTTCCAAGGAGCAAGAGTCATTTAACTTTGAATTTCATGGCTGCAGTCACCATCTGCAGTGGTTTTAAAGCCCCCCAAAATAAAGTCTATCACTGTTTCCCCTTATATTTGCCATGAAGTGATGGGACCAGATGTTATGATCCTAGTTTTCTGAATGCTGGATTTTAAACCAACCTTTTCACTATCCTTTCACAGTCATCAAGAGGCTCTTTAGTTCTTCTTCAGTTTCTGTCATAAAGGTAGTGTCATCTGAATATCTGAGGTTATTGATATTTCTCCTGGAAAGCTTTATTCTAGCTTGTGCTTCATCCAGCCCAGTATTTCTCATGATATATTCATCATATAAGTTAAATTTGAAAACCTTNTATTATTATTTGCCTGTGGCAGTTCTGGCCCAGTGAGGATTGAGCATGAGGGTGGTGCAGCTGCTTGAAGTAGTCCTTTCCTTATTGGAACCATGAAGTGATGAGACCAGATGTCATGATCTTATTTTTCTGAATGCTGGATTTTAAGCCAACCTTTTCACTCTCCTTTCACAGTCATCAAGAGGCTCTTTAATTCTTCTTCACTTTCTGTCATAAGGGCAGTGTCATCTGCATATCTGAGGTTATTGATATTTCTCCTGGCAATCTTGATTTCATTTTGTGCTTCTTCCAGCCCAGCATTTCTCATGATGTATTCTTCATATAAGTTAAATAAGCAAGGTGACAATACACAACTTTGATGTACTCCTTTCCTTATTGGAACCAGTCTGATGCTCCATGTCCATTGACGCTTCAGCTTTAGCATCAGTCCTTCCAATGAATATTCAGGACTGATTTTCTTTAAGATTGACAGGGACTCTCAAGAGTCTTCTCCAACACCACAGTTCAAAAGCATTAACTCTACAGTGCTCAGCTTTCTTTATAGTCCAACTCTCACATCCATACATGACTACTGGAAAAACCATAGCCTTGACTAGATGGACCTTTGTTGCCAAAGTAATGTCTCTGATTTTTAATATGCTGCCTAGGTTGGCCATAACATTTCTTCCAAGGAGCAAGAGTCATTTAACTTTGAATTTCATGGCTGCAGTCACCATCTGCAGTGGTTTTAAAGCCCCCCAAAATAAAGTCTATCACTGTTTCCCCTTATATTTGCCATGAAGTGATGGGACCAGATGTTATGATCCTAGTTTTCTGAATGCTGGATTTTAAACCAACCTTTTCACTATCCTTTCACAGTCATCAAGAGGCTCTTTAGTTCTTCTTCAGTTTCTGTCATAAAGGTAGTGTCATCTGAATATCTGAGGTTATTGATATTTCTCCTGGAAAGCTTTATTCTAGCTTGTGCTTCATCCAGCCCAGTATTTCTCATGATATATTCATCATATAAGTTAAATTTGAAAACCTTTATATTCTAGAAATTTGAGGATCAATAATATCACTAATATTCAATTACAATTAGTTTAGACATTTATTTGAAAAGGAGAGAGAAGAGTTAGGATGCTCCATGCCAAAAAAAAAAAAAAA
>SJYW01002611.1:231778-260931 GCA_006410735.1 Raphicerus campestris
TGAGTCCACCACGGGTATACATGTGTTCCCCATCGTGAGCTCCCCTCCCACCTCCCGCCCTGTACCATCCCTCTTGGTCATCCCAGTGCACCAGCCCCAAGCATCCTGTATCATGCATCGAACCTGGACTGGTGATTCATTTCATGTATAATATTATACATGTTTCAATGCCATTCTCCCAAATCATCTTGCCCTCTGCCTCTCCCACAGAGTCCAAAAAACTGTTCTATACATCCATCCATGTCTCTTTTGCTGTCTCACATACACGGTTATCTTTACCATCTTTCTAAATTCCGTATATATTGTTTAGTATACTGTATTGATGTTTTTCTTTCTGGCTTACTTTACTCTGTATAATAGGCTCCAGTTTCATCCACCTCATTAGAATTGATTCAAATGCATTCTTTTTAATGGCTGAATAATACTCCATTGTATATATGTACCACTGCTTTCTTATCCATTCATCTGTTGATGGACATCTAGGTTGCTTCCATGTCCTGGCTATTATAAATAGTGCTGAGATGAACATTGGGGTACACGTGTCTCTTTCAATTCTGGTTTCCTTGGTGTGTATGCCCAGGAGTGGGATTGCTGGCTCATAAGGCAATTCTATTTCCAGTTTTGTAAGGAATCTCCACAGTGTTCTCCATAGTGGCTGAACTAGTTTGCATTTCCACCAACAGTGTAAGAGGGTTCCCTTTTCCTCACACCCTCTCCAGCATTTATTGCTTGTAGACTTTTGGATTGCAGCCATCCTGACTGGCATGAAATGGTACCTCACTGTGGTTTTGATTTGCATTTCTCTGATAATGAGTGATGTTGAGCATCTTTTCCTGTGTTTGTTAGCCATCTGTATGTCTTCTCTGGAGAAATGCCTATTTAATTCTTTGGCCCATTTTTTGATTGGGTCATTTATTTTTTTGGAGTTGAGCTGCAGGAGTTGCTTGTGTATTTTTGAGATTAATTCTTTGTCAGTTGCTTCATTTGCTATTATTTTCTCCTATTGTGAAGGTTGTTTTTCACCTTGCTTATAGTTTCATTTGTTGTGCAGAAGCTTTTAATTTTGTAATCCTAATTAAAATTAAAGCCTTAGCTTTGACTGGACATACCTTTGTTGACAAAGTAATATCTCTGTTTTTTACCAAGTAAACTGATGTGGTCTTTTTTCATTCTTCCAGGGATTTTTCCTGTTCTTTAATTGGAAGTTGTTCCTCTGTTTTTTTCATTTTACTAAACTTTGTCTATGTCTATGAATTTAGGAGGAACAGTTATTGAAGTCGTGATTTTATGAGGCAGGATCCCTGTTTAGAAAGTTGTGTACCCAATATTTTTAGTGTAAAGCCTGATTTTATTTTGGGTCCCAACCTGTATTTCCTCAGAATGTGCTGGCCATTATCCCTTTGATAGTGAGTGTGATTGATGTTATGCTATTCAGAGTCTGTGCTGGAAATGAGGTGGATTTCCCCTTTGATCCATGGCTGTCATTGCCTTTTTGGGATTAAGGTTTTCTCTCCAGTTATTGGAATATAAGTCTTGAGAGTCAGGTTCCATCAGGCTCCATTGCCATGGTGTGCCCTGCTCCTAAGGAAGTGACCGCTGAAACAAATAAGGGCTGTGCAGACGTAGAAAACCGATGCACCATCCATGTAGGCACCCACAGTTACGCTCAGAAGCAGCACAAGGTTGCATCCCATTGTCTTTTGTGTTCATCCCAAACTTAGTGCAAGGCTATGGTGTGGAGTGGGCTCAGACTAGGGGCTGGGACACACTGGCTGCAGGAATCAATGTGGCCATGCTGCTGCCTGGGACCTGGACTGACTCTTTGGCAAACTTCTCCCAGGACCTGAATGCCACAGATTCAGCACTAAACTGTGATGTGAAGTGGATAGATCTAGGGCACTTCTGCTGGGAAATGATTCACTCCATACCTCTGACCAGGGCCTGTCTGATAGAGAACAGCCCCCAGCATGTACAAGCTTAAAATATGAGCTGTGGCTAGAGTTGCCACTGTTATGTACACATTAATGATAGACTTCACAAGTACTCCTGACTACACACCCCTAGGCTGTCACCACTCAGCTAGACCAAGTGATCTTCGAGGGTCTGTCTGAGATTCAGTGCTTATCCCCTGCTCATTCTTGTGGTGCTACCCAGTTTGTTCACAGACAACACCTGATTGGTTCAAGCCATCTGCCCACACGTGTGTACTAACAGTAGTTTCCATGGTTCCACCCAGATCACAGCCATGGTGCCTCACTCTGTATTCATAGCTATATCAAATCCCTGTCCTGATTTTGGACCAGGCTGTGGTGTGGAGTGAGCAGGACTGAGTGCTAACCCCTTCAGATTGGGGAGTTCAACAAGGTGGCAGTCACTAGCACAGGTTTCTTCCCACCTTGACATAATAGCAAGCTGGCATGCCAACACTCTTCAGGAGTGAAATATAAGCTTCTTCAGTCCCTCAGTCCATCTTAGTAGATTTCCCAGTAGGAAAGGGTGCACCCCGGATGAAAGGCTGCCCATATGGACCTTCTCCTTACAGACACCTCCCAGGGATGCTGATCCTGACCTGATGCCCTCCTCCTGTTATACCCAGTTATGTGGAAATCTTTCTTGCAGCTTTGATTGTATAGGAAACCTTCTGCCAGTTTCCAATTAGTTTTCCTTGAGAAATTTTCCACATTTAGATATACTTTTATATATTTGTGGGGGCACATGAACCTCACATCTTCCTACTCCATTTTGATTCCTCTTCTCAAATTCACAGTAGTATGTGTTCCCTGATATGTTTTCTTTCAATCATACAGGACATAAGTTAGTGACAAAAGCAATCAATGTATCAGATCATGAAAGTCATTGTTTTCTTTTACAACATTATGTAGCAAAGGATTTTTTTTTTAAGATACATTATGAGATCACTGATTCCCAGGTGGCTCAGTGGTAAAGAATCTGCCTGCCAACGCAGAAGACATGGGTTTGATCCTTGGGTCAAAAGATTCCCTGAAGGGGGAGATGGCAACCGACTCCAGTATTCTTGCTAGGAAAATCCCATTCACAGGGGAGCCTGGTGGACTACAGTCTGTGGGATCACAGAGTCAGACACAACTGAGAAACCAGCCACAAATGAGATAACTATTTGCTTATAAATATAAAGCTACACAAATTTTTGATCAGCATTCATTTGTAGTAAAACTAGAGAAGTATTATATCTAACAAACTTATAATGCAATATTACTAGAACATAGTAGTTGGATAAAAGATTAAAGTGTCTGTCAATAAAGCAGAAATAGATGTTTTTCTGGAACTCTCTTCCTTTTTCCATGATTCAGTGGATGTTGGCAATTTGATCTCTGGTTCCTCTGCCTTTTCTACATCCAGCTTAAACATTTGGAAGTTCACAGTTCACGTGTTGCTGAAGCCCGACTTGGAGAATTTTGAGCATTACTTTACTAGTGTGTGAGATGAGTCCAATTGTGCAGTAGTTTGAGGGTTTTTTGGTATTGCCTTTATTTGGGATTGGGATGAAAAGTGACATTTTTCAGTCTTGTGACCACTGCTGAGTTTTCCAAATTTGCTGGCACATTGAGTGCCTCAATTTCACAGCATCTTCTCCCAGGATTTGAAATAGCTTAACTAGAATTCCATCATCTCCACTAGCTTTATTCATAGTGATGCTTACTAAGGCCCACTTAACTTCATATTCCAGGATATCCGGCTCTTGGTAGTGATCACACCATCGTGATTATCTTGGTCACGAAGATCTTTTTTTGTACAGTTCTTCTGTGTATTCTTGCCACCTCTTCTTAACATCTTCTTTTTCTGTTAGGTCCATACCATTTCTGTCCTTTACTGAGTCTATCTTAAAGCCTATAACTGTGTGGGTCACAATAAACTGTGGAAAATTCTGAAAGAGATGGGAATACCAAACAACCTGACGTGGCTCTTCAGAAACCTATATGCAGATCAGGAAGCAACAGTTAGAAATGGATATTGAACAACAGACTGGTTCTAAATAGGAAAAGGAGTAGGTCAAGGCTGTACTTAACTTCTATTAAAGAAGCTAAATAGATGCTTATTTAACTTCTATGCAGAGTACATCATAAGAAAAGCTGGGATGGAAGAAGCACAGGCTAGAATCAAGATAGCCGGGAGAAATATCAGTAACCTCAGATATGCAGATGACACCACCTTTATGGCAGAGAGTGAAGAGGAACTAAAAAGCCTCTTGATAAAAGTGGAAGAAGAAAGCGAAACAGTTGCTTAAAGCTCAACATTCAGAAAACGAAGATTATGGCATCTGGTCCCATCACTTCATGGGAAATAGATGGGGCAACAGTGGAAACAGTGTCAGACTTTATTTTGGGGGGCTCCAAAATCACTGCAGATGGTGACTTCAGCCATGAAATTAAAAGCCGCTTACTCCTTGGAAGGAAAGTTATGACCAACCTAGATACCATATTCAAAAGCAGAGACATTACTTTGCCAACAAAGGTCCGTCTAGTCAAGGCTATAGTTTTTACAGTGGTAATGTATGGATGTGAGAGTTGGACTGTGAAAAAAGCTGAGCACCAAAGAATTGATGCTTTTGAACTGTGTTGTTGGAGGAGACTCTTGAGAGTCCCTTGGACTGCAAGGGGATCCAAGCAGTCAATTCTAAAGGAGATCAGTCCTGGGTGTTCTTTGGAAGTACTGATGCTGAAGATGAAACTCCAATACTTTGTCAACCTCATGCGAAGAGCTGACTCATTGGAAAAGTCTCTGATGCTGGAAGGGACTAGAGGCAGGAGGAGAAGGGGACGACAGAGGATGAGATGGCTGGATGTCATCACTGATTAGATGAACAAGAGTTTGGGTGAACTTTGGGAGTTGGTGATGGACAGGGAGGCCTGGCGTGCTGCAATTCATGGGGTCACACAGTCAAGCATGACTGAGTGACTAAACTTAAACTGAACTGAACAATATTAAACTATGATGTACTGTGCATACCATTTTTTTTTTTAAGAACTACATCAAAAAGAACTTCTTAGAGGCAAGCAGTTTTACGGAACAAACTTACTTTGTTGAATTCCAGAACTTAACTCAGATTATGGTAAACTTTTACATGTTAAAGTCCAATCTGCTTTTAAAATGTCTAATAGTTGGGGCTTCCCTAATGTCTCAGTAATGGAAACTCTGCCTGCCTATACAGGAGACATGGATTTCATCTGTGATCTGGAGTGATCCCACTTGTCCTAGAGCAACTAAGCTCATGAGCCACAACTACTGAGCCTGTGTGCAGTGTGTCTACTGAAGCCCACGCACCCTAGAGCCTGTGTTTCACAACAAGAGAAGCCACCACATGAGAAACTGATGCACTGCAACTAGAGAGCAGCCCTCTTTCACCACAACTAGAGAAAAACACACAGCAACAAAGACCCAGCACATTGAAAATAAATACATAAACTGATGAAATGTTTTAAAATCCTTGCCTTAAAAACTGGTCAACCGCATGTAAAAGAATGAAACTAGAATACTTTTTAACACCATACACAAAGATATATTCAAAATGGATTAAAGATCTAAATGTAAGACCAGAAACTATAAAACACCTAAAGGAGACTATAAAACACCTAGGCAAAACACTCTTCAACATAAATCACAGAAGTATCCTGTNTCTGGCTTACTTCACTCTGTATAATCGGCTCCAGTTTCATCCATCTCATTAGAACTGAGTCAAACTTATTCTTTTTAAGGGCTGAGTAATACTCCATTGTGTATATGTACCACAGCTTTCTTATCCAATCATCTGTTGATGGACATCTGGGTTGTTTCCATGTTCTGGCAATTATAAATAATGCTGCAATGAACATTGGGGTACATGTGTCTCTTTCAATTCGGGTTTCCTCGGTACACTGAACATTTCTGAATAAGTAAAGTCAGTTCAGTTCAGTCACTCAGTCATGTCCGACTCTGCGACACCATGAATCACAGCATGCCAGGCCTCCCTGTCCATCACCAACTCCCAGAGTTCACTCAAACTCATGTGCATCGAGTCAGTGATGCCATCTAGCCATCTCATCCTCTGTTGTCCCCTTCTCCTCCTGCTTCCAATTCCTCCCCAAATCAGAGTCTTTTCCAATAATTCAACTCTTTTCATGAGGTGGCCAAAATACTGGAATTTCATCTTCAGCATCAGTCCTTCCAAAGAACACCTAAGACTGATCTCTAGAATGGACTGCTTGGATCTCCTTTCAGTCCAAGAGACTCTCAAGAGTCTTCTCCAACAACAATTCAAAAGTATTAATTCTTCAGTGCTCAGCTTTCTTCACAGTCCATCTCTCACATCCATACATGACCACTGCAAAAACCATAGACTTGACTAAACGGACCTTTGTTGGCAAAGTAATGTCTCTGCTTTTCAATATGGTATCTAGGTTGGTCATAACTTTCCTTCCAAGGAGTAAGCGTCTATTAATTTCATGGCTGCAATTACCATGTACATTGATTTTGGAGCCCCAAAAATAAAGTTGACACTGTTTCCACTGTTTCCCCATTTATTTTCCATGAAGTGATGGTACCAGATGCCATAATCTTCGTTTTCTGAATGTTGAGCTTTAAGCCAACTGTTTCACTCTCCACTTTCAGTTTCATCAAGAGACTTTTTAGTTCCTTTTCACTTTCTTCCATATAGGTGGTATAATCTGCATATCTGAGGTTATTGTTATTTCTCCTGCAATCTTGATTCCAGCTTGTGCTTCTTCCATCTCAGCTTTTCTCATGATGTACTGTGCATGGAAGTTAAATAAGCAGGGTGACATTACACAGCCTTGAGGTACTCCTTTTCCTATTTGGAACCAATCTGTCATTCATTGTCCATTTCTAACTGTTGCTTCCTGATCTGCATATAGGTTTCTCAAGAGGCAGGTCAGGTGGTCTTGTATCCCCATCTCTTTCAGAATTTTCCACATTTTATTGTGATTCACACAGTCAAAGGCTTTGGCACAGTCAATAAATCAGAAGTAGATGTTTTTTTTCTGGAGCTCTCTTGCTTTTTCCATGTTCGAGTGGATGTTGGCAATTTGATATCTGGTTGCTATGCCTTTTCTAAGTCCAGCTTGAACATCTGGAAGTTCACGGCTCACGTTTTTCTGAAGCCTGGCTTGGAGAATTTTGAGCGTTATTTTACTAGTGTATGAGATGAGTACAGTTGTGCAGTAGTTTGATCATTCTTTGGCATTGCCTTTCTTTTGGATTGACATGAAAACTGACCTTTCCAGTATTGTGACCACTGCTGAGTTTTCCAAATTTGCTGGCTGTGAAAGTGCTCTTTCTCAACATCATCTTGTAGGATTTGAAATAGCTCAGCTGGGTAAGTGAATAAGTGAGTAAATTTCCCAAATGAACCTAACTGAAAGGAAGCCTGACATTAGCCAAGAATAAAGGTTACAATACTCCAAGAATACATACATTTTTTATGAATATGAGCTTTTTGGACTGATAATAGGTCAGGCCAATTTACAAAATAAACAAACCAGAAAAAATTTAATAAGATTTAAGATATAGTGTTTAATATGCCACCTTCTTCTTTTTTTATGAGAAGCATAAAAAAGGAGAATAATTCCTTTTTAAAGAAAATCCAAGGTTTTAATCTGTAATAAAAAAAATGACAAGAATTAAAATAGGTAAATTATTATCTGCTTGTAATAGCATCTATCATGCAAAATTTTCAAAAATTTCAAGAGATTTGAAGCTGTGATCATAGTGAAGTCACATACCATTTCAGTCATAATTTTGAACTAAATAAAGGTGGACATTCTATGACAATTTTTTTCTTTTAGAAATCTATCCTAAGGGATTAATGAAAGGTAAGATCAAAGATTTATATTCACAGATGTTCATTAGCATTATTATAGTAACCCAATGTTGAAAATAAACTAAATGTCTAATACAAAAGGCCTGCTAAAACAAAGCATTTTACATACCTAACTACACCATACCTGTATGCACTGAAATGGTATACTTTAAGGAATATTTAAGGATAAGGAAAATAAGGAGGAATGACCAAAATAGCAGAATATGACCTTGAACTCAATTCTTCTCATGTGAAGTGAAGTGAAGTGACTCAGTCGTATCTGACTCTTTGCAACCCCATGGACTGTAGCTTACCAGGCTCCATTCATGGGATTTTCCAGGCAAGAATACTGGGGTGGGTTGCCATTTCCTTCTCCAGGGGATCTTCCCAACCCAGGGATCAAACCCGGGTCTCCCGCATTGCAGTCAGACGCTTTACCATCTGAGCCACCAGGGAAGCCCAATTCTTCTCGTTGGCACACCAAAATTTCTGCTATTTACAGAGCAACTATTGATAAAACAGACCAGAAGACTAGCAGGGAAAAAAAAAGAAAAAAGGTCTGCAACGAAAATATAAAAAAGAATCGACAATGAGATAGGTAGGAGAGGCAGTATTATGGTCTATATTATAGTCAAGATCTGTACTCCCAGGTGAGGAGAGACCCACAAACTGGATGATAATTAGAATTGCTCAGGGTATCTCCAAGAAATGGGGGAAGGGTGTTTGGGCCCCACATCAGGCTCCCCAGCCCAGGGCTCCTCTAAAATCAAGACAGGCCCTGAAATGTTAGATGTTGAAAGCTAGGGATTCAAACTCCTGAAGATCCAGAGGGCTGTGGGAAATAGAGTCTTCTCATAAAAGGTACATACAAAATCCCATACATTTTCCAAAATTCAGGGTCAGATCCATGGGTGATCATGGAGAATCTCCTGGAGAAACAGGAGGCAATGGAGCTCACCTTGGGGAAAAAAAAAAAAANAAGGCCCACTTAACTTCATATTCCAGGATATCCGGCTCTTGGTAGTGATCACACCATCGTGATTATCTTGGTCACGAAGATCTTTTTTTGTACAGTTCTTCTGTGTATTCTTGCCACCTCTTCTTAACATCTTCTTTTTCTGTTAGGTCCATACCATTTCTGTCCTTTACTGAGTCTATCTTAAAGCCTATAACTGTGTGGGTCACAATAAACTGTGGAAAATTCTGAAAGAGATGGGAATACCAAACAACCTGACGTGGCTCTTCAGAAACCTATATGCAGATCAGGAAGCAACAGTTAGAAATGGATATTGAACAACAGACTGGTTCTAAATAGGAAAAGGAGTAGGTCAAGGCTGTACTTAACTTCTATTAAAGAAGCTAAATAGATGCTTATTTAACTTCTATGCAGAGTACATCATAAGAAAAGCTGGGATGGAAGAAGCACAGGCTAGAATCAAGATAGCCGGGAGAAATATCAGTAACCTCAGATATGCAGATGACACCACCTTTATGGCAGAGAGTGAAGAGGAACTAAAAAGCCTCTTGATAAAAGTGGAAGAAGAAAGCGAAACAGTTGCTTAAAGCTCAACATTCAGAAAACGAAGATTATGGCATCTGGTCCCATCACTTCATGGGAAATAGATGGGGCAACAGTGGAAACAGTGTCAGACTTTATTTTGGGGGGCTCCAAAATCACTGCAGATGGTGACTTCAGCCATGAAATTAAAAGCCGCTTACTCCTTGGAAGGAAAGTTATGACCAACCTAGATACCATATTCAAAAGCAGAGACATTACTTTGCCAACAAAGGTCCGTCTAGTCAAGGCTATAGTTTTTACAGTGGTAATGTATGGATGTGAGAGTTGGACTGTGAAAAAAGCTGAGCACCAAAGAATTGATGCTTTTGAACTGTGTTGTTGGAGGAGACTCTTGAGAGTCCCTTGGACTGCAAGGGGATCCAAGCAGTCAATTCTAAAGGAGATCAGTCCTGGGTGTTCTTTGGAAGTACTGATGCTGAAGATGAAACTCCAATACTTTGTCAACCTCATGCGAAGAGCTGACTCATTGGAAAAGTCTCTGATGCTGGAAGGGACTAGAGGCAGGAGGAGAAGGGGACGACAGAGGATGAGATGGCTGGATGTCATCACTGATTAGATGAACAAGAGTTTGGGTGAACTTTGGGAGTTGGTGATGGACAGGGAGGCCTGGCGTGCTGCAATTCATGGGGTCACACAGTCAAGCATGACTGAGTGACTAAACTTAAACTGAACTGAACAATATTAAACTATGATGTACTGTGCATACCATTTTTTTTTTTAAGAACTACATCAAAAAGAACTTCTTAGAGGCAAGCAGTTTTACGGAACAAACTTACTTTGTTGAATTCCAGAACTTAACTCAGATTATGGTAAACTTTTACATGTTAAAGTCCAATCTGCTTTTAAAATGTCTAATAGTTGGGGCTTCCCTAATGTCTCAGTAATGGAAACTCTGCCTGCCTATACAGGAGACATGGATTTCATCTGTGATCTGGAGTGATCCCACTTGTCCTAGAGCAACTAAGCTCATGAGCCACAACTACTGAGCCTGTGTGCAGTGTGTCTACTGAAGCCCACGCACCCTAGAGCCTGTGTTTCACAACAAGAGAAGCCACCACATGAGAAACTGATGCACTGCAACTAGAGAGCAGCCCTCTTTCACCACAACTAGAGAAAAACACACAGCAACAAAGACCCAGCACATTGAAAATAAATACATAAACTGATGAAATGTTTTAAAATCCTTGCCTTAAAAACTGGTCAACCGCATGTAAAAGAATGAAACTAGAATACTTTTTAACACCATACACAAAGATATATTCAAAATGGATTAAAGATCTAAATGTAAGACCAGAAACTATAAAACACCTAAAGGAGACTATAAAACACCTAGGCAAAACACTCTTCAACATAAATCACAGAAGTATCCTGTATGAACCACCTCCCAGAATATTGGAAATAAAAGCAAAAATAAACAAATGGGACCTAATTAAAATTAAAAGCTTCTGCACAACAAAGGAACCTCTAAGCAAGGTGAAAAGACAGCCTTCACAATGGGAGAAAATAATAGCAAATGAAGCAACTGACAAAGAATTAATCTCAAAAATATACAAGCAACTCCTGCAGCTCAACTCCAGAAAAATAAATGACCCAATCAAAAAATGGGCCAAAGAACTAAATAGGCATTTCTCCAAAGAAGACATACAGATGGCTAACAAACACAGGAAAAGATGCTCAACATCACTCATTATCAGAGAAATGCAAATCAAAACCACAGTGAGGTACCATTTCATGCCAGTCAGGATGGCTGCGATCCAAAAGTCTACAAGCAATAAATGCTGGAGAGGGTGTGGGGAAAAGGGAACCCTCTTACACTGTTGATGGAAATGCAAACTAGTTCAGCCACTATGGAGAACACTGTGGAGATTCCTTACAAAACTGGAAATAGAACTGCCTTATGAGCCAGCAATCCCACTCCTGGGCATACACACCAAGGAAACCAGAATTGAAAGAGACACGTGTGCCCCAATGTTCATCTCAGCACTGTTTATAATAGTCAGGACATGGAGGCAACCTAGATGTCCATCAACAGATGAATGAATAAGAAAGCAGTGATACATATATACAATAGAGTATTACTCAGCCATTAAAAAGAATGCATTTGAATCAATTCTAATGAGGTGGATGAAACTGGAGCCTATTATACAGAGTAAAATAAGCCAGAAAGAAAAACATCAATACAGTATACTAAAGCATATATATGGAATTTAGAAAGATGGTAATGATAACCGTGTATGTGAGACAGCAAAAGAGACACGGATGGATGTATAGAACAGTTTTTTGGACTCTGTGGGAGAGGGAGAGGATGGGATGATTTGGGAGAATGACATTGAAACATGTATAATATCATACATGAAATGAATCACCAGTCCAGGTTCGATGCATGATACAGGATGCTTGGGGCTGGGGCACTGGGATGACCAAGAGGGATGGTACAGGGCGGGAGGTGGGAGGGGAGCTTCATGATGGAGAACACATGTACATCTGTGGCAGATTCATGTTGATGTATAGCAAAACCAATATACAATATTGTAAAGTAATTANAACCATAGACTTGACTAAACGGACCTTTGTTGGCAAAGTAATGTCTCTGCTTTTCAATATGGTATCTAGGTTGGTCATAACTTTCCTTCCAAGGAGTAAGCGTCTATTAATTTCATGGCTGCAATTACCATGTACATTGATTTTGGAGCCCCAAAAATAAAGTTGACACTGTTTCCACTGTTTCCCCATTTATTTTCCATGAAGTGATGGTACCAGATGCCATAATCTTCGTTTTCTGAATGTTGAGCTTTAAGCCAACTGTTTCACTCTCCACTTTCAGTTTCATCAAGAGACTTTTTAGTTCCTTTTCACTTTCTTCCATATAGGTGGTATAATCTGCATATCTGAGGTTATTGTTATTTCTCCTGCAATCTTGATTCCAGCTTGTGCTTCTTCCATCTCAGCTTTTCTCATGATGTACTGTGCATGGAAGTTAAATAAGCAGGGTGACATTACACAGCCTTGAGGTACTCCTTTTCCTATTTGGAACCAATCTGTCATTCATTGTCCATTTCTAACTGTTGCTTCCTGATCTGCATATAGGTTTCTCAAGAGGCAGGTCAGGTGGTCTTGTATCCCCATCTCTTTCAGAATTTTCCACATTTTATTGTGATTCACACAGTCAAAGGCTTTGGCACAGTCAATAAATCAGAAGTAGATGTTTTTTTTCTGGAGCTCTCTTGCTTTTTCCATGTTCGAGTGGATGTTGGCAATTTGATATCTGGTTGCTATGCCTTTTCTAAGTCCAGCTTGAACATCTGGAAGTTCACGGCTCACGTTTTTCTGAAGCCTGGCTTGGAGAATTTTGAGCGTTATTTTACTAGTGTATGAGATGAGTACAGTTGTGCAGTAGTTTGATCATTCTTTGGCATTGCCTTTCTTTTGGATTGACATGAAAACTGACCTTTCCAGTATTGTGACCACTGCTGAGTTTTCCAAATTTGCTGGCTGTGAAAGTGCTCTTTCTCAACATCATCTTGTAGGATTTGAAATAGCTCAGCTGGGTAAGTGAATAAGTGAGTAAATTTCCCAAATGAACCTAACTGAAAGGAAGCCTGACATTAGCCAAGAATAAAGGTTACAATACTCCAAGAATACATACATTTTTTATGAATATGAGCTTTTTGGACTGATAATAGGTCAGGCCAATTTACAAAATAAACAAACCAGAAAAAATTTAATAAGATTTAAGATATAGTGTTTAATATGCCACCTTCTTCTTTTTTTATGAGAAGCATAAAAAAGGAGAATAATTCCTTTTTAAAGAAAATCCAAGGTTTTAATCTGTAATAAAAAAAATGACAAGAATTAAAATAGGTAAATTATTATCTGCTTGTAATAGCATCTATCATGCAAAATTTTCAAAAATTTCAAGAGATTTGAAGCTGTGATCATAGTGAAGTCACATACCATTTCAGTCATAATTTTGAACTAAATAAAGGTGGACATTCTATGACAATTTTTTTCTTTTAGAAATCTATCCTAAGGGATTAATGAAAGGTAAGATCAAAGATTTATATTCACAGATGTTCATTAGCATTATTATAGTAACCCAATGTTGAAAATAAACTAAATGTCTAATACAAAAGGCCTGCTAAAACAAAGCATTTTACATACCTAACTACACCATACCTGTATGCACTGAAATGGTATACTTTAAGGAATATTTAAGGATAAGGAAAATAAGAAGGAATGACCAAAATAGCAGAATATGACCTTGAACTCAATTCTTCTCATGTGAAGTGAAGTGAAGTGACTCAGTCGTATCTGACTCTTTGCAACCCCATGGACTGTAGCTTACCAGGCTCCATTCNGTCAGGTGGTCTTGTATCCCCATCTCTTTCAGAATTTTCCACATTTTATTGTGATTCACACAGTCAAAGGCTTTGGCACAGTCAATAAATCAGAAGTAGATGTTTTTTTTCTGGAGCTCTCTTGCTTTTTCCATGTTCGAGTGGATGTTGGCAATTTGATATCTGGTTGCTATGCCTTTTCTAAGTCCAGCTTGAACATCTGGAAGTTCACGGCTCACGTTTTTCTGAAGCCTGGCTTGGAGAATTTTGAGCGTTATTTTACTAGTGTATGAGATGAGTACAGTTGTGCAGTAGTTTGATCATTCTTTGGCATTGCCTTTCTTTTGGATTGACATGAAAACTGACCTTTCCAGTATTGTGACCACTGCTGAGTTTTCCAAATTTGCTGGCTGTGAAAGTGCTCTTTCTCAACATCATCTTGTAGGATTTGAAATAGCTCAGCTGGGTAAGTGAATAAGTGAGTAAATTTCCCAAATGAACCTAACTGAAAGGAAGCCTGACATTAGCCAAGAATAAAGGTTACAATACTCCAAGAATACATACATTTTTTATGAATATGAGCTTTTTGGACTGATAATAGGTCAGGCCAATTTACAAAATAAACAAACCAGAAAAAATTTAATAAGATTTAAGATATAGTGTTTAATATGCCACCTTCTTCTTTTTTTATGAGAAGCATAAAAAAGGAGAATAATTCCTTTTTAAAGAAAATCCAAGGTTTTAATCTGTAATAAAAAAAATGACAAGAATTAAAATAGGTAAATTATTATCTGCTTGTAATAGCATCTATCATGCAAAATTTTCAAAAATTTCAAGAGATTTGAAGCTGTGATCATAGTGAAGTCACATACCATTTCAGTCATAATTTTGAACTAAATAAAGGTGGACATTCTATGACAATTTTTTTCTTTTAGAAATCTATCCTAAGGGATTAATGAAAGGTAAGATCAAAGATTTATATTCACAGATGTTCATTAGCATTATTATAGTAACCCAATGTTGAAAATAAACTAAATGTCTAATACAAAAGGCCTGCTAAAACAAAGCATTTTACATACCTAACTACACCATACCTGTATGCACTGAAATGGTATACTTTAAGGAATATTTAAGGATAAGGAAAATAAGAAGGAATGACCAAAATAGCAGAATATGACCTTGAACTCAATTCTTCTCATGTGAAGTGAAGTGAAGTGACTCAGTCGTATCTGACTCTTTGCAACCCCATGGACTGTAGCTTACCAGGCTCCATTCATGGGATTTTCCAGGCAAGAATACTGGGGTGGGTTGCCATTTCCTTCTCCAGGGGATCTTCCCAACCCAGGGATCAAACCCGGGTCTCCCGCATTGCAGTCAGACGCTTTACCATCTGAGCCACCAGGGAAGCCCAATTCTTCTCGTTGGCACACCAAAATTTCTGCTATTTACAGAGCAACTATTGATAAAACAGACCAGAAGACTAGCAGGGAAAAAAAAAGAAAAAAGGTCTGCAACGAAAATATAAAAAAGAATCGACAATGAGATAGGTAGGAGAGGCAGTATTATGGTCTATATTATAGTCAAGATCTGTACTCCCAGGTGAGGAGAGACCCACAAACTGGATGATAATTAGAATTGCTCAGGGTATCTCCAAGAAATGGGGGAAGGGTGTTTGGGCCCCACATCAGGCTCCCCAGCCCAGGGCTCCTCTAAAATCAAGACAGGCCCTGAAATGTTAGATGTTGAAAGCTAGGGATTCAAACTCCTGAAGATCCAGAGGGCTGTGGGAAATAGAGTCTTCTCATAAAAGGTACATACAAAATCCCATACATTTTCCAAAATTCAGGGTCAGATCCATGGGTGATCATGGAGAATCTCCTGGAGAAACAGGAGGCAATGGAGCTCACCTTGGGGAAAAAAAAAAAAACACAAAAAACACTACTGGGAACTCTTTTGTATATTTTATTCTACCACAAGAACACTGGTGCTGGAAAGAACTATTTTGAAATCCTCCCTCTAACTAACTAGTGACAGGAACCAGCCCCTCCTATCATTCTGTCAAAATCAGTACTATGATGCCTCAGGCCAAGGAATTATCCTAGTGGAGAGACACTCCACCTACAAGCAGGCCTGCTGTCTTGAACACTCATCCCTACAGCCAGCTTCCTCATGACCTGGCCCTGCCCATCAGTAGCCAGCAGCCTCCACACAGAACAGGAGCTGTTAAGCAACCAGACTGCAGACCAGCCACACTTAGCAGATCACTCATAGTAGTCTGGTTGCTCCAACAGAAGAATGCACACAGCTTTCACAGCAGGGAATCTCTAGAGGATACATCTTGGGTGACCATAGGGGAGTACATTGCTGGGAAGTGTATAGGATATCTCCCACAAAATGCTTCTTCCCCAAGGTCAGAAAACATAACCAACTTTGCAAACACATAGAAATAAAAAGACTAAATTAGGCAAAGTGAAGTCTCAGAGGAATATGTTCCAAACAAAAGAACAAGATAAAACCCCAGCAGAACTGAGTGAAGTAGAGATAACAAATTCCCTAACACAGAGTTCACAATAATAATAAATATGTTCAAAAAACTCAAGGGAAGATTAGACTAACACAGTGAGACGTTTGAACTTAAGATATAAATATATTGTAGAGAAGAGAGAAATTGCAATATATGAACCACATGGTCACCACAAAGCAAAAATCTGTAATATATACACAAAAAAAGAACAGAAACCAAACATAACACTAAAAATAGTTGCTAAATAACAAAGGAATGGAGCAAAAGAAGTTAAAAAAAAAAGGAGTTATGAAAGCAATCCTAGAACCATTAACAAAGTTACAATAAGTACATGCATATCAACAATTGCTTTACATGTGAATGGATGCAATTATCTAATCAAAAGACATAGAGTGGCTGAATGGATAAAATAACAAGACCATGTATATACTACCTCCAAGAAACTAAGTTAAAATCTAAAGACACAGACTGAAAATGAGGGGATGGAAAAAGTAGTCCATACAAATGGAAATGATGAGAAAGGGTAGGGGTACTTATTTCAGACAAAGTGGACTGTAAAATAAAGACCATAACAAGAAAAAAAAGAAAGACTACATAATGATAAATGTATTGATCAACAAAAATATAACAACTATAAATGTGTATCCACCCAATATTGAAACCCATAACACATCAAATATTAATAAACTTAAAGAAATTAACTGTAACAAAACGGTAATAGTGGGCTTTAACACCCCACCTACAACAATGGGCCGATCATTCATTCAGGAAGTCAATAAGGAAAAACTATCCTTAAACACAAAGTATTATGTTACATGCACTAAATAGATTTACAGAGAGCATTCCATCCCAAAGCAGCAGAATACACATTCTTTTCAAGTGCACATGGAACAGTCTCCAGGACCGATCACATAAAGACCACAAAACAAAATCTCAGTACATGTAAGAAAACTGAAATCATATCGGGCACTTTTTCAAACACAATGCTATGAGATTAGATATCAACAACAAGCAAAAAACTAAAACAACAACAACAACAAAAGCACAGAGGCTCAATAATATAGTACTACACAACCAATGGATCCTGAAGAAATCAAAGAAAAAACTTTAAAATATCTGGAGACAACTGAGTACAAAAACACAATGATCCAAAATTTATGCATGCATACTTGCTTGCTCAGTTTTATGTGACTCTCTGCAACACTTTGTACGGTAGTCTACCAAGCTACTTTGTCCATGAGATTTTTCAGGGAAGAATATTAAAATGGGTTGCCGTTTCCTCCTCCAGGGGAACTTCCTGACACAGGGAGAAAACTCACATCTCCTGTGTCTCCTATAATGCATATCCTCTGTCTCCGGAAATTTTACCTGCTGAACCACTGGAAGATCCCAAACTCTATGACATGCAGGAAAACAGTTCTAGATGGAAGAGTATAGCAATAGAAGTCCACCTCAGGAAACAAGAAAAATGTCAAATAAAAAACCTGAACTAATACCTAAGGGAACTAGACAAAGAAGAAAAAATAATCAAAGATATAGACTGGAATAAACCATAAATCAGAGTAGAAGCAAATAAAATAAGGTAAAATGAATAGAAAATATTTATGAAATGAATAAGTGGTTCTTTGAAAAGAAAAACAAAATTGATAAACTTTTAGACAGACTCTTTAAGAAAAAATAGAAAAGACCCAAATAAGTATAAATCAGAAATTAAAAAGAAGGTACAACCAATAGGAGAGAAATACAAAGATTATAAGATATTATGCAAATAATTATACACTGATAACCTAGAAACCCTGGACAAATTCTTTGAAATGTAAAATCTCACAAGATTAACAAGGAAGAACTAAAAGATGCAAACACAGAAATTGCCAGTAATGAAATTGAAATGGTAATTTAAAAACAAACAAACAAAAAGACTCAACAGACACAAATTCAAAATCAGATGACTTCACAGGTGAATTCTACCAAATATTTACAGTGGAGTTAACATCTATTTTTGTTAAATATTCTGAAAAATTTCACAAGCAAGAACACTTCTGAGCTCATTCTATGAGGCAAATATCACCCTGATTTGAATACCAAAATACCAGTCAAAGATGTGAAAAAAAGTTACATATCAGGTCAATATAACTGATAAACATGAATGTAATCATCAGTAAAATATTAGCAAACTGATACTCCAACAATACATTAAAGGATCATACAACATCATCAAATGAGATTTATTCCAGGAATGCAATGATGAGTCAGTGTCTGAAAATCAATGAAAGTAATATCACATTAACAAATTGAAAAATAAAAATCATATAATCATCTTAATAGATACACAACTTTTTTGACAAAATTCAACAACTATTTATGATAAAACCTCTCAAAAAATAGGTATAGAGGAATATACCTCAATGTAATAAAGACTATATATGACAACCCACAGTTAACATCATCTCAATGGTTTAAAACTTAAAACATTTCCTCTAAGACTAAGAGCAAGACAAGTCCGATCTTAAAGGTTTATTCAACATAGCATTAGAAGTACTAGACATAGTAATTAGAAAAGGGAATAAAATGTATCTAAATTATATAGAAAGTATTAAAAATCTCACTTAGTAGTTGATAGGATAATATACATTGAAAATCAGTAAAGAAAATATATAGCTATATAATAAAATATTACTCAACCATAAAAAGGAATGAAATTTTGCCATTTGCAAAAACATGGGTGGACANGAAATTAAAAAGAAGGTACAACCAATAGGAGAGAAATACAAAGATTATAAGATATTATGCAAATAATTATACACTGATAACCTAGAAACCCTGGACAAATTCTTTGAAATGTAAAATCTCACAAGATTAACAAGGAAGAACTAAAAGATGCAAACACAGAAATTGCCAGTAATGAAATTGAAATGGTAATTTAAAAACAAACAAACAAAAAGACTCAACAGACACAAATTCAAAATCAGATGACTTCACAGGTGAATTCTACCAAATATTTACAGTGGAGTTAACATCTATTTTTGTTAAATATTCTGAAAAATTTCACAAGCAAGAACACTTCTGAGCTCATTCTATGAGGCAAATATCACCCTGATTTGAATACCAAAATACCAGTCAAAGATGTGAAAAAAAGTTACATATCAGGTCAATATAACTGATAAACATGAATGTAATCATCAGTAAAATATTAGCAAACTGATACTCCAACAATACATTAAAGGATCATACAACATCATCAAATGAGATTTATTCCAGGAATGCAATGATGAGTCAGTGTCTGAAAATCAATGAAAGTAATATCACATTAACAAATTGAAAAATAAAAATCATATAATCATCTTAATAGATACACAACTTTTTTGACAAAATTCAACAACTATTTATGATAAAACCTCTCAAAAAATAGGTATAGAGGAATATACCTCAATGTAATAAAGACTATATATGACAACCCACAGTTAACATCATCTCAATGGTTTAAAACTTAAAACATTTCCTCTAAGACTAAGAGCAAGACAAGTCCGATCTTAAAGGTTTATTCAACATAGCATTAGAAGTACTAGACATAGTAATTAGAAAAGGGAATAAAATGTATCTAAATTATATAGAAAGTATTAAAAATCTCACTTAGTAGTTGATAGGATAATATACATTGAAAATCAGTAAAGAAAATATATAGCTATATAATAAAATATTACTCAACCATAAAAAGGAATGAAATTTTGCCATTTGCAAAAACATGGGTGGACATAGAGGATATTACACTAACTGAAATAAGTCAGACGGAGAAAGACAAATACTGTATGATTTTAGTGTGTAAAACATATCAAAAATCTATTAGAACTCATTAAAAACTTCAGTATATTTTCAGAATACAAAACTAAAATACAGGAATCTGTTGCATTTCTACACATCAAAACTGAAAAAAAAAAAGAAAGAGAAATTAAGTAAACAATCCCACTTACAATAAACTCAAAAAGAGCAAGACATCTAGAAATAAGATTATAAGATATTGATGAAAGAAACTGAAGATGACACAGAGTTGGAAAGATATTCTGTGTTCATGGATTGCAAGAATTATATATTTTTTAAAATGATCATACTGCCAAAGGCAATCTGTAGATTCAAGGCTGCTGCTGCTAAGTCGCTTCAGTAGTGTCCAACTCTGTGTGACCCCATAGATGGCAGCCCACCAGGCTCCCCCGTCCCTGGGATTCTCAAGGCAAGAACACTGGAGTGGGTTGCCATTTCCTTCTCCAATGCATGAAAGTGAAAAGTGAAAGTGAAGTCGCTTAGTTATGTCTGACTCTTAGTGACCCCATGGACTGCAGCCTACCAGGCTCCTCCATCCATGGAATTTTCCAGGCAAGAGTCCTGGAGTGGGTTTCCATTGCCTTCCCTGATAGATTCAATGCAATCATCAAATTACAATGGCTTTCTTTGTTTATCTGGAACATAAAATATTAAAATTTGTACAGACACACAAAAGACTTTGATTAGTCAAAGCAATCTTGAGAAAGAAGAACAAAGCTGGACTTACCATGATCTTAGACTTTAGTCTATACTACAAGCTAAAGTAGTCTACAAAGGCTCGAACTAGAACAAAGAGGCAATTAGATTAATGGAACAGAACTGGGCACTCAGAAATGTATCTACACTTATTTGGGCAATTAACCTAAAACAAAGGAGGCAATAATATACAGTCGGTAAAAGAGCACCTCTTCAATAAATGATGTTGGGGAAACTAGACACCTACATATAAAATAATGAAACTAGACTACTCTCTCACACCATTCACAAAGTACATTCAAAATGTTAATCCATTAAGAGACTAAGACTTAAAAGTAAGATTTGAAACCATAAAACCTCAGAAGCAAACAAAAGCAGTAAACTCTTTAGTTTTAATATATTTATTTTGAGTGTATCCTCATGCAATGGAAGCAAAAGTAAACAAAGGAGGCCACATCAAACTAAAAAGCTTTTGCAAAATTAAGGAAACTCTCAGGAAAATGCAAAGACCACCTAATGAATGGCAGAGTATATTTAAAATTGATATATCTGATAAGGAGTTAATATTCAAAATGTGCAAAGAACTGATATAAATTAAAAATGAAAATAAAATAAATGACCTGATTAAAATATAGGCAGAAGTTCTGAAAAGACTTTTTTCCTCAAAGAAGATATACAGATAGCACATGAAAAGACCCTCGCCATCTTTATCAGAAATATTCAAATTAAAAGAAAAGTGAGATATCTCACACCTGTCAGAATGACTATTATCGAAAATATATAAAATTACAAGTGTTAGTGAGGATGTGGAGAAAAATGAAATCCTCATAATCTGTTGGTGGGAATGTACATCAGTGCAGCCACTATGGAAAACATTATGATGATTACTCAAAATATATATATTTTAAAAACTACCATTTTATCCAACAATTCCACTCTTGTGTGTTTATCTAAAGAAAAGAAAACTAATTTTCAAAACCAAACAAACATGCACTTGTATGTTCATTGTAGCCTTATTTGTAATTATCAAGATACAGAAGCAATCTAATTGCTCATGCATGCTACACTTCAGTTGTGTTCAACTTTTGGCAGCTCTGTAGACTGTAGACCAACAGACCCCTCTATCCATGGAATTCTCCAGGAAGAATACTGGAGTGGGTCGCAATGTCCTCCTCCAGGGGATCTTTCTGACCTAGGGGTCAAACACGTGTCTATTACATCCTCTACATTAGTAGGCAGGTTCTTTGCCACCGACCCCACCTGGGAAGCCACCTAAGTGCCCATCAATAGATAAACAGATAAAGACTATGTATAGATATATAATTAAATATTACTCAGTTATGAAAACAGAATGAAATTTTGCCACTTGCAAATACATGAATGGACCTAGAGGATATTATGCAGACTGATATAAATCAGATAGAGAAAAAACAAATATTGCCTAATTTCACTTACACGTGGAATCTAAGAAACAAAACAAATGAACAAACATAAGTGAAACAGAGTTATAGACACAGAAAAGCAACAGGTGTGGGATGGGAGAAAAAAAAATAGGTGAGGGTGATTTCAGAGATACAAACTTCCAGTTGCAAAATAAGTGACTCATGGACATGAAATACAGAGTTAATAACTTCGTAGTAACTTTGTATAGTGACATACCATAACTTGACTTACCGTGCTGACCATTTTGAAATGTAGAGAAATATTTTCTATGTGACATATCAGGAAGTTAAATTGTGTGCTAGGTTAGTTATATTTCCAAAACAAATAAACAAACTCATAGAAGTGATCAGATTTGTGACTACGAGAAGCAACAGGTGCCTGAGGGTGAATTGGAGGAAAGTAGTAAAAAAGTATAAGCTTCCAGTTATAAGATACATACTTAAGATGTAACATACAATATAATACACATAATTTACACTGTTATATGTTACATATGAGAGTTACTAAGAGACTAAATGCAAAGAATTCTCCTTACAAGGAAAGACTTTTTAATATTTATTTAATCTTGTATTTATAATTGATGATGATCAGACTAGACTTATTTTATCTAATGATGTGTATAAGTCAAATTATCATGCTGCACACCTTAAAGAGAACTGTATGTTAATTACATCTCAATAACACTGGAAGGAAAACAGTGTCAAGGACACTCAAGAACACCTGCAACTTATCACAGTACTGGACTTCTACCTCCCTCTAGTGATAGCTTTTAGCAACCAACCATATACAGGTAAGCACAACTTTAGTTTGCAGCACCAACCATAATCTTTTGAAAAGAAATTTTGCCATGTTGCAGTTATTATTTTTTTTGTCTTTATAAACTCCTGCCTTTTCTCTGACAATAAAGTTAGCTTTACTTGATTTAGCATATTCTTTGATTTTGCTTTTTTTTTTAAAGCAGCGTCAGTATTATGAATTACTTTAATTTTCAAAATATTTTACAAATTCTTCCAATAAAATTTGTGTTGTTTTGGCATAAAATGTTTATTGAGCAAATAATGTGTTATATTTCATGACATTAATCATGAAAAATACTTTTTTAAACTTATTTTTTAACTGAAAGATAATAGCTTTGCAGAATTTGTGGTTTTCTGTCAGAAATCAATAAGAATCAGCAATAGAACACCCATATCCCCTCCTCCCGAACCTCCCTCCCATTTCCCTCTCCTTCCTACCCTTTTAGACTGTCACAGAGCCTCTGCTCTTTTAGTTCCCTGAGTCATATAGCAAATTCCCATTAGCTATTTATTTTACATATGCTATTGTAAATTTCAATGTTACTGTACCAATACATCTCACCCTCTCCCTCCTCCCATCCCACTGTGTCCATATATCTGTTCTCTATGTCTGTTTCTCCATTGCTGTTCTAAAAATAAATTCATCAGTATTTGGATTTCATACATCCATGCATCAATATACAGTACTTTTTTTTTCTCTTTCTTACTTACTTCACTCTGTATAATAGACGCTAGACACCTAAAAAAGAAACAAAGCTATATAAAGCAAAAATCAGATGAAATATAAGGGAAAAGAAAAAGATATAAAATCATTAGCATTTAATATTCCTGAGAATGTTTTATAAACTGCAGAAAAATAAGAATAGGAACATCTTGAATGATGCCATTAATAATTTAGATATAATAAATTTATATATATTAATATATACTAATCTTTTATCCTACACAAATATATTTAAATTTTGTATCTCATACATTGCTTCAGCTGTCCCTTCAGTTCAATTCAGTCGCTCAGTCATGTCAGAATCTTTATGACCGCATGGACTGCAGCACACCAGGCTTTTCTGTCCAGCACCAGCTGCCGGAGATTACTCAAACTCATATCCATTGAGTCAGTGATGCCATCCAACCATCTCATCCTCTGTCATCCCCTTCTCCTCCTGCTTTCAATCTTTCCCAGCATCAGGGTCTTTTCCAATGTGTCAGTTCTTGACATCGGGTGGCCAAAGTATTGGGATTTCTGCTTCAGCATTAACCCTTCCAATTAATATTCAGGACTGATCTCCTTTATGATGGACTGGTTGGATCTCCTTGCTGTCCAAGGGACTCTCAAGAGTCTTCTCCAACACTACAGTTCAAAAGCATCAATTCTTCCGGGCTCAGCTTTCTTTTTAGTCCAACTCTCACATCCATACATGACTACTGGAAAAACTATAGCTTTGACTAGATGGATCTTTGTTGGCAAAGTAATGTCTCTGCCTTTTAATATGCTATCTAGGTTGATCATAACTTTTCCTCCAAGGAGCAAGCTTCTTTTAATTTCATGGCTGCAGTCACCATCTGCAATTTTGGAGCTCCCCAAAATAAAGTCTGTCACTGTTTCTATTGTTTCCCTATCTACTTGCCATGAAGTGAGGGGATAGGATGCCATGGTCTTAGTTATCTGAATGTGGAGTTTTAGGCCAAATTTTTTCTCTCCCCTTTTACTTTCATCAAGAGGCTCTTTAGTTCTTCTTCAGTTTCTGCCATAAGGGTGGTGTTATCTCCATATCTGAGGTTATTTATATTTCTCCTGACAATCTTGATTCCAGCTTGTGCTCCATCCAGTCCAGCGTTTCTCATGATGTATTTTGCATATAAGTTAAATAAGCAGCATGACAATATACAGCCTTGACGTGCTCCTTTCCCAATTTGGAACTAGTCTGTTGTCCCATGTCCTTTTCTAACTGTTACTTCCTGACCTGCATACAGATTTCTCAGGAGGCAGGTCATGTGATCTGGTATTCCCATATCTTTGAAAATTTTCCAGTTTGTTCTTATCTACACATTCCACACAGTCAAAGGACTCTTGAGAGTCCCTTCTATTGCAAGGAAATCCAACCAGTGCATCCTAAAGGAAATCAGTCCTGAATATTCGTTGGAAGGACTGATGTTGAAGCTGAAACTCCAATACCTTGGCCACCTGATGCAAAGAGCTGACTCATTTGAAGATCATGATGCTGGGAAAGATTGAAGGTGGGAGGAGACAGCGATGACAGAGGATGAGATGGTTGGATGGCATCACCATCTTAATGGACATGAGTTTGAGTAAATTCTGGGAGTTGATGATCAACAGGGAGGCCTGACATGCTACAGGCCATGGGTCACAAGAGTTGGACAGCAATGAGTGACTGAACTGAACTGAACACAGTCAAAGGCTATGGCATAGCCAATAAAGAAGAAGCAGATGTTTTTCTGAAACTCTCTTGCTTTTATTTAATTTGCATCTTTTGCAGATACTTACTGGCCCTTTTGAAAGCATGTTTATATTAGTGATTTATCTTAGAACATCACCAGCATGATACATATTTTTCCTGTCCTAAGAAAATCACAGAAACATTTACATCAGTTGTTACAAAACAAAAACATATTCAGTATAAGTGTCTTTCTTGTACAAACATACAAGTAATTATAGATGACTGTTCTATGTGCTTTAGGAAGTTGTGGGTTGCCAGGAAAGATCTCTATCTACTCTGTGAATTTTATGTGTTAAGACTTTTAAAGAGTGCAAATGTAAATAAGGGGGAAAATGTAATAGTCATCCAAATGACAAATGATAAAGTTATTCTTCATAAATAGAGATAATACTACTTTCTACTCATCATTTGTAATATTTCCTTATTAGTAGTGATTGATATGAGTCAATATATATCTATATTGGATGAGAATAGTCTTCTTTGTGTTAATTTAACAACTCAAGGCATATTTATTGAATGAATACTGTATTGCTGATCCTGTTCACCGCACCAATTGTCTCACACTTCACAGTGTCCACACTGATTGTTTAACCCAGGGTAGGCAAGGCTTGAGCTAAGGGGCTTGGAGGAGACTAGTGAAGTCATAGGAACTACAAGCACATTTATTCTCTCCTGGCTGGCACAGTGACCATAACATTATTTGCTCCTCGCTGACACAGCAGCTGTAGCAGTAGACATGCTACATTCTCTACTCTCTTGAATGACCTAACTGTGATGCAGCAGTAAATGCCACCACTTTCTAGGTGAGCTGATATATCTCTACAACCCAAAGTATCTCGTGACCAAGTGAGTACCTCCTGATGTGCATGTGCAGTGCTACAAATGATCTCAGCTATTACATAGTCATTATTTGCCAATGTGGGACAAGAGAGCCTGGACTCACCATCTTGGTTAATTCACTCTCTCCCTGAAAATACTCTGTGGAAGACACTATGATAAGCACCACAAGGCAACAACAATAACAACAACAAAAAATGATTAACTTGCTTTTCAGGAACTTAAATTCTGAAAAGAGAAAATTATAGAAAAATAAATATGGTATATGTTCAGATATCCACAGTTGCAGTGAGAAGAAAACAATGGGCTATTAAAATTCAGAGGGTAGAGAGTTACTATGCTCAGTGATAAGGAATCTACTTGCACTGAAGAAGCTATAGGAGATGTGGGTTTGATCCTTGCGTGGGGAAGATTATTGGAGGAGGGCACAAAAATCCTCCTATTCTAGCCCTCATATTCTACCCTGGAGAATCCCATGGAGAGAGAAGACTGACAGGCTACAGTCCATAGCATCACACAGAATCTTATATGACTGAAGAAACTTAGCATGCACGGAGTGTTACCATATGCTTGGTAGGAGTAGGAAAATCTCTTGAAATTATGCAATTTAAATGGCCTTTTGAAGTCAGTAGCATTTTAATACGTGGAAATAGGACAAGGGAAAGGAATTCAGAAGACTGGAGGCCCCAAAGACATGCACCTGCCCCTCCATAGCTATTCTAGCCATTTGCTGTAGGACATACATACAAAGGAACAAGATGAAACAAAACTTTCTTGCCTCCAGTGGGATGCATGAGTTCTTGAGTTGTGAGTAGGACATAAAGATGACTGAAGCTAAAGCTTTACAAGCTTGGCAGAGGAACAATAGCTCAGGTGTTGGAAAAAAAGACACCTGTGGCAAATATCATTCATCTCCCAGTTACAGACCCATGTGTATACCAGGATAAAAAGCTGGGGCCAGGCGCTGCCCATTGCTACACTGAGAAATTCTAACTGTAATGTTAACTCTTAATCTACCAGAGGAGAGATGAAGATAAGATGCTAACACAAGGAAATCTTCTCTCCACACCCTAATAGTTATGAGTGTTTATGTGTATTTTTTAATAGAATGGTTGGAAGATGAACTTATAGAAGTCTCCCTTTACTAATACACAAAGAGTAAGAGGTTTCACATAGGATACAAAGGTAAAATTAATGCATCGATCCAGAAAGTCCAACATTTCACTAGTAGGAGCTCAAGAAATTGAAAACAAAAATGAAGCACTTACCAGAACTGGAGAGCATAAGCTTCCAGATGGAAAGAGCTTATTAAATATCCAGCACAAGGAGTGAAAGGAAGTGAACATATGAACACAGAATTGGAAATTTTCAGAACATTAGAAAAAAGTTGTAGCAGCATCTAGAAAGGGAAAAAATGAAATGAAAATAAACCTAGGTAACATACAAGTAGCAGGAATTCCCAACATCACATGTATATAATGATAGAATACATTGAATCAAAGAAAGGGAAATTTTGAATGAAAATAATTTTCAGCTTAAACGATTTTTTTTTTTTTTTTGTCATGAGATGTGGCATGCAGGATCTTCCCCAACCAGGAATTGAACCCATATTCCATGCATTAGGAGCACAAAGTCTTAGCCACTGAACCTCCAGGGAAGTCTCAGCCTTCTCCTAGTATAAGATTTATTCTCAGTCAAAACTCCCAGTATAAGTTTAATACTCAGCCAATCAGTCAAATGTAAATCTAGAATTTTAAATTTTGTAAATGTCAACACAATATCACATATGTAGTATTCTTTCAGAAATATCCAGTTGGAATATAATTATGAGACTAATCAGGCAAATTAAGAATGTTGGACAGTCTGAAAAACAACTTATCCAGACTACTCAAAAATTAGTGCTACAGAAAATAATAAAAGGTTGGAGACTATGCTAGTTCCAAAAAACTAAACAGATATAGTGAATAAATAGTATTCATGAATTTTGATTGGATTTTGATCTTTAAAAAGTACTTGTGAAAGGTTGCTTCCATGTTTTAGCTATTGTAAATAGTGCTGCAGTGAGCAATGGGATACCTGTGTCTTTCGATTTTGGAAGGAGCAAGTGTCTTAATTTCATGGCTGCAATTACCATCTGCAGGATTTTGGAGCCCAAATAAATGAAGTCTAACACTGCTTCCACTGTTTCCCCACCTTTTTGCGTTGAAGTGATGGGACCAGATGCAATGATCTCCATTTTCTGAATGTTAAGCTTAAGCCAACTTTTTCACATCCTCTTTCATTTTCATCAAGAGGCTCTTTTTACTGCAAGTGTAGTGTCATCTGCATATCTGAGGTTATTTCTCTGTGAAATCGAGACTCCACCATTTTTCATGATGTACTCTGCATATACTTTAATAAACGGGGTGACAATATACCGCCTTGACATACTCCTTTCCTATTTGGAAACAGTCTTCTGTCCCATGTCAAGTTATAACCATTACTTCTTGACCTGTATACAGATTTCTCAAGAGGCAGGTGAGGTGGTTTTGTATTCCCATCTCTTGAAGTGTTTTCCACAGTCTGTTGTGACCCACATAGTCCAAGGCTTTGACATAGATAATAAAGCAGAAATAGATGTTTTCTGGAACTCTCTTTGCTTTTTCGATGATTCAGCAGATGTTGTAAATTTGATCTGGTTCCTCTGCATTTTCTTTCTTTTTTAAAAAAATATAAATTTATTTAATTTAATTGGAGGCTAATTACTTTACAACATTGCATTGGTTTTGCCATACATCAACATGAATCTGCCATGGGTGTACACGTGTTCCCCATCCTGAACCCCCCTCCCACCTCCC
>SJYW01002620.1:4775-15429 GCA_006410735.1 Raphicerus campestris
TTTTTTTTTTTTTTTACAAAGTTCATCCATTTTATGGCCTTCAGTGATGTGTAGACAGTTTCTCAGCTCAGAAAGAGGAAATGAACCTCTTGTTGGTCTGATTGTTTGGCTCTTCAGTCCTGGTTTCTCTACTTAATTTTAACCTGAAGGCATTTCACAAAATTATCTAGTTACCTGTTGCATCTGACATGATGCCTGGAGCTATATGTGATTAAATTAGAAGAGAGCTTAGAGTCAGAACAGTAAAAAATAGGGGTAATATTCCAGGTTGAACTCCTCTACCCGAGGTCCCCACGGCCGCAGGACATCCAGTAGAATTTCCATTTTACCCTGAGTGTCAGGCTGCATTAATCCCTGGATCTCAAAGTGTATCTGACAAGGGTGATGTTGCACATTATAAAATAAAGTTTCTCAAGCTCTGCCCATATGTTAGTGATACAGGCAATCTAAGTGTCTGATATATAGAGCATACGTACATTTCCTGCACTGCATATTCTTCCAAATATTTGCTCTTGGCATTGGAAGGTGTCCTCCTGACACAGACAAGTCATTCATTAAGCTGTCAGCACCTTGCCGCCCTGCTCCCACGGAGAGCCCATTTCCCCGTGTTTCTATTTCTTCCCGGATGACCTGTTCACTCATCAGGAGCCGAGTGGTCGCTCTCATAACGGGTGCAACTGAGTTGTTCGCGTCAGCATATGTAAACCAAAGCTCTGCTTCCTCATTTCCAGCGCGCCAACACTTGCCTGGTGGAGGGTACTAATGGGCTGGAAAACCAGCGTAGACTCCTGAGAGTTACGTCCCTGTCAATAGGATGCAGTTCTTGGCTGAGACATCTAAGGAAGGAGCATTAAAAGCAAAGGAGCGGAGCAAACAAGGAACAGAAAAGAAATGTGATGAATTATAAACACTGTTTGAAAATCTGAAAGGGAATTAAGGGAGGTAGTAAGATACCCAGACCTATACATCATAACTATTTGGAACAGGTTATGTGGGAAATTACAAAAATACATTTAACCTAAAACAAAAGCATCTAATATGGCATAGACATGGAACATAAAAAGTGATGGAAATAAATTCCTGAAAAAATACAGCTAAGCTCTCTTGACTTTATCTCTAATTTTATTGTTTCTATTTTAAGAGGGCTTCTGTTTCTGATACATTTACTATTCACTCAAGAATTAAGAAGAGAAAAAAAAAGAGTTACAATGATAATTTGTTTGTTGTTCAAAATCTTAGACAATATTTTCTGAAATAGCCAAGTCCTTTCTCTATTTTCCTTCTTGATCTGTTGCCTAATTCATGATTATGTTTATTCTAGAGAGCAGAAAATGGGGGGAAGAAAAAGAGGGGAAACAATTTGGCCAACTTACTCGTAATTAACAGCTTTGATTCAAGCATCGCAGAAAGTAAACGAAAATCACTAATTTCAATGAGCTCCACTGATAATCTGCACTTTTCAGTTAACTATCCACTCTGCATGATAAGCTCTAGTAGAAATTAAAATACTCATGATAAAATAGGAGACGAATACGCTCTCACACCATCGTTCTTGGCCTGGCTTCATTATTATGAGATGGAGCTGTTAAAACATTGTTATACAGGATTTATATTCTGAGCTTATTCTAAAAAAGACTACCTCACTCATCAAGTCATTGCATATTTTGTGATTTATACTTTGCCCTACTTGAACTTTAGTCCTCACTTAGGTGAAATATCCTCCTCCACAGACTTATAGAAGAAGCACGTGGGGAAAAAAAAACTACCCCCTAACGTCCATGACAAAAGTACCAGACAGAGCCATCTCGATTCTAGAAACACAAATGAAAACAGTGAGAGACTCAAATGTAATCACTGTACTAATTTATCTACCTAGCGCTGGTTTCCTGACCTTGCTAGACTATTACAGGCCGCATAAAATTTCCATTCCCCTCCCACCACCATTTTACAAGAGAAAGGATTTCACTTTTTGGATCAAGATAGGATAAAAATCACTGTTCCATTGTGTTATTATGTACGGATGATCCCCAAGTTAGAGTGGCTTGACTTACAATTTTCTGACATTATAATGATGGCAAAGCAACACGCATTCAGTAGAAACCATATTTCGAATTTTGAATTTTGATCTGCCTTCTTTAGGTAAAGAATGGTGTCTGTTTTATCCATCACCAAACTTCTGGTACTTAGCTAATTACGTCAAACATGGTAGAGACACAGTAACTATCTCATCAGATGTATTATTTTAAAAAGAACGAGCAAGAGTTTTAGGTATTTCTACAGCTCAAAAATTGTTTACAAAACTGATTTTTGTTCTAACATTGAATCCACCTTAAACAATAGTTCTTCCAGGAGCTATAAGTGTGATCCCCAGATTCTAAGCAGAAACCAATGCAAATAATATGATAGTTAAGGAGTCTGTCGGTCAGTTAATTGCTCTGTACTCTTTGACCAACCTTGTAACTATGGTCAGTATATGGTACAGACTTCCCAACAAATTCTAGTTTCAGAATCTTTCCTATTGTTCCCCAAAATACAGTTGACAAATATGTCAACTATATATGCCTTTTTTTTTAGTTTGGAAAATATGACCATCGTCCCCCTGCCCTCCCCCCAAAAAAGTTTGCAGGCTAAAATATCATCTAAAAACATTTATAAAGCTGTGCCTTATCTCATGGAAATTAGGATAAGTCCAAGAAGATATGATAATATCAAGGAATAAGAATTTAAATAATTTAGTCAAGGTATCTGTGTGTGCGTGTGCTCAGTTGTGTCCGACTCTTTGAGATCCCAAGACTGTAGCCCACTGGGCTCCTCTGTCCATGGGATTCTCCAGGCAAGAATACTGGAGTGGGCTGCCATTTCCTCCTTCAGGGGATCTCCCCAACCCAGGGACTGATCCCAAGTCTCCGGCAATGCAGGCATATTCTTTACTATCTGAGCCACCAGGGAAGCCCAATGATGATGGTTTCAGTCAACTTTATATGTGGTTGATTTTTTGGGGGTGGGGCAGGCCATGTGGCTTGCGGGATTGCAGTTCCTGGACCCAGGATTGAACCAGAGCCCTCGACAGTGAAAGCACAGAGTCCTAACTACTGGACTGCGAGGAAATACCCAGCTGTTTTTTCATATAGACATCAGAGTTACTCTCTGAATTTGATTGGACTCACAAATCCATCAGCATTTGTTTGTCTACCTGAAAATGGCTGAGGTTCCGAGCGTCAGATTCAACAAATAATCAGTCTATTTTCTCAGGTTTATCAGTCTGTAGCCGGGGAAATACTGGCAGCCAGAACCACCGAGCAGTCTGCTCAAGAGACAGGAATCTACACGCGACCATTTATTTCAGTGGCAGCTGCTGGAATTATCAGGCTTCCCAGGCAGCAGCAGCGGTGAAGAACCCGCCTGCCAAGGCAGGAGACAGAAGAGACTCGGCTTAGACTGCCGGGTCAGGAAGATCCCCTGGAGGTTGGCACAGCCACGCACTCCAGTGTCCTTGCCTGGAGAAACCATGGGAGAAAGGAGCCTGGCGGGTTTCAGGCCATTGGGTTGCAGAGAGTCGGACACAACTGAAGCAACTTAGCACTCATGCACATCGGAATTTTCTGGGGGTCTGCTTTTCTTTAAGGGTTAACTGACTTATGAGTGTTTTTCACAAACGTGTGCTTTTTTTCTGTATAAGCTGCCTGGGTAGCTTGATAAGTAGAGGGTCAATATAAACAGCATTCCAAAGAAACCTGCCAAATAACACTCAGCAAAGTAAAAATGTCACAAAATATAACTTCACAAACAACAGCCACACACAAAAACAAGTCCCTGACTCGTGACAGATTCAGACACTAAAAGTTACACAAGTTCAGAATATCTATTTTGGAGTTTTTTAATGATTCAGTCAGGGAGATATGTCTTTCTGTCTCTATAGACCCACTCCCTTCCTCATAAAAAAAAAAAAAGGAAAGAAAAAATATATAATCATAGATGTGTAAATATTTAATAATATTCCTTGTGCTACAAGAGTCATCTAGCTATAACATTCAAAATTCTTAAACAAAAATAATACCCAGCTATCACCTTTGACATCTTAGAGTTTGTTTTCACTTGGGGGAGTGGTCACAAATCACTTACCCCCCAATAAAGAAAACTCTATGAGAGGGTAACCGGGTTCTGGAAAGCTTAGAATTCTTAGTTTAAAATTCTATGGGCTTCTTATGCAATAACACACCATATTTACTTAAGAAGGAGTGGTTCCTGGAGAATGTTCACGTCTAAATTTTTAGGTTGAATGAGAACAGGAGCCAAACAAAGTTGGCAATTCGGTGAACAAAGCCTCTGGTTTAAAAGTGGCCTCTGTCCAGAAGGCCTGGACGAAGCTTCTCCCAACCCCCCACTAAAAGGACCAGAGTAAGACAGGAAAGATTGAAAAGCCTGACCTCATAAGCTGAGACTGACGGACAGCTGAGGCCTGAGCCCGGAAGGAGTGTTCAGTGAGTGGGAGTCAGACGGACCTGAGCACACCGGCCGGTTGTGTCCTCTGCGGGGACGGACCGAGGGACGGGAGGAGAGGCCTTGGGAATGCACACGGGGTTCACACCCCTCTCCCAGCCTCAGGGAGGAAGCCGGGTCTACCTGACCGAGAGGCTCTTTTGATGGCTCTGGCTGTCTCTCTTCATCCCTCCTCAGCCCATTCATTCTGTATGTTCTTCTGGAAACAAGCTCCAAAACCAGGCGCATAATAAGAGACAGCAGAGCAAGAGAAGCAGGGGCTGGCGGTGCAACGATGAGTCCTTGGCCACGTAGACCACAAAAAAACACAGCCCACGGTGGACTGCAATTGTCCTTAAAAACATGCGAGGAGCTCTGTCCACCCCCAGCACTTTGGCTGCGGAACTGAAGACAAGTTTTGCTCAGCAAACAAACGAGGAGTGAAAGATCTTGTATCTGACCATTGAACACTACACTCTGAACATCGCTCCTCGATGCATTCTTGTCCACTGGATGATTAAGAAAAGGAACACTCGTGCTAGTCTCAGCAGCGGTTGCTAAACACTTCTTGCGTTTAGAAAATTTTAATCATTCAATCCTCAAAAATCCCTAGGAGGAGGTTTAAATGATTATCCCCATTTCTCTGATGAGACAACTGAGGCAAAGAGACTTCTGGCTGAAATTAATTTGCCCAAAGTTATACAGTAATAGGCTGCCCAGGTGGCTCAGTGGTAAAGAACTTGTCTGCCAGTGCAGGAGAGGCAGCCTTGATCCCTGGGTGGGGAAGATCCCCTGGAGGAGGAAATGGCAACCCACTCCAGTATTTTTGCCTGGGAAATCCCAAGGGCAGAGGAGCCTGGAGGGCTACAGTGCATAGAGTCACAAAGAGTTGGGCAGGACGGAAGTGACTTAGTACACACGCCCAAATTCAGTGGTGAGTGATGACGCTACCGTTTCAACCCAGGGGTTTCTTCCTCTTTAATAGAGTTAAAGTTGTCACGCAGGGAACCACAGAATGGACATGGAGATGGAATTCATGTTATTTCCTGATATTCATTGCATAGATAATTTCCGCAGGGGTATAAGGTGTTAAGTGCTTTCCAGATGGTGCAGTGGTGAAGAATCTGCCTGCTGATGCAGGAGATGCAGGTTCCATCCCCGGGTCGGGAAAATCCCTTGGAGAAGGGAACGGCTACCCACTCCAGTATTCCTACCTGGAGGATTCCACCACGGATAGAGGGGCACAGAGTCAGGCATGACTGAGTGAGGAGCACGCTCACGTTCACAGTTAAGACACATGCTACCCAGATCCACCCGGGGGGCAGCATGAGGTCACAACAACGAGTCTAGAGTGAGGTAACAGACAGGACAGAGGCATTGTGGGAAACTCCACAGAAGACCAGGCGATGGAGCTGGACTCGGAGAACGGCCGCAGATGGAAGGGGATGCTGATGAACGCTGCAGCTGTGGCCCGTCCTGAGTGGCAGCTCGGAGGTGAAAAAGCACAGCGCAGGTCCCGGAAGGGTGGGCAGGCTAGTGTGGCAGGTGTGTGCAGTGCAGGAGCAGAGGCAGGCTCCAAGGAGCAGGACCCCGGGCTGGAGGCAGAAGGCCAGGCCTGGAGGCCAGGCCAGCAGATCAGACTTCCAGGCAGGAAGCAGAAGTTAGAAGAGCCCGAGGAGATAAGTCAACCGGATTTTATCAGCAGCCCTTAAGGGGCTAGATCCCCCAAGAGTTCTGAAGCCTGTATGTGTAATTTAAAGTTTCTCTGACTACTTTTGGATTCAAGAAACTTTTTGATGCTATATGTGCTCTGCTTATACCATTTCATAAAACAAGATATTCTGAAAAAAAGCATTTGTTGCTCTGTAAAAGAACACTTCAGTTCAGTTCTGTTTAGTTGCTCAGTCGTGTCCAACTCTTTGTGACCCCTTGGACTATAGCATGCCAGCTTCCCTGTCCAAACTCATGTCCATTGAGTTGGTGATGCCATCCAACCATCTCATCCTCTGTCATCCCCTTCTCCTCCTGCCTTCAGTCTTTCCCAGCATCAGGATCTTTTCCAATAAGTCAGTTTTTCGTACCAGGTGGCCAAAGTGTTGGAGTTTCAGCTTTAGCATCAGTCCTTCCAAAGAACACCCAGGACTGATCTCCTTTAGAATGGACTGACTGGATCTCCTTGCAGTCCAAGGAACTCTCCAACACCACAGAAAAGTCTTCTCCAGCACCACAGTTCAAAAACATCAATTCTTCGGTGCTCATCTTTCTCCACAGTCCAACTCTCACATCCATGCATGACCACTGGAAAAACCATGGCCTTCACCAGACGGACCTTTGTTGGCAAAGTAATGTCTCTGCTTTTTAATATGCTGTCTAGATTGGTCAAAACTCGACAATATAAATAATGCTACAGGCTCAGAGAACTATAGGATGTTTTTACATTTGTGCATATTTATTCTCTCTCCCAAATTAAGGAGCTCTTTGCATGAAGTGAAAAAAAATGGAAGAACTAAGGAAATGTTTTGTAATGTTAATGGGATCAATACAATTCTCTGACATAACTGCCTGATTTTTCTTTAATTGAGTTGGGCTTCCCTGATGGCTCAGTGTTAAAGAATCCACCTGCTAATGCAGGAGATGCTGTGGGTTCGATCTCTGGGTTGGGAAGATCCCGTGGAGGAGGAAATTGCAACTTATTTCAGCATTCTTGTCTGGGAAATCTCATGGACAGAGGAGCCTTGTGGGCTGCAGTGCACGGGTTTGCAAAGAGTCGGACACGACTGAGGGACTAAACAGCAGCGACGGCAAAATACACTTGCTGTTCAGAGAGAAGCACCCTGACTTCCTAATTGAAATTGACCAAACCAATACAGTATTGTAAAGTAGAATAAAGTAAAAACAAAAAATAAAAAAAAGAAATTGACCAAATGTAATCTGATGCTCCGCATTTAGTCTTGCCCCTCACTCCTGTCATCAGATTTGATCCTCTATATGTGTGCTTTTGCCGACAAAGTGTGTATTCAAAAATAAACAAATAGAACAAAAGTCTTGATTGCCTCACTTCAGCTGAGGCATCAGGAAACCAAATATACGTGAAGGGTCAGATTCCCCAATGANTCTATATGTGTGCTTCTGCCGACAAAGTGTGTATTCAAAAATAAACAAACAGAACAAAAGTCTTGATTGCCTCACTTCAGCTGAGGCATCAGGAAACCAAATATACATGAAGGGTTAGATTCCCCAATGAGAGGGCAAACAGTCTCATTGAGTCGTCCCCCCGTGATTTCACCCAACGCCAGGCTGACCTCAGAAATCAACACAGTTACAATGAAAGACAGCACGTATTCCCTGTGTAATCAGTGGTTTATTATCTAATAAATGATTTAATCTAACTTCTACGTTCAGACGCCGCCAGGAACAGGCCTCCCATTGTCCCACAGGACATTGTGTGCTAAGATGCACTATTCCTTTAAAACTTCCAAAATAAAAGAGGCAAACGCCAGCTTTCAGGCCAGACAAGAAGCCTGTGAAACTTCAGACAGTTTTCATCACAGCTGGCCAGGCCTGGGCAGTTTCAGACAAAGGACTTCCGCCTTTATCTGGCCCTTATTTTGATGTCTCATTCAGCTGAAGATAAAAGGAAAGATGTGCTTTGAAATTTAACCATTAGGATAGCAAAGAAATCCACATGCAAATGACACCCATACATGATTTCGAGGTGAAATGCACATTTGTCATTGCGAACTTAGAACTTGTTGACATTTTTTTTCCTCCCAGAGTAGTCGGATACAAAACTCTGGATGAAATATGACTGCTGGATTCAGTCCAATTGGAGTTTTTTAACTTATACATCTTATTTACAAAAAGCAAATACAGAGAGGGTAAACACACACACACAGAAAGACTACCAAAAGAGATAAAATACAAAATAAAGAATGGGATAATACGATACACTTTAGGTTTCAACAGTCTAGAAGGCTAGGGAGATTTCGTACCTGTGTTTTCAAAAATCTTATCAATTTGTATTAAGCAAATGAGCTGGCTCCTTAGAGTGATAGATTGTTCTAAAGAAGCTTGCATGTATATAGAAGGTGACTGGCTTGAGAGAAGACGGACAAGGTGAGGAACTGCTCTCTATAGAGAGGGCTTCCCTGGCGGTTCAGATGGTAAAGAGCTCACCTGCAGTACAAGAGACCTGGGTTTGATCCCTGGGTCGGGAAGATCCCCTGGAGGAGGAAATGGCAACCCACTCAAGTATTTTTGCCTGGAGGATCCCATGGACAGAGGAGCCTGGTGGGCTACAGTCCACAGGGTCGCAAAGAACTGGACATGACTGAGTGACTAACACTTTCACTTTTGTGCATAGAGAAAATTTTGCAAACGGCAAAATATTGATTGGACATATTTTCAAACTGAGAATAACTGCGTATGTGTCTCCCATGTGTCTCATGAACCTGATTCAGGGATAATTTCCCAAAGTCGTGATTCCAAATGGTTTGTGTGATTTTCAGGAAATGTTACATATATCCTCTATTTTTTCCATCAAAAACTCCAAAGGAAATGACTTCTCACTGCCCCAACCCCCAAGTTTTCAATGTACAAATTCATCTTTGAAGGAAAAGGGTGATTAAGAACCTGGCGGGGCTTCCCAGGCGGCGCTGCCCTGTGCCGTGCGTAGCCACTCAGCCCTGCCTGACTCTTTGCAGCCTAATGGACTGCAGCCCGCCAGGCTCCTCTGTCCATGGGATTCTCCAGGCAAGAATACCGGAGTGGGGTGCCCTGCCCTTTGACCCTGCCTGCCAATGCAGGAGACAAAAGATACATGGGTTCCATCCCTGGGTTGGGAAGATCCCCTGGGAAGAGCAGGGCACCTCACTCCTGTATTCTTAGTTGCTCAGCTGTGTCTATTTGCAATTCCATGGACTGTAGCCCACCAGGCTGCAGGCCCTCTGTCCATGGCATTTCCCAGGCAAGAATACTGGAGTGGGTTGCCACTTCCTTCCCCATGGGATCTTCCTGATCCAAGGATGGAACTTGTGTCTCCTGCATTGCAGGCAGATTCTTTATCAACTCAGCCATCAAGAAAACCCAGGAATGTGTGAATACCAGGATACAATTTGTGCTTGAAGGATTAACAGTTTCTTGGAGGCAAAGCGAATAAAAAGTATCATCAATTATGGTGACTACAGCAGAAAAGCTCAGAAATGAGTCATTTAAGACCACTTGAGATAAGTATATGCTGAGGAGGAAGGCGTCTTGGAATTCTTCCAGAGTGGAACACTTCGGTGGAATTTTGAAGGAAACGTAGGAGATAGGCCAGCCTGAAAAAATATTCTATGATTATTTTAAAAGGAATTTAATGATTAGTTCAAATATTACACCAAATGATATTTAAATCCAATGGTGAATTAAGTGATTTCAGATGTCAATTTAAAGTCATGATTTAAAAGTTCTGACCTTAAACCACGTATAAAAGTCAAAATGAATCAAAGACTTAAGTGTACGACCAAAAATTATATGGTGTACATAGTATGCATGAGATATGTGTGTGTGTATCTGTGTGTGGGTGTGTGTATAGTGCAGCTGCTATAGAAAATAGCAATGGAGATACATCAGCAAATTGAAACAGAATTCCCCTATGATCCAGCCATCCCACTTCTGGGTATAGACACAAAAGAATTAAAATTGAAAACAGTATCTTANGGTGTGTGTATAGTGCAGCTGCTATAGAAAATAGCAATGGAGATACATCAGCAAATTGAAACAGAATTCCCCTATGATCCAGCCATCCCACTTCTGGGTATAGACACAAAAGAATTAAAATTGAAAACAGTATCTTAACTAGCTATTTGTACACCCTTTTTCTTTAGCAGCATTGTTGACAATAGATGAAAGATGAAAACAACTCATCTCCATCAACAAATAAACATGAACAAAATGTGATCAAGGCACGCAATGGGGTACCATTCAGCCTTAACGAGGAGTGAATTCAGACACACTGCATACACGAGAAATAAACCTGGAGGATACTATGCTAAGTGAAATGAATAAATCCGTCCGCAAGGCGATGACTCCTATGGTTTTGCAGTCATACGAGGTGCTTAGCAGTCAGTTCATAAAGAGAGGAAGCGCGGTGTTGTGAGGAGGTGGAGTGGAGGAGGCGGGGAGTTAGGGTCTG
>SJYW01002621.1:0-61485 GCA_006410735.1 Raphicerus campestris
GATCTGTGGCTGGCCATCGAGGTACTCCAGGGCTGGCTCACATGCCAGTGTGTTGGGATTTGAGCCTCAGGGTGACAGTCGAGCCAGGGCAGGGCAGTCATGTTCATCTGGAGAGGACGAGGCATTTGGGGGTCTTGAGGAGTGGTGGTAGGACACCTCAACCTCCTCCCAACTCTCCTGATGCTTGAACACATCTTGGGATGTGAGGGGAGTGTCGGAAACCCTTTCCCAATGGAGCAGGGAAAGGGCCCCTCATCTGGAGCTCAGCATGGGAAAAGAGGGCTCCTCTTGAGTCGCGGCGGGACCCTCGGGGTTTGTCTCACGTGGGGACGGCTGGGGCGGTGAACTTCCTAGGTCACAACAAAGGTATGAAGGAGCTTTTCGAGTTCTAAGAGGGAAGGGGTGATTTCCCCCGAGATGCTGAAGTGGACAAGGGACTCACCCTCCCTGCAGGGGAGAAGCTTCTGGTTTTTCTCGAGTTGGAGCGGGGTCCTCTCGAGTTACGACAGGGACCCCATGGACCTGCCCCTGTGGCCTCTGGAGAGGCCAGTCACCATGCAAGTTGCGAGGCACCAGTGGGATTCCTCCTGAGATGTCGCTGAGTCCTCATTCCTCATCTGGTGCTGAGGCTGGAGCCTGTGCATGCCTCGCCCATGCTGACATAGGTCTTAGGGTTTCCCTGGAGTCCCCATAGTGGAGTCAGGCCTCGTCACACCTGGGCACGTGCACAGCCACTTTCCTCCACCATTGCAGCAACAGTGTCCGGGTCCCTGTCGGGAGGATACAGGGATCAGTGGATTGACTTCCAGGTACTCCAGTCCTATCACGCATGACAGTGTGCCAGAAGCGAGCCTCCGTGTGACAGTCGAGGCAGTGTAGGACAGTCCGAATCATCTGGAGTGGACTAGACATTTGTGGGTCTTGCAGAAATGTGACCTAACGCCTGAGGCTTCTGTGGACTCGCGTGGTGTGAGTGCGTCCTCTTGCGATGCGAGGGGAGAGCCAGGAACCCTTTCCCAATGGAGCAGAGAAAGGGCCCCTCATCTGGAGGTGTGCATGGAAAAATGGATCTCCACTTGTGTCAACGGGGGACCCTCAGTGTTCCTCTCGAATGGGAACGTGTGGGGCGAGAAACTTCTTGTGTCATAGCAAGAGTGTGAAACAGCATTTTCAGGTCCAAGAGAGAACAGGTGATTTCCCCTGGGACGCAACAGCGGACAAGGGCCTAACTCTGCCTGCAATGGTGAAGCTTCTTGGTTTTCTCGAGTTGCGGCGGGGTCTTCTCGAGTTACGATGGGGACCACAGGGATCTGCCCCTGTGCTCCCAGGATAGGCCAGTGTCTGGGTAGAGGGGCGAGGCACGTCTGGGGATTCCTCCCCAGTGGCTCCAAGTCCTCAGTCCCCTTCTGGTGCTGAGTCTGCAGCCTGAGATTGCCTCTCCCGTGGTGACATTTGTATTGGGTTTCCCCTGGAGCCCGCCTAGGGGAGTCAGACTTTGTCTTGCTGGGAACGTGCACAGCTGCTTTCCTCCCCAACTAAAGCAACAGTGTCCGGGTCCCTGTTGAGCGGATACAGGGATCAGTGGCTTGACCTCGAGGTACCCCAGGGCTGTCATACGTGCCAGTGTGCTGGAGTCGAGCCTCGGGGTGACAGTCGAAGCAGTGCAGGACCGTCAGATTCATCTGGAGTGGACTAGGCATTTGGGAGTCTTGCGGAAATGTGACCCAACACCTTAGGCTTCTCTGGACTAGCCTGGTGTGAGTGCCTTCTCTTGTGATGTGATGGGAGAGCCGGGAACCCTTTTCTGATGGAGCAGGGAAAGGGCCCGTCATCTGGAGCTGAGCATGGGAAAATGGAGCTCCTGTTCATTTGTGGTGGGACCTGAGGGGTCCTCTCGAGTGGGGACGTGTGGGGTGGGGAACGTCTTGGGTCACAGCAAGGGTGTCAAAAAGCATTTCGAGGTCGAAGAGGAAACGGGTGATTTCCCCCAGAACGCCGCAGGGGACAAGGGTCTCACTCCAACTGCAAGGGTGAAGCTTCTGGACTTTCTCGAGTTGCGGCGGGGTCCTCTCTAGTTACAACGGGGACCCCATGGACCCGCCCCTGTATACTCAGGAGAGGCCATTCTCAGTGCGAGTTGTGAGGCACCTCTGGGATTTCATCCCCAGTCATCGCCTGGTCCTCAGTACTGGTCTGGTGCTGTGGTAGGAGCCTGAGATTTCCTCGCTCATGCTTTCATAGGTCTTGAGGTTACTCTGGAGCTCCCACAGGGGAGCCAGACCTCTTCTCGCCTGGAGACTTGCACAGCCTCTTTCTTCCCCAAGTGCAGCTGCAGTGTTCGACTCCCCATAAACCGAATATAAGGATCTATGTCTTGCCATCTAGGTGCTCCACGGCTGTCTCAGGTGCCCATGTGTTGGGAGTCGAGCCTCGGGTGACAGTTGATACAGTGCAGGGCAGTCATGTTCATCTGGAGAGGGCGAGGCATTTGGGGGTCTTGGGGAGTGGTGGTAGTACACCTGAGGATCCTCCCGACTCTCCTGATGCCTGGCCACTTCTTGGGATTGGAGGGGAGCGCAGGAAATACTTTCCCGATGGAGCAGGGAAAGGGCCCCTCATCTGGAACTCAGAGAGGGAAAATAGGGCTCCTCTTGAGTCATGGCACGACCCTCGCGGTTTGTCTCCTGTGGGGACTGTTGGGGTGGTGAACTTCCTAGGTCACAACAAGGGCATGAAGGAGCCTTTCGAGGTCCAAGAGGGAAGGGGTGATTTCCCCCGAGATGCTGCAGCGGACAAGGGACTCACCCTGCAGCAGGTGAGAAGCTTATGGTTCTCGAGAGGACCCTGTGGACCCGCCCCTGCAGCCTCTGGAGAGGCCAGTCTCCATGCGAGTTGCGAGGCACCAGTGGGCATTCCTCCCAAAACATCGCCGAGTCCTCAGTCCTCATCTGGTGCTGAGGCCGGAGCCTGTGCTTGCCTCGCCCATGCTGACATAGGTCTTGGGGTTCACCTGGAGCCCCCATAGTGGAGTCAGGCCTCATCTCGCCTGGGAACGTGCACAGCCACTTTCCTCCCCAACTGCAGCAACAGTGTCCAGGTCCCTATCGAGAGGATACAGGGATCAGTGGTTTGACCTCGAGTCACCCCAGGGCTACGTACCACACGTGCCAGTGTGCCAGAGTCGAGCCTCGGGGTGACAGTCAAGGCAGTGCAGGACAGTCCCAATCATCTGGAGTGGACTAGGCATTTGTGGGTCTTGAGGAAATCTGACCCGACGCCTGAGGCTTCTCTGGCCTCACGTGGTGTGAGTGCGTCCTCTTGCAATGCGAGGGGAGAGCCAGGAACCCTTTCCCGATGGAGCAGAGAAAGGTCCCCTAATCTGGAGGTGTGCATTGGAAAATGGAGCTCCACTTGAGTCGAGGCAGGACCCTTGGTGGTCCTCTCGTGTGGGGACGTGTGGAGCGAGGAACTTCTTGTGTCATAGCAAGGGTGTGAAACAGCATTTCGAGGTGCAAGAGGGAACGGGTGATTTCCTCTGGGATGCCACAGCGGACAAGGGCCTAACTCCACCTGCAAGGGTGAAGCTTCTGGGTTTTCTTGAGTTGTGGCGGGGTCCTCTCGAGTTATGACAGGGACCACAGGGATCCGCCCCTCTGGCCCCAGGATAGGACAGTCTCCGTGCAAAGGGCGAGCCACGTCTGGGAATTCCTCCCCAGTGGCACGAAGTCCTCAGTCCCCTTCTGGTGCTGAGGCTGTAGCCTGAGATTTCCTCGCCCGTGATGACATTCGTATTGGGCTTCTCCTGGAGCCCACAGAGGGAAGTCAGGCCTCGTCTGGACAGGAGACATGCATGGCCGCTTTCCTTCCCAACTGCAGTAATATTGTCCGGGTCCCTGTCCAGTGGATACAGGGATCTATGGCTTGTGCTCGAGGTACCCTAGGGCTGTCACACATGCCAGCGTGCCAGAGTCAAGCCTCGGGGTTACAGTCGAGGCAGTGCTGGGCTGTCAGACTCATCTGAAGTGGACGAGGCATTTGGGGGTCTTGGGGAATGGTGGCCCAACCTGTGAGACTCCTCTCGATTTCCAGGTGTGGGCACCTCCTCTTGGGTTGCGGGGGGAACACTGCGAAACCTTTCCGAACGGAGCAGGGAAAGGGTCACTAATCTGGAGCTCAGCAGGGGAAAATGGGGCTCCTTTTGAGTCTTGGTGGGACCCTTTGGTTTACTGTCGTGTGGCGACGGGTTGTACTGGGAACTTTCTGGGTCACAGCAAGGGTGTGAAGGAGCCTTTTGAGAACCACTATGGTCAGGGTGATTCCCCTGAGATGTCTTTGCAGACAAGGGCCACACCAGGCTTGCAGGGGAGAAGCTTCCGTTTTTTCTCGAGTTGTGGCCGGGTCCTCTCGAATTATGACAAGGACCAGGGACCCGCCCCTGTATCCTCAGGTGAGAACATTATCAGTGAGAGATGCGAGGCGCCTATGGGAATTCCTCCCAAGTCATTGCCAGGTCCTCAGTCCTCCTCTGGTGCTGATGTCGGAGCCTGAGACTTCCTCGCTCATGTTTTCCTAGGTCTTGAGTTTACTCTGGAACCCCCACAGGGGAGTCAGGCCTCTTCTTGCCTGGAGACTTGCATGGTCTCTTTCTTCCCCAACTGCAGCAGCAGTGTCCGGCTCCCAGGAAAGCAGACACAGGGATCTGTGTTTTGCCATCAAGGTACTCCAGGGCTGTCTCATATGCCAGTGTGTTGGGAGTCGAGCCTCAGGGTGACAGTCGAGACAGTGCAGGGCAGTCATGTTCATCTGGAGTGGACGAGGCATTTGGAGATCTTGGGGAGTGGTGGTCAGACACCTGAGGCTCCTGCCGACTCTCCTGATGTGAGGCCACCTCTTGGGATGCGAGGGAAGTGACGAAAAACCTTTTCTGATGAAGCAGGGAAATGGCTCGTCATCTGGTGCTCAGCATGGGGAAATGGGGCTCCTCTTGAGTCGTGACGGGACCCTGGGGGATCCTTTCGAGTGAGGACGGTGGTGGCGGGTAACTTCCTATGTCACAACAAGGATATGAAGGAGAATTTCGAAGTCCAAGAGGGAAGTTGTGATTTCCCCTGAGATGCTGCAGAGGAAAAGGGATGCACACTCCCTGCAGGGGAGAAGCTTCTGGTTTTTCTCGTGCAGCGGGGTCCTCTAGAGTTGACGGGGACCGCAGGGACCTGCCCCTGTGGCCTCAGGAGAGGCCAGTCTCCATGCGAGTTGCGAGGCACCTGTGGGGATTCCTCCCAAGCTGTCACCGGGTCCTCAGTCCTCATTTGCTGCTGAGGCAGGAGCCTGTGGTTGCCTCGCCCATGCTGACATAGGTCTTCGGTTACTCCTGGAGCCCCCATAGGGGAGACAGGCCTGATCTCGCTGGGGATGTGCACAGTCGCTTTCCTCCCCAACTGCAGCAACAGTGTCCGGGTCCCTGTCGAACAGATACAGGGATCAGGTGCTTGAGTTCTAGGTACCCCAGGGCTATCACACATGCCAGTGTGCCAGAGTGGAGCCTCGGGGTGACAGTCAAAGGAGTGCAGGACCGTCAGATTCATCTGGATTGGACTAGGCATTTGGGGTACTTGCGGAAATGTGACCCGACTTCTTAGGCTTCTCTGGGCTCGCCTGGTGTGAGGGCCTCCTCTTGGGATGTGAGGGGAGAGCCGGGAACCCTTTCCCGATGGAGCAGGGAAAGGGCCCCTCATCTGGAGCTGAGCATGGGAAAATGGAGCTCCAGCTGACTTGTGGTGGGACCCTCGGAGGTCCTCTCGAGTGGGGACATGTGGGGCGGGGAACTTCTTGGGTCACAACAAGAGTGTTAAAGACCATTTTGAGGTCCATGAGGGAACGGGTGATTTCCCCCAGGATGCTGCAGCGGACAAGGGCCTCATCCACCTGCAAGGGTGAATCTTCTGGTTTTTCTCAAGTTGTGGAAGGTTCCTCTCGAATTATGACAGGGACCATAGGGATACGCACCTGTGGCCCCAGGATAGGCCAGTCTCCATGTGAGGGCCGAGGCACATCTGGGGATTCCTCCCCAGTGGAGCCAAGTCCTCAGTCCCCTTCTGGTGCTGAAGCTGCAGCCTGAGATTGCTTCACCCGTGCTGACATCTGTATTGGGCTTCCCCTGGAGCCCGCAGAGGGTAGTCAGGCCTCATCTCGAGTGAAGACGTGCACGGCCGCTTTTCTTCCATACTGCAGTAAGAGTGTCCGGGTCCCTTTCCAGCGGATATAGGGATCTATGTCTTGCGCTCGAGGTACCCTAGGGCTGTCACACATGCCAGTGTGCCTCGGGTTTACAGTCGAGGCAGTGTAGGGCGGTCAGGTTCATCTGAAGTGGACGACGCATTTGGGGGTCTTGGGGATTGGTGGCCCAAACTGGGAGACTCCTCCCGACTTTCCAGGTGCGAGTCCCTCCTCTTGGGGGCGAGGGGAACACCGAGAAACGTTCCCGATGGAGCCGGGAAAGGGCCCCTCATCTGGAGATCAGCATGTGAAAATGGGGCTCCTCTTGTGCCTTGGTGGGACACTTGGGGTTCCTCTCGAGTGGGGACAGGTGGGGCATGGAACTTCTTGGGTCACAGCAAGTGTATGAAGGATCCTTTCAAAGTTCACGAGGGACGGGGTGAATTCCCCTGAGATGCCATTGCAGACAAGGGCCACACCACACCTTCATGGGAGAAGCTTCTGGTTTTTCTCGAGTTGCGACGGGGTCCTCTCGAGTTAAGAGGAGGACCCGAGGGACCTGCCCCTGTATCCTCAGGAGATGCCATTCTTAGTGAGAGTTGCAAGGCACCTCTGGGGATTCATCTCCAGTCATCACCTGGTCCTCAGTCCTCATCTGGTGCTGAAGTCGGAGCCTGATATTTATTCGCTGATGCTTTCATAGGTCCTGAGGTTGCCCTGGAACCCCCACAGGGGAGCCAGGCCTCTTCTCGCATGGAGAGTTGCACGGCCCCTTTCTTCCCCAAGTGCTGCAGCAGTGTCCGACTCCCCGTAAAGCGGACACAGGGATCTGTGGGTTGCCATTGAGGTACTCCACAGCTGTCTCACATGCCAGTGTGTTGGGAGTCGAGCCTCAGGTGACAGTCGAGACAGTGCAGGGCAGTCATGTTCATCTGGAGTGGACGAACCATTTGGGGATCTTGGTGAGTGGTGGTCGGACACCTGAGGCTCCTCCCGACTCTCCTGATGCGAGGACACCTCTTGGGATGTGAAGGGAGAGCCGGAAAACATTTCTGGATGAAGCAGGGAAAGGGCCCCTCATCTGGAGCTCAGTAGGGGAAAACGTGGCTCCTCTTGAGCGAGGTGGAAGCACGCGGTTCCTTTTCAGTGGGGACGGTTGTGGTGGGGAACTTCCTTGGTCATAACATGGGAATGAAGGAGCCTTTTGAGGTCCAAGAGCAAAGGGGTTATTTCCACCGAGATGCTGAGGCGGACAAGGGACTCACCCTCCCTGCAGGGGAGAAGCTTCTGGATTTTCTCCAGTTGCGGCGGGGTTCTCTCGAGTTCTGACGGGTATCACAGGGATTCAACCCTGTGGCAACAGGATGGGCCAGTCTTTGAGCGAGGCGCGAGTCACATCTGGGGATTCCTCCCCAGTGGCACCAAGTCCTCAGTCCCCTTCTGGTGCTGAGGCTGCAGCCTGAGATTGCCTCGCCCATGCTGACGTTTGTACTGGGCTTCCCCTGGAGCCTGCAGAGCGGAGTCAGGCCTCATCTCGACTGTAGACGAGCACGGCCGCTTTCCTTCCAGCTGCAGTAACAGTGACCACATCCATGTCGAGCCGATACAGGGTTTATGGCTTGTGCTCGAGGTACCCTAGGGCTGTCACTCGTGCCAGTGTGCCAGAGTCGAGCCTCCGGGTTAGAGTCGAGGCAGTGCAGGACAGTCATGTTCATCCGGAGTGGACTAGGCATTTGGGGGTCTTGCGGAAATGTGACTTGACACCTGAGGCCTCTCTGGAATAGCCTGGTGTGAGTGCCTCCTCTTGGGTTGGGAGGGAAGGGCCGGGAATCCTTTCCCGATGGAGCAGGGAAAGGGCCCCTCATCTGGAGCTGAGCATGGGAAAATGGAGCTCCTCGTGAGTGGGGCAGGACCATCAGCGGTACTCTCGAGTGGGGACTTTGGGGAGGGGAACTTCTTGGGTCACAGCAAGGGTGTGAAGGACCCTTTCGAGGTCCACCAGAAATGGGGTGAATTCCACAGATATACCGTTGTGGACAAGTGCCACACCACGGCTGCAGGGGAGAAGCTTCCAGCTTTGCACGAGTTGTGGCGGGGTCCTGTCGAGTTTCGACGGGGACCCCAGGGACCCGGCCATGTATCCTCAGGAGAGGCCATTCCAGTGCCAGTTGCGAGGCACCTCTGGGGATTCCTCCCCAGTCATTGCCGGGTCCTCAGTCCGAGTCTGTTGCTGACGTCAGAGACTGAGATTTCCTCGGTCATGCTTTCATAGGTCTTGAGGTTACTCTGGAGTCCCAAAAGGGGAGTTGGCCTTCTTCTCGCCTGGAGACTTGCACGGCCTCTTTCTTCCCCAACTGCAACGACAGTGTCTGGCTACCGGTAAAGCACAGACAGGGATCTGTGTCTTGCCATCGAGGTACTCCAGGGCTGTCTCACGTGCCAGTGTGTTGGGAGTCGAGCCTCGCAGATATAGTCAGGGCAGCGCAGTGCAGTCATGTTCATCTGGAGTGGACGAGGCATTTGTGGATCTTGGGGAGTGGTGGTCGAAAACCTGAGGCTCCTCTGACTCTCCTGATTCGAGGCCACCTACTGGGATGTGAGGGGAGCTCTGGTAAACCTTTCACGATGGAACAGGGAAAGGGCCCCTCATCTGGAGCTCAGCAGGGGAAATGGGGCTCCTCTTGAGTAGCAGCGGGACCCTCAGCGTTCCTCTCGAGTGGGAACGTTGGGGCGGAGAACTTAATAGGTCACAACAAGGGAATGAAGGAGCCTTTAGACTTCAAAGAGGGAAGGAGTGATTTCCCCTGAGATGCTGCAGTGGACAAGGAACTCACCCTTTCTGCAGAGGAGAAGCTTCTGGTGTTTCTCGAGTTGCAGTGGGGTCCTCTCGGGTTACGACGGGAACCCCAAGGACCTGCCCCTGTGGCCTCAGGAGAGGGCAGTCTCCATGCAAGTTGCAAGACACCTGTGGGGATTCCTCCCGAGACGTCGCCGGATCCTCAGTCCTCATCTGGTGCTGAGGCTAGAGCCTGTGCTTGCATAGCCCATGCTGACATAGGTCTTTGGGTTCCCCTGGAGCCACATAGTGGAGTCAGGCCTCGTCTCGCCTTGGGACATGCACAGCCTCTTTCCTCCCCAAGTGCAGCAACAGTGTCCGGGTCCCTGTCGAGCTTATACAGGGATCAGTGGCTTGACCTCCAGATACCCCAGGGCTATCACACGTGCCAGTGTGCTGGAGTCGAGGCTCACGGTGACAGTTGAGGCAGTGAAGGACAGTCAGATTCATCTGGAGTAGACTAGGCACTTGTGGGCCTTGTGGAAATGTTACCCGACACCTGATGGTTCTCTGGACTCGCCTGTTGTGAGTGCCTCCTCTTGGGATGAATGGAGGGACCAGGGAACCCTTTCTGGATGGAGCAGTGAAAGGGCCCCTCATCTGGAGCTGAGCATGGGAAAATGGAGCTCCTCTTGAGTCGTGGCAGGACCCTCACTGTTCCTCTCAAGTGGGGACGTGTGGGGCGGGGAAGTTCTTGGGTTACAGCAAGGGTGTGAAAGAACATTTTGAGTTCCAAGAGAGAACAGGTGATTTCCCCTGGAATGCTGCAGTGGACTAGCGCCTCCCTCCGCCTGCAAGGGTGAAGCTTCTGGTGTTTCTCAAGTTGTGGCGGAGTCCTCTAGAGTTACGACGGGGACCACAGGGATCCGCCCCTGTGGACCCAGGATAGGCCAGTCTCCGTGCGAGGGGTGAGGCACATCTGGGGATTCCTCCCCAGTGGCGCCATGTCCTCAGTCCACTCCTGGTGCTGAGGATGCAGCCTGAGATTGCTTCGCCCGTGCTGACATTTGTATTTGGCTTCCCCTGGAGCCCCAAGAGGGGAGTCAAGCCTCGTCTCGACTGGAGACGTGCATAACCGCTTTCCTTCCCAACTGCAGTAACAGTGTTCGGGTTCCTGTTGTGTTTATACAGGGATCTATGGCTTGCGCTCGAGGTACCCCAGGGCTGTCACACGTGCCAGTGTGTCAGAGCCGAGCCTCCGGGTTACAGTCCAGGCAGTGCAGTGCAGTCAGGTTCATGTGAAGTGGACAAGACATTTGAGGGTCTTCAGGAATGGTGGCCAACCTGTGAGACTCCTCCCGACTTTCCAGGTGGGGGCATCACTTCTTGGGAAGCGAGGGCAACACTGGGAAACCTCTCCCTAGGGAGCAGGGAAAGGGCTCCTCATCTGGAGCTCAGCAAGGGAAAACGGGGCTCCTCTTGAGTCTTGGCAGGACTTCGGGGTTCCTCTCGAGTGGGGACAGGTGGGGCGGGGAACTTTTTGGGTCACAGCAAGGGTGTGAAGGAGGCTTTTGAGGTCCACGAGTGACGGGTTGTATTCCCCTGAGATGCCTTTGCGGACAAGGGCCACACCACGCCTGCAGGGGAGAAGCTTCCGATTTTTCTCGAGTTTCGGCGGAGTCCTCTCGAGTTCCGATGGGGACCCCCAGGGACCTCCCCTGTATCCTCAGGAGAGGCCATTCTCAGTGCCAGCTGCGAGTCGCCTCTGGGGATTCCTCCCCAGTGATCACCGGGTCCTCAGTCCTCGTCTGGTGCTGAGGTCGGAGCCTGAGATTTCCTCGCTCATGCTTTCATAGGTCTTGAGGTTACTCTGGAGACCCCACAGGGGAGTCAGACCTCTTCTCGCCTGGAGATTTGCACGGCATCTTTCTTCCCCAACTGCCATGGCAATATCTGGCTCCCCGTAACGCGAACACAGGGATCTGTGGCCTGACATCGAGTTACTCCATGGCTGTCTCACGTGGCAGTGTATTGGGAGTCAAGCCTTGGGGTGACAGTCGAGACAGTGCAAGGTAGTCATGTTTATCTGAAGTGGACGAGGCATTTGGGTGTCTTGGGTACTGGTGGTCGGACAACTGAGTCTCCTCCCGACTCTCCTTATGTGAGGCCACCTCTTGGGATGCGAAGGGAGCACTGGAAAACCTTTCCCGATGGAGCAGGGAAAGGCACCCACATCTGGAGCTGAGCATGGCAAAATGGAGCTCCTCTTGAGTCGTGGCAGGAACATTGGCGGTCCTCTCAAGTGGGGACGTGTGGGGCAGGGAACTTCTTGGGTCACAGCAAGGGTGTGAAAGAGCATTTTGAGGTCCAAGAGGGAACAGGTGATTTCCCCCGGGATGCTCCAGCGGACAAGGGCCTCACTCCACCTGCAAGGGTGAAGCTTCTGGTTTTTCTCGAGTTGTGGCGGGGTCCTCTTGAGTTACGACGGGGACCACAGGGATCCATCCCTGCGGCCCCAGGATAAGCCAGTCTACATGCTAGGGTCGAGGCACATCTGGGGATTCCTCCCCAGTGGCGCCAAGTCCTCAGTCCCCTTCTGGTTCTGAGGCTTCAGCCTGAGATTGCCTCGCCCGTGCTGACATTTTTATTGCGCTTCCCCTGGAGCCCCCAGAGTGGAGTAAGGCCTCGTCTCGACTGGAGACGTGCACGGCTGCTTTCCTTCTCAACTGCAGTAACAGTGTCCATGTTCCTGTCGAGTTTATAGAGGAATCTATGGCTTGTGCTCGAGGTATCCTAGGGATGTCACATGTATCAGTGTGCCGGAGTCTAGCCTTGGGGTTACAGTGGAGGCAGTGCAGGGCAGTCAGGTTCATCTGAAGTGGACAACGCATTTGGGGGTCTTGGGGAATGGTGGCCCAACCTGTGAGACTGTTCCCGACTTTCTAGGTGCCAGCACCACTTCTTGGGTTGCGAGGGGAACACCGCGAAACCTTTCCTGATGGAGCAGAGATAGGGCCCATCATCTGGAGCTCATCAGGGGAATACGGGGTTCCTCTTGAAACTTGGTGGGACCCTTGGGGTTCCCCTTGAGTGGGGACGGATGGGGTGGGGAACTTCTCGGGTCACAGCAACGGTGTGAAGGAACCGTTCGAGGTCCACAAGGGATGCGGAGAATTCCCCTGAGATGCCGTTGCGGACAAGGGCCACACCACGCCTGCAGGGGAGAAGCTTCAGGTTTTTCTCGAGTTGCGGCAGGGTCCTCTCAAGTTACGATGGGAACCCCAGGAAACCGCCCCTGTATCCTCAGGTGAGGCCATTCTCAGAGCGAGTTGCGAGGCGCCTTTGGGGATTCCTCCCCAGCCATCGCCGGGTCCTCAGGCCTCCTCTGCTGCTGAGGTCGGAGCCTGAGATTTCCCCCTTCATGCTTTCAGAGGTCTTGAGGTTACTCTGGATCACCCACAGGGGAGTCAGGCCTCGTCTTGACTGGAGACTGGCATGGCCTATTTCTTCCCCAACTGCCGCAGCAGTGTCAGGCTCCCTGTAAAGCGGATACAGGGATCTGTGGCTTGCCATCGAAGTACTCCAGGGCTGTCTCACGTGCCAATGTGTTGAGAGTCGAGCCTCGGGGTGACATTCGAGACGGTGCAGAGCAGTCATGTTCATCTGGAGTTTACAAGGCATTTGGGGATATTGGGGAGTGGGGATCGGACCCCTGAGGCTCCTCCCGCCTCTCCTGATGCAAGGCAACCACTTGGGATTCCAGGGGAGCGCCAGAATACCTTTCACGATGGAACAGGGAAAGGAGCCCTCATCTGGATCTCAGCAGGGGAAAACGGGGGTCCTCTTGAGTCACGGTGGGACCATCGGGGTTCCTCTCGAGTGGGAATACTTGTGGCGGGGAACTTCCTAGGTCACAACAAGGGTATGAAGGAGGCTTTTGAGGTCCAAGAGGGAAGGGTTGATTTCACCTGACATGCTGCAATGGACAAGGGAATCACCCTCCCTGCAGGGGAGAAGCTTCTGGTTTATCTCGAGTTGCGGCGGGGTCCTCTTGAGTTATGACGGGGACCCCAGGAACCCGCCACTGTGGCCTCAGGAGAGGCCAGTCTCCATGCAAGTTGCGAGGCACATCTGGGGATTCCTCCCGAGACGCTGTCAGGTCCTCAGTCCTCGTCTGGTGCTGAGGCCAGAGGCTGTGCTTGCCTCGCCTATGCTGACATAGGTATTGGGTTTCTACTGGTGCCCCCATAGGGGAGTCAGGCCTCGTCTCGCCTGAGGACGTTCACAGCCTCTTTCTTTCCCAACTGCAGCAACACTGTCCAGGTCCCTGTCGAGCAGATACAGGGATCAGTGTCTTGACCTCGAGGTACCCCAGGGCTATCACACGTGCCATTGTGCCAGAGTCGAGCCTCTGGGTGACAGTCGAGGTAGTGCAGGACAGTCAGTTTCATCTGGAGTGGACTAGGCATTTGGGGGTCTTGTGGATATGTCACCTGACGCCTGAGGCTTCTCTAGACTCGCCTGGTGTGACTGCCTCCTCTTGGGATGCAAGGGGGGAGCCGGGAACACTTTCCCGATGGAGCAGGGAAATGGCCCCTCATCTGGAGCTGAGCATGGGAAAATGGTGCTCCTGTTTAGTCGTGATGGACCCTCGGCGGTCCTCTTGGATGGGGACGTCTGAGGTGGGGAACTTCCTGGATCACAGCAAGGGTGTGAAAGAGCATTTCCAGGTGCAAGAGGGAACGGGTGATTTTCCCCGGGATGCCACTGCGGACAATGGCCTCACTCCCACTGCAAGGGTGAAGTATCTGGTTTTTCACGAGTTGAGGCGGAGTCCTCTCGAGTTATGACGGAGACCACAGGGATCCGCCCCTGTGGCCCCAGGATAGGCCCGGCTCCGTGCGAGGGGCAAGGCACTTCTGGGGATTCCTCCCCAGTGGCGCCAAGTCCTCAGTCCCTTTCTGGTACTGAGGCTGCAGCCTGAGATTGCCTCGTCCGTGATGCCATTTGTATTGGACTTGCCCTGGAGCCCACAGAGGGGAGTCAGGCCTCGGCTCAACTGGAGACATGAAAGGCCGCTTTCCTTCCAAACTGCAGTAACAGTGTCCAGGTTCCTGTCCAGCTGATACAGGGATCTTTGGCTTGCACTCGAGGTACCCTAGGGCTGTCACACCTGACAGTGTGCCTGACTCGAGCCTCAGGGTGACAGTCCAGGAAATGCAGGGTAGTCAGGATCATCTCTAGTGGAGGACGCATTTGGGGGTCTTCGGGAATGGTGGCCCAATCTGTGAGACTCCTTCCGACTCTGCAGGTGTGAGCACCTCCTCTTGGGATGCGAGGGGAACACAGGGAAACCTTTCCCCATGGGGCAGGGAAGGGCCCCTCATCTGGAGCTTAGCAGGGGAAAACCAAACTCCCCTTGAGTCTTGGTGGGACCCTCCAGGTTCCTCTCTATTGGGGACGGGTGGGGCGGGGAACTTCTTGGATCACAGTAAGGTTGTGAACGAACCTGTCGCGGTCCACGGGGGAAAGGATGAATTTCCCTGAGATCTGCCTCAGGCAAGGGCCACACCACACCTGCAGGGGAGAAGCTTCCAGTTTTTCCCCAGTTGCGGCTGGGTCCACTCGCTTTACCACGGGGAACTCAGAGACCCTCCACTGTATTCTTAGGAGAGGCCATTCTCAGTGCCAGTTGTGAGGTGCTTCTAGGTATACCAACCCAGTCGTCGCCTGGTCCTCTGTCCTCATCTGGTGCTGAGGCTGGAGCCTGTGCTTGCCTCGCCCATGCTGACATAGGTCTTGGGGTTCCCCTGAAGCCCCAAAGAGGAATCAGGCCTCATCTTGCCTGGGGACGTGCACAGCCGCTTTCCTCCCCAACTGCAGCAACAGTGTCCAAGTCCCTGTCAAACGGATACCGGGATAAGTGTCTTGACCACGAGGTACCCCAGGGCTATCACACGTCCCAGTGTGTCAGCAGTCGAGCCTCGGGGAGGCAGTCGAGGCAGTGCAGGGCAATCAGGTTCATCTGGTGTGGACGAGGCATTTGGGGTTGTTGGGGAAAGGTGACCAGACACCTGAGGCTCCTCTGGACTCGCCTGGTGTGGGCCTCCTCTTGGGATTCGAGGTGAGAGCCGGGAACCCTTTCCCAATGGAGCAGGGAAAGGGCCCTTCATCTGGAGCTGAGCATGGGAAAATGGAGCTCCTCTTGAGTTCCAGTGGGACCCTCTGTGGTCCTCTCGAGTGGGGACGGGTGGGACGGGGAAATTCTTGGGTCTCAATTAGGGTGTGAAGAAGAATGTCGAGGTCCAAGTGGGAACGGCTGATTTCCCCCGGGATGCTGCAGTGGACAAGGGCCTCACACTGCCTGCAAGGGAGAAGCTTCTGGTTTACTCGAGTTGCGGGGGGGGGGGGGGCCTCTTGAGTTACAACGGGGAACCCAGGGACCTGCCCCTCTGGCCTCAAGAGGGTTCAGTCTCCGTGCCAGTTGCCACTGGATATTTCTCCCCAGTCATCGCCGGGTCCCCAGGCCTTGTCTGGTGCTGAGGCCACAACTTGAGCTTGCCTCGCCCATGCTGACCTACGTCTTGGGATTCCCCTGGAGCTCCCACAGGGGAGTCAGGCCTCGTCTCGCCTGGAGACGTGCATGGTTGCTTTCCTCCCCATCTGCAGCAGAAGTGTCCAGCACCCCTTCCGGGCAGACACAGGGATCTGTGGCTTGCCCTTGAGGTAACCCAGGTCTGTCACACATGCCAGTGTGTCGAGAGTCGAGTCTCGGGGTGACAGTCGAGGCAGTGCAGGGCAGTGAGGTTCATCAGGAATGAACGAGGCATTTGGGTGTCTTGGGAATGATGGCCCGACCACTGAGGCTCGTCCTGTCTCTCTTCGTTAGAGCGCCTCTTCTTGGTATGCAGGGGCGAGCCATGAACACTTTCCCAATGAAGCAAGAAAAGGTCCCGTCATCTAGAGCTCAGCCGGGGAAAACGGGGCTCCTCTTGAGTCTTGGTGGGACCCTCGGAATTCCTCTCGAGTGGTGACGGGTCGGGAGGGGAATTTCTTTAGTCACAACAAGGGCGTGAAGAGACTTTCGAGGTCTAGGCGGGAAGGAGTGATTTCTCCTGAGATGACCCCGTGGACAAGGGCCTCACTCCACCTGCATGGGAGAAGATTCTGTTTTTTCTCGAGTGCCGGTGGGATCCTCTCGAGTTACGATGGGACCCCAGAAACCCACCCTTTGGGCCACAGGCGAGGACAGTCTCTGAACGATTTGTGAGTCGCCTCTGGGAATGCGTGCCCAGTCATCACCGGGTCCGCAGTCCTGGTCTGGTGCTGAAGCTGGAGCCTGAGCTTGCCTCGCCCATGCTGACATAGGTCTTGGGTTACTGCTGGAGCCCCCACAGGGGAGTCAGGCCTCCTCTCGCCTGGAGACGTGCACGGCCGCTATCCTCCCCGACTGCAGTAACAGTGTCCGGGTCCCTGTCGAGCGAACACAGGGATCTTTTGCTTGCCATCGAGGTACCCAAGGGCTGTCACACATGCCAGTGTGCCAGAGTCGAGTCTCGGGGTGACAGTCGAGTCAGTATAGGGCAGTCAGGATCATCTGGAGTGGACGAGGCATTTGGGGGTCTTCGGGAATGGTGGCCCAATCTGTGAGACTCCTTCCGACTCTGCAGGTGTGAGCACCTCTCTTGGGATGCGAGGGGAACACAGGGAAACCTTTCCCCATGGAGCAGGGAAGGACCACTCATCTGGAGCTCAGCAGGGGAAAACCGAGCTCTTCTTGAGTCTTGGTGGGACCCTCCGGGTTCCTCTAGTGGGAACGGGTGGGGCGGGGAACTTCTTGGATCACAGCAAGGTTGTGAACGAGCCTGTCGAGGTCCACGAGGGATGGGATGAATTTCCCTGAGATGCGGCCACAGACAAGGCCACACCATGCCTGCAGGGGAGAAGCTTCTGGTTTTTCTCGAGTTGCGGTGGGGTCCACTCGCTTTACGATGGGGAACCCAGGGACCCGCCCCTGTATCCTCAGGAGAGGCCATTCTCAGTGTGAGCTGCGAGATGCTTCTGGGTATACCAACCCAGTCGTCGCCTGGTCCTCAGTCCTCGTCTGGTGCTGAGGTCGAGCCTATGATTTCCTTGCTCATGCTTGCATATTACTTGANTGAGTTGCGAGATGCTTCTGGGTATACCAACCCAGTCGTCGCCTGGTCCTCAGTCCTCGTCTGGTGCTGAGGTCGAGCCTATGATTTCCTTGCTCATGCTTGCATATTACTTGAGGTTACTCTGGAGCCCCCACAGCGGAGTCAGGCCTCTTCTCGCCTGGAGACTTGCATGGCCTCTTTCTTCCCAACTGCACCGGCAGTGTCCAGCTTCTCGAAAAGCGGACACAGGGATATGTGGCTTGCCATTGAGGTACTCCAGAGCTGTCTCATAGGCAAGTATGTTGGGAGTCGAGCCTCCGGTGACAGTCGGGACAGTGCAGGGCAGTCATGTTCATCTGGAGTGTTCGAGGAATTTGGGGGTCTTGGGGATTGGTGGTCAGACACCTGAGGCTCCTCACGACACTCCTGATGCGAGGCCACCTCTTGGGTTGCGAGGGGAGCACCGGAAAACCTTTCCCGATGGAGCAGTTAAAGGGCCCCTCATCTGGAGCTTCACAGGGGAAAACGGGGGTCCTCTTGAGTCTTGGCGAGACCCTCGGGGTTCCTCTCGAGTCGGGACGGTTTGGGCGGTGAACTTCCTAGGTCACAACAAGGGTATGATGAGCCTTTCGAGGTCCTAGAGGGAAGGGGTGATTTCCTCCCAGATGCTGAAGCAGACAAGGGACTCACCCTGCCTGCAGGGGAGAAGCCTATGGTTTTTCTCGAGTTGCGGCAGGGTCCTCTCGAGATACGACGGGGACCCCATGGACCCGCCCCTGTGGCCTCAGGAGAGGCCAGTCTCCATGTGAGTTGCCAGGCACCTGTGGAGATTCCTCCCGAGACGTCGCCAGAACCTCAGTCCTCGTCTGGTGCTGAGGCCGGAGCCTGTGCTTGCCTTGCCCATGCTGACATAGGTCTTGGGGATCCCCTGGAGCCCCCACAACAGAGTCAGGACTCATCTTACCTGGGGACGTGCACAGCCACTTTCCTCCCCAACTGCAGCAACAGTGTCCGGGTCCCTGTCGAGCACCTTCAGGGATCAGTGTCTTGACATCGAGGTACCCCAGGGCTATCACACGTGCCAGTGTGTCAGCAGTCGAGCCTCAGGGAGGCAGTCGAGGCAGTGCAGGGCCGTCAGGTTCATCTGGACTGTACGATGCATTTTGGGTTCTTGGGGAAATGTGACCAGCCACCTGAGTCTCCTCTTGACTTGCCTGGTATGAGGGCTTCCTCTTGGGATTCGAGGGGAGAGCCAGGAACCCTTTCCCGATGGATCAGGGAAAGGGCCCCTCATCTGGAGCTCAGCATGGGAAAATTGAGCTCCTCTTGAATCACGGCGGGACCCTCAGCAGTCCTCTCGAGTGGGGACGGGTGGGGCGGGGGAACTTCTTGGGTGTCAGTAAGGGTGTGAAGGAGCATTTCGATGTCCAAGTGGGAACGGGTGATTTCCCCCAGGATGCTGCAGTGGACAAGGGCCTCACGCCGCCTGCAAGGGGGAAGCTTCTGGTTTTCTCGAGTTTCCGGGGTTTCCTCTCAACTTACGATGGGCACCCAAGGGACCCGCCCCTGTGGCCTCAGTAGCTGTCAGTCTCCATGCGAGTTGCCACTGTGTATTTCTCCCCAGTCATCGCTGGGTCCTCAGGTTCGTCTGTTGCTGAGGCCAGAGCCTGAGCTTGCCTCGCCTATGCTGACCTACGTCTTGGGGTTCCCCTGGAGCTCCCACACGTCTCTCGCCTGGAGACATGCACGGCCGCTTTTCTTCCTATCTGCAGCAGAAGTGTCCAGCACCCTTTCGAGCAGACACAGGGATCTGTGGCTTGCCCTCGAGGTACCCCAGGGCTGTCACACGTTCCACTGTGTCAGGAGTCGAGTCTCGGGGTGACAGTCGAGGCAGTGCAGGGCAGTGAGGTTCATCAGGATTGGACGCTGCATTTGGGGGTGTTAGGAATGATGAACCGACCACTGAGGCTCGTACTTTCTCTCCTCGTTCGAGCACCTCTTCTTGGTATTCCAGGGGAGAGCCGTGAACACTCACGACGGAGCAGGGAAATGTCCCATTATCTAGAGCTCAGCCGGGGAAAACGGGGCTCCTCTTGAGTCTTGGCGGGACCCTCAGGGTTCCTCTCCAGTGTGGACGGGTCGGGCGGGGAACGTCTTTGGTCACAACAAGGGTGTGAAGGGACTTTTGAGGTCTAGGAGGGAAGGGGTGATTTCTCCTGAGATGACCCCAGGGACAAGGGCCTCACTCCACCCGCAGGGGAGAAGCTTCTGGTTTTTCTCAAGTGCTGGTGGGGTCCTCTCGAGTTACGATGGGACCCCAGAAACCTGCCCTTGGGGCCACAGGCAAGGACAGTCTCTGAACGATTTGTGAGGCGCCTCTGGGGATTCCTCCCCAGTCGTCGCCAGGTCCTCAGTCCTGGTCTGGTGCTTAAGCTGGAGCCTGAGCTTGCCTCACCCATGCTGACATAAGTCTTAGGGTTTCCCTGGAGCCCCCACAGGGGAGTCAGGCCTCATTTTGTCTGGAGTCGCGCACACCCGCTTTCCTCACCAACTGCAGCAACAGTGGCCAGTTCCCTGTCGAGCAGACTCAGGGATCAGTGGCTTGCCCTTGAGGTACCCCAGGGCTATCACATGTGCCAGTTAGCCAGAGTCGAGCCTCGGGGTGACAGTCGAGGCAGTGCAGGGCTATCAGGTTCATCTGGAGTGGAAAAGGCATTTGGGAGTCTTGGGGAATGGTGGCCCAAACTTTGAGACTCCTTCCAAATATCCAGGTGCGAGCACCTCCTCTTGACATGCGAGGGGAACACCGCAAAACCTTTCCTGTTGTACCAAGGAAATGGCCCCTCATCTGGAGCTCAGCAGGGGAAAATGGGGCTCCGCTTGAATCTTGGCAGGACCCTCGGGGTTCCTCTGAAGTGGGGACGGGTGGGGCGGGGAACTTCTTGGGTCACAGCAAGGGTGTGAAANGATGAACCGACCACTGAGGCTCGTACTTTCTCTCCTCGTTCGAGCACCTCTTCTTGGTATTCCAGGGGAGAGCCGTGAACACTCACGACGGAGCAGGGAAATGTCCCATTATCTAGAGCTCAGCCGGGGAAAACGGGGCTCCTCTTGAGTCTTGGCGGGACCCTCAGGGTTCCTCTCCAGTGTGGACGGGTCGGGCGGGGAACGTCTTTGGTCACAACAAGGGTGTGAAGGGACTTTTGAGGTCTAGGAGGGAAGGGGTGATTTCTCCTGAGATGACCCCAGGGACAAGGGCCTCACTCCACCCGCAGGGGAGAAGCTTCTGGTTTTTCTCAAGTGCTGGTGGGGTCCTCTCGAGTTACGATGGGACCCCAGAAACCTGCCCTTGGGGCCACAGGCAAGGACAGTCTCTGAACGATTTGTGAGGCGCCTCTGGGGATTCCTCCCCAGTCGTCGCCAGGTCCTCAGTCCTGGTCTGGTGCTTAAGCTGGAGCCTGAGCTTGCCTCACCCATGCTGACATAAGTCTTAGGGTTTCCCTGGAGCCCCCACAGGGGAGTCAGGCCTCATTTTGTCTGGAGTCGCGCACACCCGCTTTCCTCACCAACTGCAGCAACAGTGGCCAGTTCCCTGTCGAGCAGACTCAGGGATCAGTGGCTTGCCCTTGAGGTACCCCAGGGCTATCACATGTGCCAGTTAGCCAGAGTCGAGCCTCGGGGTGACAGTCGAGGCAGTGCAGGGCTATCAGGTTCATCTGGAGTGGAAAAGGCATTTGGGAGTCTTGGGGAATGGTGGCCCAAACTTTGAGACTCCTTCCAAATATCCAGGTGCGAGCACCTCCTCTTGACATGCGAGGGGAACACCGCAAAACCTTTCCTGTTGTACCAAGGAAATGGCCCCTCATCTGGAGCTCAGCAGGGGAAAATGGGGCTCCGCTTGAATCTTGGCAGGACCCTCGGGGTTCCTCTGAAGTGGGGACGGGTGGGGCGGGGAACTTCTTGGGTCACAGCAAGGGTGTGAAAGGGCCTTTCGAGGTCCAAGAGGGAAGGGGTGAATTCCCCCGAGATGCCACATGGGACAAGGGTGTCTCCCCGCCTGCAGGGAATTGTCTTTTTTTTTTTTTTTCGAGTTGCGGATGAGTCCTCCCAATTTTCGTCAGGGCCCCGGGACCCAGCCCTGTGGCCCCAGGAGAGGCCAGTCCCCGTGAAAGGGGCGAGGCGCATCACGGATTCTTCCCAAGTGTTGCCAGTTCCTCAGTCCCATTCTGGTGCTGAGGTCGCAGCCTGAGCTTTCTTGACCTGTGCCTACGTAGGTTTTGCGTACCCTGGAGCCCTCTCAGTGGAGTCAGGCCTAGTCTCGCCCACAGACTTGCAGGACTGCTTTACTCCAGGGTGCAGCAGCCGTATCCGGCTCTCTGTCGATCAGACAAAGGGATCTGTGCCTTGCCCTCGAGGTACCCCAGGGCTATCACACGTGCCAGTGTGTCAGCAGTCGAGCTTCAGGGAGGCAGTCGAGGCAGTGCAGGGCAGTCAGGTTCATCTGGAGTGGACGAGGCATTTGAGATTCTTGGGGAAATGTGACCAGACACCTGAGGCTCCTCTGGACTCGCCTGGTGTGAGGGCCTCCTCTTGGGATGCGAGGGGAAAGCCGGGAATCCTTTCCCGATGGAGCAGGGAAAGGGCCCCTCATCTGGAGCTGAGCATGGGAAAATGGAGCTCCTCTTGAGTCGCAGCAGGACTCTCGGTGTTCCTCACGAGTGGGGATGAGTAGGGCAGGAAACTTCTTGGGTCACAGCAAGGGTGTGAAGGAGCATTTCGAGGTCCAAGAGGGAATGGGTGATTTCCCCCGGGATGCCACAGTGGACAAGGGCCTCACTCCGCCTCCAAGGGAGAAGCCTCTGGATTTTCTTGAGTTGCAGCCGGGTCCTCTCGAGTTATGACGGGGACCCCAGAAACCCCCCCTGTGGCCTCAGGAGAGGCCAGTCTCCTTGAGACTTTCAGTGGGTATTCCTCCCCAGTTGTCGCCGGGTCCCCAGTCCTCGTCTGGTGCTGAGGCTGCAGCCTGAGCTTGCCTCGCCATGCTGACCTAGGTCTTGGGGTTCCCCTGGAGCTGCCACCGGGGAGTCAGGCCTCGTCTCGCCTGGAGACGTGCACAGCCGGCTCCTCCCCATCTTCAGCCAAAGTGTCCAGCACCCCTTCTAGTGGAAACAGGGATCTGTGTCTTGCCGTCGAGGTACCACAGGGCTCTCACATTTGCCAGTGTGTCGGGAGTCGAGTCTCAGGCTGACAGTCGAGGACGTGCTGGGCAGTGACGTTCATCAGGAATCGATGAGTCATTTGTGGGTCTTTGGAATGATGGAACGACCCCTGAGGCTGATCCTGTCTCTCCTCATTCGAGCACCTCTTCTTGGGATGCCAGGGGAGAGCCGTGAACACTTTCCCATCAGAGCAGGGAAATGTCCCATCAGCTAGAGGTCAGCCGGGGAAAATGGGGCTCCTCTTGAGTCTTGGCAGGACCCTCGGGGTTCCTCTCGAGTGGGGATGGGTCGGATGGGGAACGTCTTCGGTCACAGCAAGGGTGTGAAGGAGCCTTTCGAGGTCTAGGAGGGAAGGGGTGATTTCGCACCAGATGCCCCCGCGGACAAGGGCCTCACTCCACCTGCAGGGGAGAAGTTTCTGGTTTTTCTCGAGTGCCGGTGGGGTCCTCTCATGTTATGATGGGACCCACAGAAAGCTGCCTTTGTGGCCACAGGAGAGGACAGGCTCTGAGCGATGTGTGAGGCGCCTCTGGAGATTCATCCCCAATCATCACCAGGGCCTCAGTCCTGGTCTGGTGCTGAAGCTGGAGCCTGAGCTTGCCTCAACCATACTGACATAGGTCTTGGGTTTCCACTGGAGCCCCCACAGGGGAATCAGGCCTCGTCTCGCCTGGAGACGTGCACAGCCGCTTTCCTCCCCAACTGCAGCAACAGAGTCCTGGTCCCTGTCGAGAGGATACAGGAATCAGTGCCTTGCCCTCGAGGTTCCCCAGGGCTGTCACATGTGCCAGTGTGCCAGAGTCGAGCCTCGGGGTGACAGTCGAGGCAGTGCAGGGCAGTCAGGTTCATCTGGAGTGTACAAGGCATTTGGGGGTATCGGGGAATGGTGGCCCAAACTGTGAGACTCCTTCCGACTCTCCATTTGCGAGCACCTCCTCTTTGCATGCGAGGGGAACACCACAAAACCTTTCTCGATGTAGCAGGGAAAGGGCCCCTCATCTGGAGCTCAGCAGCGGAAAATTGGGCTCCTCTTGAGTCTTGATGGGACCGTCGTTGGTCCTTTCGAGTGGGGACGTGTGAGGTGGGAATCTTCTTGGTTCACAGCAAGGGTGTGAGGGAGCATTTCGAGGTACAGGAGGGAACGGGTGATTTCCCCTGGGACGCCGCAGAGGACAAGGACCTCACTCCACCTGCAAGGGTGAAGCTTCTGGTTTTTCTCGAGTTGCGGAGGAGTTCTCTCGAGTTACAACGGGGACCCAAGGACTTGCCGCTGTGGCCTCAAGAGAAGCCAGTCTCCATGCGAGTTGCGAGGCACCTCTGGGGATTCCTCTGCAGACGTCGCCGGGTCTTCACTTCTCGTATGGTGCTGAGGCCCGAGCCTCTGCCTGCCTCATCCATGCTGACATAGGTCTCGGGGATCCCCTGGAGCCCCCACAGGGGAGTCAGACCTTGTCTCGCCTGGAGACGTGCATAGCCACTTTCCTTCCAAATGCAGCAACAGTTTCCGTTTCCCTGTCGAGCGGATACAGGGATCACTGGCTTGAATTGGAGGTTCCCCAGGGCTACTACACATGCCAGTGTGCCTGAGTTGAGTCTCGCGGTGACAGTCAAGGCAATGCAGGATAGTCAGGTTCATCTGGAGTGGACGAGGCATTTGGGGGTCTTGGGGAATGGTGGCCAAAACTGTGAGACTCCTCCCGACTCTCCAGGTGCGAGCACCTCCTCTTGATATGGGAGGGGAACAGCGTGAAACCTGGCCCGACGGAGCAGTGAAAGAGCCCCTCATGTGGAGCTGAGCATGGGAAAATGGATTTCCTCTCGAGTCGCGGTGGGACCCTCGGCGGTCCTTTCGAGTGGGGACTTGTGGGGCGGGGAATTTCTTGGGTCACAGCAAGGGTGTTAAGGAGCATTTTGAGGTACAAGAGGGAACAGGTGATTTCCCCCGGGATGCCAAAGTGAACAAGGGCATCACTCGACCTACAGGGGAGAAGTTTCTGGTTTTTCTTGAGTGCCGGTGAGGTCCTATCGAGTTACGACGGTACCTCAGAAACCCGCCCTTGTGGCCACAGGAGACTACAGTTCCGAGCGATTTGCGAGGCACCGCTGGGGATTCACCCCCAGTCATCGCAGTGTCCTCAGTCCTGGTTTGGTGCTGAAGCCTGAGCCTGAGCTGCCTCGCCCATGCTGACAAAGGTCTTGGGTTGTCGATGGAGCCCCTACAGGGAAATCAGGTCTCCTCTCGCCTGGAGATGTGCACGGCCGATTTCCTCCCCAACTGCAGCAAGTGTTGGGGTCCCTGTCGAGCGGATACAGGGATCTTGGCTTGCCCTCGAGGTATCCGAGGACTGTCACACATGCCATTGTGCCGGCATCGAGCCTCAGGGTGACAGTCGAGGCAGGGCAAGGCAAGTCCGTCAAGTTCATCTGGAGTCGACCAGGCATTTGGGGGCCTTGGAGAATGGTGGCCCAATCTGTTAGACTCCTCCCGGCTCTCCAGGTGTGTGGACCCCCTCTTGGGATGGAAGGGGAATATCGTGAAACCTTTCCCAATGGAGCAGGGAAAGGGCCCCTCATCTGGAGCTCAGCAGGGGAAAACGGGGCTCTGCTTGAGTCTTGTCGGGACCCTCGGGGTTCCTCTCGAGTGGGGACGGGTGGGGCGGGGAACTTCTTGGGTCACAGAATGGGTGTCAAGGAGCCTTTCAAGGTCCACGAGGGACGAGGTGAATTCTTCTATGATTCCGCTGTTCAAAAGGGCCACACCATGCCTGTAGTGGAGGAGCTTCCGGTTTTTCTCGAGTTGCAGTGGGATCCTCTGGAGTTACGACAGGGATCCCAGGGACCCGCCCCTGTATCCTCAGGGTAGGCCATTCTCAGTGCGAGTTGCGAGGCGCCTCGGGGGATTCTTCACCTGTCATCGCTGTGTCGTCAGTCCTCGTCTGGTGCTGAGGTCAGAGCCTGAGTTTTCCTCACTCATGCTTTCATAGGTCTTGAGGTTACTCTGGAGCCCCCACAGGGGAGTCAGGCCTCGTCTCACCTGGAGACTTGGATGGCCTCTTTCTTGCCCAACTGCAGCAGCAGTGTCTGGCTCCCCGTCAAGCGGACACAGGGATCTGTGGCTTGCCATCGAGGTACTCCAGGGCTGTCTCACGTGAAAGTGGGTTGAGAGTCGAGGCTCGGGTAACAGTTGAGACAGTGTAGGGTAGTCAGGTTAATCTGGAGTGCACGAGGCATTTGGGGATCTTAGGGAGTGGTGATCAGACACCTGAGGCTCCTCCCGACTCTCCTGATGCGACGCCACCTCTTGAGATGCGAGGGAAGCTCTGGAAATTCTTTCTTGTTGGAACAGGGAAAGGGCCCCTCATCTGGAGCTCAGCAGGGGAAAACAGGGCTCCTCTTGAGTCATGGTGGGACCCTCAGGGTTCCTCTCGAGTGGGGACGGATCTAGCAGGGAACTTCCTAGGTCACAACAAGGGTATGAAGGAGCCTTTCGAGATCCAAGAGGGAAAGGGTGATTTCCCCCGTGATGGTTCAGCAGACAAGGGACTCACCCTCTCTGCAGGGGAGAAGCTTCTGTTTTTTCTCGAGTTTCGGCGGGGTCCTCTGGAGTTATGACAGGGACCTCAGGTTCCCGCACCTGTATCCTCAGGAGAGGCCATTCTCAGTGCGACTTGTGAGGCACCTCTTGGGATTCCTCTCCAGTCGTCGCTTGGTCCTCAGTCCTCGAATCGTGATGAGGATGGAGCCTGTGCTTGCCTTGCCCATGGTGACATAGGTCTTGGGGTTCCCCTGGAGTCCCCTTAAGGGAGTCAGGCCTCATCTCGCCTGAAGACAAGCATAGCTGCTTTCCTCCCCAAATGCAGTAACAGTGTCCGAGTCCCTGTCGAGCGGATACAGGAATCAGTGTCTTGCCCTTGAGGTACCCCAGGGATATCACACGTGCCAGTGTGCTGGAGTCTAGCCTTGGGGTTAGAGTCGAGGCAGTGCAGGGCAGTTAGGTTCATCTGGAGTGGACGAGGCATTTGGGGTCTTGGAGAATGGTGGCCCAATCTGTGAGACTCCTCCTGACACTCCAGGTGTGAGCACCTCCTCTTGGGATGGAAGGGGAATATCGCAAAACCTTTCCCGATGGAGCAGGGAAAGGGCCCCTCATCTGGAGCTCAGCATGGGAAAACGAGGCTCCTCTTGAGTCTTGGCGGGACCCTTTGGGTTCCTCTCGAGTGGGGACGGATGGGGCGGGGAACTTCTTGGTTCACAGCAAGAGTGTGAAGGAGCTTTTCGAGGTCCACGAGTCATGGGGTGAATTCACCTGACATGCCATTGCAGACAACGGCCACACCAATTCTTCAGGGGAGAAGCTTCCGGTTTTTCTCGAGTTGTGGCGGGGTCCCCTCCAGTTACGACAGGGACCCCAGGGATCCGCCCCTGTATACTCAGTAGAGGCCATTCTCAGAGCGATTTTCAAGGTGCCTCTGGGAATACTTCCCCAGTCATCGCCGGGTCCTTAGTCCTCGTCTGGTGCTGAGGTCGGTGCCTGAGATTTCCTCGCTCCTGCTTTCATCGGTCTTGAGGTTACTCTGGAGCCCCATAGTGGAGTCAGCCTTCTTCTCGCCTGGAGACTTGCACAGCCTCTTTCTTCCCCTACTGCAGCAGCAGTGTTCGGCTCCCCGTAAAGCAGACACATGGAACTGAGGCTTGCCATCGAGGTATTCCAGGGCTGTCTCACGTGCCAGTGTGTTGGGAGTCGAGCCTTGGGGTGACAGTTGAGACAGTGCAGGGCAGTCATGTTCATCTGGAGTGGACGAGGCAATTGTGTGTCTTGTGGAGTGGTGGTCAGACTCCTTAGGCTCCTCACGACACTCCTGATTCGAGGGCACCTCTTGGGATGAGAGTGGAGCCCCAGAAAACCTTTCCCAATGGAGCAGAGAAATGGCCCCGAATCTGGAGCTCAGCAGGGGAAAACAGGGCTCCTCTTGAGTCGCGGCGGGACCCTTGGGCTTCCTCTTGAGTGGGAACGGTTGGGGAGGGTTACTTCCTAGGTCACAAAAAGGATATGAGGGAGCCTTTCAAGGACCAAGAGGGAATGGGAGATTTCCAACGAGATGCTGTAATGGAGAAGGGACCCAACCACGATGCAGGGGAGAAGCTTGTGGTTTTTCTCGAGTTGCAGTATGGTCTACTCTAATTACGACTGGTACCCTAGGGACCAGCCCCTGTGGCCTCAGGAGAGCCCCGTCTCCATGCGAGTTGTGAGGCACCTGTGTGGATTCCTCCCGAGACGTCGTCAGGTCCTCAGTCCTCGTCTGATGCTGAGGCCAGAGCCTGTGCTTGCCTAGGCCATGCTGACATAGGTCTTGGGGTTCCCCTGGAGCCCCCATAGGGGAGTCAGGGCTCGTCTCGCCTCGGAAAGTGCACAGCCGCTTTCCTCCCCACCTGCAGCAACTGTGTCCAGGTCCCTGTCAAGCGGATACAGGGATCAGTGGCTTGACCTCGAGGTACCCAGGGCTATCACTCTTGCCAATGTGCCAGCGTCGAGTGTCGCGTGACAGTCGAGACAGTGCAGGACAGTCAGATTCATCTGGGGTAGACTAAGCATTTGGGGGACTTGTGGAAATGTGACCTGATGCCTGAGGCTGCTCTGGACTCCCCTGGTGTGAGTGCCTCCTCTTAGGTTGCCAGGGGAGAGCAGGGAAACCTTTCACGATGAAGCAGGGAAAGAGTCCCTCATCTGGAGCTGAGCATAGGAAAATGGAGCTCCTCTTGAGTCGTGGCGGGATCCTCGGCCGTCCTCTCGAGTGGGGACGTGAGGGGCAGGGAACTTCTTGTGTCACAGCAAGGGTGTTAAAGAGCATTTCGATGTCCAAGAGGGAATGGGTGATTTCCCGCAGGACGCTGCAGCAGACAAGGTTTCGGTAGGGTACCCTCAAGTTACAATGTAGATCGCAGGGATACACCCCTGTGGCCCGAGGATAGGCCAGTCTCGTTGCGGGGCAAGGCACATCTGGGGATTCCTGCCCATTGTCGCCAAGTCCTCAGTCCCATTCGGATGCTGAGGCTGCAACCTGAGATTGCCACACCCGTGCTGACATTTGTATTGGGCTTCCCCTGGAGCCCACAGCGGGAAGTCAGGCCTCCTCTCCACTGGAGACGTGCAGGGCCGATTTCTTTCCAAACTACAGTATCAGTGTCTGGGTCACTGTCGAGCGGATACAGGGATCTATGGCTTGTGCTCGAGGTACCCTAGGGCTGTCACAAGTGCTAGTGTGCCGGAGTCGAGCCTTGTGGTTAGAGTCGAGGCAGGGCAGAGCAGTCAGGTTCATCTGAAGTGGACTAGGCTTTTGGGGGTCTTGGGGAATGGTGGCCCAAGCTTTGAGACTCCTCCCAACATTCCAGGTGAGAGCACCTTCTGTTGGGATGTGAGGGGAACCCCACGAAACCTTTCCCAAAGGAGCAGGGAAAGGGCCCACCAACTGGAGCTCAGCAGGGGAAAACGGGGCTACTCTTGAGTCTTGGCGGGACCCTTGGGGTTCCTCTGGAGTGGGGCCGGGTGGGGCGGGCAACTTCTTGGGTCACAGCAAGGAAGTGAAGGAGGCTTTCGATGTCCACGAGGGACCCGGTGAATTCCCCTGAAATACCATTTCTGGACAAGGGCCACACCAAGTCTGCAGGGAGAAGCTTCCGGTTTATCTCCAGTTGTGACGGGGAACCCAGCGACCCGCCCCTGTATTCTCAGGAGAGGCCATTCTCAGTGTGAGTTGCGAGACGCCTCTGGGGATTCCTCCCTAGTCATCCCGTGTCCTCAGTCCACTTCTGTTGCTGAGGTTGCAGCCTGAGATTGCCTTGCCCCTGCTGACATTTGTATTGGGCTTGCCCTGGAGCTGGAGATGTGTGTCAGGCCTCTTCTCGCCTGGAGACTTGCAAGGCCTCTTTCTTCCCCAACTGCAGAGGCAGTGTCCGGCTCCCCGTAGAGCGGGCACCGGGATCTGTGGCTTGCCATCGAGGTACTCGAGGGCTGTCTCACGTGCCAGTGTGTTGGGAGTCGAGCCTCGGGGTGACAGTCGAGACAATGCAGGGCAGTCACGTTCATCTGGAGTGGACGAGGCATTGGGGGATCTTGGGGACTGGTGGTCAGACTCCTGAGGATCCTCCCGACTCTCCTGATGTGAGGCCACCACTTGGGATGTGAGGAGAGTGCCGGAAAACCTTTCCCGATGGAGCACGGAAAGGGCCCTTCATCTGGAGCTCTGCAGGGGAAAACGGGGCTCCTCTTGAGTCGTGGCAGGACCGTCGGGGTTCCCCTCGAGTGGGGACAGATGCGGCGGGGAACTTACTAGGTCACAACAAGGGTATGAACGAGCCTTTCAAGGTCCAAGAGGAAAGGGTGATTTCCCCCGAGAAGCTGCAGCAGACAAGGGTCTCACCCTTCCTGCAGGAGAGAAACATATGATTTTTCTCGAGTTCCGACGGGGACCCCAGGGACCCGGTGTTGTGGCCTCCGGAGGGGCCAGTCTCCATGCGAGTTGTGAGGCACCTGTGGGGATTCCTCCCGAGACGTCGCCAGGTCCTCAGTCCTCGTCTGGTGCTGAGGCCGGAACCTGTGCTTGCCTTGCCCATGCTTGCATAGGACTTGGGGTTCCCCTGGAGACCCCACAGGGGAGTCAGGCCTCTTCTCGCCTGTAGACTTGCACTTTCTCTTTCTTCCCCAACTTCAGCGGCAGTGTCCGGCTCCCCTTAAAGCGGACATAGGGATCTGTGGCTTGCCATCTAGGTAATCCAGGGCTGTCTCACGTGCCAGTGTGTTGGGAGTAGAGTCTCAGAGTTACAGTCGAGACAGTGCAGGGCAGTCATGTTCATCTGGAGTGCACCAGGCATTTGGAAAGGTGGGGAGTGGTGGTCGGACACCTGAGGCTCCTCCTGACTCTCCTGATGCGAGGCCACCTCTTGGGATGTGAGAGGAGTGCCCGAAAACCTTTCCCAATGGAGCAGGTAAAGGACCCCTCATCTGGAGCTCAGCAGGGGAAAACGGAGCTAATCTTGAGTCGCGACGGGACCCTCGAGGTTCGTCTCGAGTGGAGACGGTTGGAGAGGCGAAATTCCTAACTCACAACAGGGGTATGAAGGAGAATTTCGAGGTCCAAGAGTGAAGGTGTGATTTTCCCCCGAGATGCTGCAGCGGACAAGGACTCACCCTCCCTGCAGGAGAGAATCATGTGGTTTTTCACGAGTTGCGGTGGGGTCCTCTCGAGTTACGATGGTGACCCCAGGGACCCGAACCTGTATCACCAGGAGAGGCCATTCTCAGTGGGAGTTGCGAGGCGCCTCTGGGGATTCCTCCCCAGTCATCACCGGGTCCTTAGTCCTCGTCTTGTGCTGTGGTCAGAGCCTGAGACTTCCTCGCTCATACTTTCATAGGTCTTAAGGTTACTCTGGAGCCCCCACAGGGGAGTCAGGCCTCTTCTCGCCTGGAGACTTGCACGACCTCTTTCTTCCCCAACTGCAGCGGCTGTGTCTGGCTCCCCGTCAAGTGGACACAGAAATCTGTGGCTTGCCATCGAGGTACTCCAGGGCTGTCTCACATGCCAGTGTGTTGGGAGTCGATCCGTGGGGTGACAGTCGAGACAGTGCAGGGCAGTCATGTTCTTCTGGAGAGGACAAGGCATTTGGGAATCCTGGGGAGTGGTGGTCAGACAACTGAGCCTCCACCCGACTCTCCTGATGACTGGCTTCCTCTTGGGATGCGAGGGAAGCCACGGAATACCTTTCCCGATGGAGCAGGGAAAAGGCCCCTCATCTGGAGCTCAACAGGTGAAAACGCGGCTCCTCTTCAGTCACGGGGGCACCCTCGGGGTTCCCCTCGAATTGGAACGTTTAGAGCAGGGGACTTCTTAGGTCACAACAGGGGTATGAAGGAGACTTTCAAGGTCCAAGAGGGAAGGGGTGATTTCCCCCGAGATTCTGCAGCGGACAAGGGCTCACCCTCCCTGCAGGGGAGAAGCTTCTGATTTTTCTCGAGTTGCGGCGGGATCCTCTCGAGTTACGATGGGGAGCCGAGGGACCCGCCTCTGTGGCCTCAGGAGAGGCCAGTCTCCATGTGAGTTGCGAGGCACCTGTGGGGATTCCTCCCGGGACGTCGCCGGGCCTTACTCCTCGTCTGGTGCTGAGGCCGGAGCCTGTGCTTGCCTCGCCCATGCTGACATAGGTCTTGGGGTTCCCGTGAAGTCCCCATAGTGGAGTCAGGCCCGTCTAGCCTGGGGACGTGCACAGCCGCTTTCCTCTCCAACTGCAGCAACAGTGTCCGGGTCCCTGTCGAGTGGATAAAGGGTACAGTGGCTTGACCTTGTGGTACCCCAGGGCTATTCCAAGGGCCCGTGTGCCAGAGTTGAGCCTCGGGATGACAGTCAAGGCATTGCAGGACAGTCAGTTTCATTTGGAGTGGACAAGGAATTTGGAAGTTTGTGGAAATGTGACCCAACGCCTGAGGCTTCTCTGGACTCGCCTGGCGTGAGTGCTTCCTCTTGTGATGGAAGGGGGGAGCTGGGAAACCTTTCCCAATGGAGCAGGGAAAGGGCCACTCATCTGGAGCTGAGCATGGGAAAATGGAGCTCCTCTTGAGTCATGGCAGGACCCTTGGCGGTCCTCTCGAATGGGGAACGTGTTGGGCGGAGAACTTCTTGGATCACAGCAAGGGTGTGAAAGAGCATTTCGAGGTCCAAGAGGGAACAGGTGATTTCCCCTGGGACACTCACTGCAGCAGACCAGGGCATCATTGTGCCTGTAAGGATGAAGCTTATGGTGTTTCTCGAGTTGCGGCGGGGTCCTCTAGAGTTACGACGGGGACCACGGGGATCCGCTCCTGTGGCCCCAGGATAGGCCAGTCTCCGTGGGAGAGGTGAGGCAGATCTGGGGATTCCTCCCCAGTGGCGCCATGTCCTCAGTTCCCTTCTGGTGCTGAGGCTACAGCCTGAGATTGCTTCACCCGTGCTGACATTTGTATTGGGCTTCCCCTGGAGCCCGCAGAGGGGAGTCAGGCCTCGTCTCAACTGGAGACATGCATGGCCGCTTTCCTTCACAACTGCAGTAACAGTGTTCGGGTCCATGTCGAGCAGATACAGGGATCTAAGGCTTGGCTTGAGGTACCCTAGGGCTGTCACACATGCCAGTGTGCCGGAGTCGAGGCTCAAGGTTACAGTCGAGGTAGTGCAGGGCAGTCAGGTTAATCTGAAATGGACAAGGCATTTGGGGGTCTTGGGGATGGTAGCCCAATCTGTGAGACTCGTCCCGACATTCCAGGTGAGAGCACCTCCTCTTGGGATGCGAGGGGAACACCGTGAAACCTTTCCCGATGGAACAGGGAAAGGGCCTGTCATCTGGAGCTCATCAGGGGAATACGGCGCTCCTCTTGAGTCTTGGTGGGACCCTTGGGGTTCCTCTCGATTGGGGACGGGTGGGGAGGTAACGTCTTGGGTCACAGCAACGGTGTGAAGGAGCCTTTCAAGGTCTACGAGGGACGGGTTGAATTCCCCTGAGATGCTGTTGTAGACATGGGCCACTCCACGCCTGCATGGGAGAAGATTCCGGTTGTTCTCTAGTTGTGGCATGGTCCTCTTGAGTTACGATGGGGACCCCAGGGACTCGCCCCTGTATCCTCAGGAGAGACCATTCTCAGTGCGAGTTTTCAGGAGCCTCTGGGGATTCCTCCCCACTCATGCCGGGTCCTCAGTCCTCGTCTGGTGCTGAGGTCGGAGCCTGAGATTTCCTCCCGCATGCTTTCATAGGCCTTGAGGTTACTCTGGAGCCCCCACAGAGAAGTCAGGCCTCTTCTCGCCTGGGGATGTGCACGGCCTCTTTCTTCCCCAACTGCAGAGGCAGTGTCCTGCTCCCCATAAAGCCGATACAGGGTTCTGTGGTTTGCCATCGAGGTACTCCAGGACTGTCTCAAATGCGAGTCTGTTGGGAGTCGAGCCTCAGGGTGACAGTCGAGACAGTGCAGGGCAGACATGTTCACCTGGAGTGGATGAGGCATTTGGGGGTCTTGGGGAATGGTGGCCCAACCTGTGAGACTTCTCCCGACTTTCCAGGTGACAGCACCTCCTCTTGGGATGCGAGGGGAACACCGCGAAACCTTTCCCGACAGAAGAGGGAAAGGGCCCTTCATCTGGAGCTCAGCAGGGGCATACGGCGCTCCTCTTGAATCTTGGCGGGACCCTTGGGGTTCCTCTCCAGTGGGGACTTGTGGGGCGGGGAACTTCTTGGGTCACAGCAATTGTGTGAACGAGGCTTTCCAGGTCCATGAAAGACGGGGTGAATTCCCCTGAGATTTCGTTGCAGACAAGGGCCACACGACACCTGCAGGGTAGAAGCTTCTGGTTTTTCTCGAGTTGCTGTACTGTCCTCTCCAGTTATGACGAGTAACCCATGGATCGCCCCTGTATACTCAGGAGAGGCCATTCTCAGTGCGAGTTGCGATGGGCCTCTGGGGATTTCTCCCCAGTCATCTTTGGGTATTCAGTCCTCTTATCCACGCTCATGAATTCATAAGTCTTGAGGTTATTCTGGAGCCCGCACAGGGTTGTCAGGCCTCTTTTCGCCTGGAGACTTGCATGGCCTCTTTCTTCCCCAACTGCAACGGCAGTGTCCAGCTCTCCGTAAAGCGGACACAGGGATCTGTGCCTTGCCATCGAGGCACTCCAGGGCTGTCTCACGTGCCAGTGTGTTGGGAGTCTAGCCTCGGGGTGACAGTCGAGACAGTGCAGGGCAGTCATGTTCATCTGGAGTGGAGGAGGCATTTGGGAATCTTGGGGAGTGGTGGTCCAACACCTGAGGCTCCTCCCGACTCTCCTGATGCGAGGCCACCTCTTGGGATGCGAGGGGAACGTCTGAAATCCTTTCCCAATGGAGCAGGGAAAGGGCCAATCATCTGGAGCTCAGCAGGGGAAAACGGGGCTCCTCTTGAGTCCCGGCGGGACGCTCGGGGTTCCTCTAGAATGGAGACTATTGGACCGGGGAATTTCCTAGATCACAACAAGGGAATGAAGGAGACAGTCGAGGTCCAAGAGGGAAGGGGTGATTTCCCCCGCGATGCCGCAGTGGACAAGGCACTCACCCTCCCTGCAGGGGAGAAATTTCTGGATTTTTTCGAGTTGTGGCAGCGTCCTCTCGAGATACGAAGGGGACCCCAGGGTCCCGCCACTGTGGCCACTGGAGAGGCCAGTCTCCATGCGAGTTGCGAGCCACCTGTGTGGATTCCTCCAGAGACATCGTCGGGTCCTCAGTCCTCTTCTGATGCTGAGGCCAGAGCCTGTGCTTGCCTCAGCCATGCTGACGTAGGTCTTGGGGTTCCCCTGGAGCCCCCACAGGTGAGTAAGGCCTCGTCTCACCTGGGAAAGTGCACAGCCGTTTCCTCCCCACCTGCAGCAACAGTGTCCAGGTCCCTGTCAAGCGGATACAGGGATCAGTGGCTTGACCTCGAGGTACCCAGGGCTATCACTCTTGCCAGTGTGCCAGCGTCGAGCATTGCGTGACAGTCGAGGCAGTGCAGGACAGTCAGATTCATCTGGAGTAGACTAGGCATTTGGGGGACTTGCAGAAATGTGACCCAATGCCTGAGGCTGCTCTGGACTCCCCTGGTGTGAGTGCCTCCTCTTGGGTTGCCAGGGGAGAGCAGGGAAACCTCTCACAATGGAGCAGGGAAAGGGTCCCTCATCTGGAGCTGAGCATGGGAAAATGGAGCTCCTCTTGAGTCGTGGCGGGATCCTCGGTGGTCCTCTCGAGTGGGGACGTGAGGGCAGGGAACTTCTTGTGTCACAGCAAGTGTGTGAAAGAGCATTTCGATGTCCAAGAGGGAATGGGTGATTTCCCGTGGGATGCCACTGTGGACAAGGGCCTCACTCCGCCTGCAAGGGTGAAGCTTCTGGTTTTTCTCGAGTTGCAGTGGGTCCTCTCGAGTTATGACCGGGACCCAGGGACCAGCCCCTGTGACCTCCAGAGAGTCCAGTCTTCATGCGAGTTGTCACCGGGTATTCCTTCCCAGCCAGCGCCAGGTACCCAGGCCTTGTCTGGTTCTGAGGCAGCAGCATGAGCTTGCCTCACCCATGCTGACCTACGTCTTGGGGTTCCCCTGGAGCTCCCACAGGGGAGTCAGGCCTCGTCTCACCTGGAGACTTGCATGGACTCTTTCTTCCCCAACTGCAGCAGCAGTGACTGGCTCCCTGTTAAGCTGACACAGGGATCTGTGGCGTGCCATCGAGGTACCCCAGGAAGGGCTGTCTCACGTGCCAGTGTGTGGTGAGTCGAGCCTGGGGGTGACAGTTGAGACAGTGCAGGACAGTCATGCTCATTCTGGAGTGGACGAGGAATTTGAGGATCTTGGGAAGTGGTGGTTGGACACCTGAGGCTCCTCCCGACACTTCTGATCCGAGGCCACCTCTTGGGATGCGAGGGGAGCGCCGGAAAACATTTCCCGATGGAGTAGGGAAAGGGCCCCTCATCTGGAGCTCAGCAGGGGAAAACGGAGCTCCTCTTGAGTCTTGGCGGTACCCTCGGGTTTACTCTCCAGTGAGGAAGGGAGGGGCGGGGATCTTCTAGAGTCACAGCATGGATGTGAACAGGCCTTTCAGGTCCAAGAGGGAAGGGGTGAATTCCCCCCAGATGCTGCATTGGACAAGGGCCTCTCCCCGCCTGGTTTTTTCGAGTTGTGGAGGGGTCCTTTCAAGTTATGACGGGGCCCCAGGGAACCACCCCTGTGGCCCCAGGAGAGGCCAGTCTCCGTGTGATGGACGAGGTACATCTGGGGATTCTTCCCCAGTGGCGCCAAGTCCTCAGTCCCATTCTGGTGCTGAGGTCGGAGCCTGAGATTTTCTCACCGTGCCTACGTAAGTCTTGGGGATCCCCTGGAGCCCCCTCAGTGGAGTCAATCGCGTCTCGCCCATAGATGTGCAGGGGCGCTTTACTCCAGGGTGCAGCAGCCGTGTGCGGCTCTCCATCGAATGGACAAAGTGATCTGTGTCTTGCCCTTGAGGTACACCAGGGCTATCACATGTGCCAGTGTGTCGGCAATCGAGGCTCACGGAGGCAGTCAAGGCATTTCAGGGCAGTCAGGTTCATCTGGAGTGGACGAGACATTTGGGGATCTTGGGGAAAGGTGACCAGACACCTGAGGCTCCTCCTGGTGTGAGGGCCTCCTCTTGGGATGGCAGGGAGAGCCGATAAACCTTTCCCAATGAAGCAGGAAAAGGGCCCCTCATCTGGAGCTGAGCATGGGAAAATGGAGCTCCTCTTGAGTCACGGTGGGACCCTCAGGGTTCCTCTCGAGTGGGGACGGGTCGGGTGGGGAACTTCTTGGGTCAAAGCAAGGATGTGAAGGAACATTTTGAGGTCCAAGAGGGAACGGGTGATTTCCCCGAGGACACCGCAGTGGACAAGGTCCTCGCTCCGCCTACAAAGGAGAAGCTTTTGCTTTTTCTCAAGTTGCGGCGGGGTCCTCTCGAGTTATGACCGGGACCCAGGGACCAGCCCCTGTGACGTCCGGAGAGGCCAGTCTCTGTGTGAGTTGTCACTGGGTATTCCTTCCCAGTCAGCGCCAGGTACCCAGGCCTTGTCTGCTTCTGAGGCTGCAGCATGAGCTTGCCTCACCCATGCTGACCTACATCTTGGGGTTCCCCTGAAGCACCCACAGGGGAATCAGGCCTCGTCTCACCGGGAGACATGCACGGCCGCTTTCTTCACCAACTGCAGCAAGAGTGTCCGGGTCCATGTCGAGCAGATACAGGGATCAGTTGCTTTCCCTGGAGGTAACCCAGGGCTGCCACACATGCCAGTGTGCCAGAGTCGAGCCTCGGGTGACAGTCGAGGCAGTGCAGGGCAGTCAGGTTCATCTGGAGTGGACGAGGCATTTGGGGGTCTTGGGGAATGGTGGCCCAATCTGTGAGACTCATCCAGAGTCTCGACGTGTGAGCACCTCTTGGATGCGAGGGGAACAACGGGAAACCTTTCCATTTGGAGCATGGAAACGGCCACTCATCTGCAGCTCAGCAGGGGAAAACGGGGCTCCTCTTGATTCTTTGCAGGACACTCAGGGTACCTCTCGAGTGGACACGGGTTGGGCGGGGAACTTCTTGGGTCACAGCAAGGGTGTTAGGAGCCTTTGGAGTTCCACCAGGGATGTGGTGAATTCTCCGGAGATGCTGCCGCGGACAAGGGGCACACCACCCGTGCAGGGGAGAGGCTTCCGGTTTTTCTTGAGTTGAGGCGGAGTGTTCTCGAGTTAAAACGGGGACCCCTGGGACCCGCCCCTGTATGCTCAGGAGAGCTCTTTCTCAGTGCGAGATTCGAGGCACCTCTGGGGATTCCTAACCAGTCGTCACAGTGTCCTCAGTCCTTGTCTGGTGCTGCGATCAAGCCTGAGATTTCCTCGCTCATGTTTTCATAGGTTTTGAGGTTACTCTGGAGCCCCCACAGGGGAGTCAGGCCTGGTCTCCCCTGGAGACATGCACCACCTCTTTCTTCCCCAAATGCAGCGGCAGTGACCAGCTCCCCGTTAAGGGGACACAGGGATCTGTGGCTTGCCATCGAGGTTCCCCAGGGCTGTCTCACATGTCAGCGTGTGGTGAGTCGAGCCTGGGGGTGACAGTCGAGACAGTGTAGGGCAGTCAGGTTCATCTGGAGTGGACAAGGCATTTGGGGATCTTGGGGAGTGGTAGTGTGACACCTGAGACTCCTCCCGACTCTCCTGATGCGAGGCCACCTATTGCGTTGCGAGGGGAAAGCCGGAAAACCTCTCAGGATGGAACTGGGAAAGGGCCCCTCATCTGGAGCTCAGCAGGGGAAAACGGGGTCCCTCAAGTCGCGGCAGGGCCCTCGGGGTTCCTCTCGGGTTGGGACGGTTGGGGCGGGCAACTTCCTAGGTCACAACAAGGGTATGAAGGAGATTTTCGAGGTCCAAGAGGGAAGGGGTGATTTCTCCTGTGTTGCTGCAGCAGACAAGGGACTCACCGTCCCTTCAGGGGAGAAGCTTCTGGTTTTTCTCGAGTTGCAGCTGGGTCCCCTCGAGGTATGACAGGGACCAAAGGGATCTGCCCTTGTGACCCCAGGATAGGCCAGTTTCCGTGGGAGTGGTGAGGCATATCTGGGGATTCCTCCCCAGTGGTGCCAAGTCCTCAGTCCCCTTCTGGTGCTGAGGCTAGAGCCTCTGATTGCCTCGCCCATGCTGACATTTGTATTGGCTTCCCCTGGAGTCCACACAGGGGACTCAGGCCTCGTCTCCACTGGAGACATGAAGGGCTGCTTTCCTTCCCGACTGCAGTAACAGTGTCCGGGTCCCTGTGAAGCGGATACAGGGATCTATGGCTTGGTCTCAAGGTCCCTAGGGCTGTGACACATGCTAGTGTGCCAGAGTCGAGACTCGGGGTTACAGTCGAGGCAGTGCAGGGCAGTCAGGTTCATCTGAAGTGGACGAGGCATTTGGGGGTCTTTGGAAATGGTGGCCCAAACTGTGAGACTCCTTCCAACTTTCCAGGTGTGAGCACCTCCCCTTGAGATGCGAGGGGGAACATCACAAAACCTTTCCCGACGGAGCAGGGAAAAGGCCACTCATCTGGAGCTCAAAACGGGAAAACGGGGCTCCTCTTGAGTCTTGGCGGCACCCTTGGGCTTCCTCTCAAGTGGGGACGGGTGGGGCGGGATACTTCTTTGGTAACAGCAAGGGTGTGAAGGAGCCTTTCGAGGTACACGAGGGAAGCGGTGAATTCCCCTGAGATGCCATTGTGGACAAGGGCCACAGCACGCCTGCAGGGGTGAAGCTTCCGGTTTTTCTCATGTTGCGTCCGTGTCCTCTTGAGTTAAGACGGGGATTCCAGGGACCCGCCCCTGTATCCTGAGGAGAGGCCATTCTCAGTGCGAGTTGCGAGGCGCCTCTGCAGTTTCCTTCCCAGTGATCGCCACATCCTCAGTCCTTGTCTGGTGCTGAGGTTGGAGCCTGAGATTTCCTTGCTCATGCTTTCATAGGTCTTGAGGTTATTCTGAAACTCCCACAGGGTTGTCAGGCCTCGTCTCGCTGGGAGACTTGCACGGCCTCTTTCTTCCCCAACTGCAACGGCAGTGTCGAGCTCCCCGTAAGGCAGACACAGGGATCTGTGGCTTGCCATCGAGGTAATCCAGGGCTGTCTCACGTGCCAGTGTGTTGGGAGTCTAGTCTCGGGGAGACAGTCGAGACAGTGCAGGGCAGACATGTTCATCTGGAGTGGAGGAGGCATTTGGGAATCTTGGGAAATGGTGGTCCGACACCTGAGGCTCCTCCCAACTCTCCTGATGCAAGGCCACCTCTTGGGATGCGAGGGGAACACCTGAAATCCTTTCCCGATGGAGCAGGGAAAGGGCCAATCATCTGGAGCTCAGCAGGGGAAAACGGGGCTCCTCTTGAGTCCCGGAGGGATGCTCGGGGTTCCTCTAAAATGGAGAGTATTGGACCGGTGAATTTCCTTGATCACAACAAGGGAATGAAGGAGACAGTCGAGGTCCAAGAGGGAAGGGGTGATTTCCCCCGCGATGCCGCAGTGGACAAGGCACTTACCCTCCCTGCAGGGGAGAAATTTCTGGATTTTTTCGAGTTGTGGCGGCGTCCTCTCGAGATACGAAGGGGACCCCAGGGTCCTGCCACTGTGGCCACTGGAGAGGCCAGTCTCCATGTGAGTTGTGAGGCACCTGTGTGGATTCCTCTGGAGACATCATCAGGTCCTCAGTCCTCTTCTGATGCTGAGGCCAGAGCCTGTGCTTGCCTCGGCCATGCTGACATAGGTCTTGGGGTTCCCCTGGAGCTCCCATAGGTGAGTAAGGCCTCGTCTCGCCTGGGAAAGTGCACAGCCACTTTCCTCCCCACCTGCAGCAACAGTGTCCAGGTCCCTGTCAAGCGGATACAGGGATCAGTGGCTTGACCAAGAGGTACCCAGGGTTATCACTCTTGCCAGTGTGCCAGCGTCGAGCGTTGCATGACGGTCGAGGCAGTGCAGGACAGTCAGATTCATCTGGAGTAGACTAGGCATTTGGGGGACTTGCAGAAATGTGACTCGATGCCTGAGGCTGCTCTGGACTCCCCTGGTGTGAGTGCCTCCTCTTGGGTTGCCAGGGGAGAGCAGGGAAAGGGCCCCTCATCTAGAGCTCAGCATGGGAAAATGAAACTCCTCTTGAGTCGCGGCAGGACCCTCGGTGGTCCTCTTCAGTCCGGACATGTGGGGCCGGGAACTTCTTAGGTAACAGCAAGGGTGTGAAAGAGCATTTCGAGGTCCAAGTTCGAATGGGAAATTTCCCCCGGGACACCACAGAGGACAAGGGCCTCACTCCGCCTGCAAGGGTGAAGTTTCCTATTTTTCTCGAGTTGCGGTGGGGTTCTCTCAAGTTATGTTGGGGACCACAGGGATCCGCCCCTGTGGCCCCAGGACAGGCCAGTCTCCGTGCGAGGGCCGAGGCACATCTGGGGATTCCGCCGTAGTGGCGCCAAGTCCTCATTCCCCTTCTGGAGCTGAGGCTGCAGCCTGAGATTGGCTCGCCCATGCTGACGTTTGTATTGGAGTTCCCCTTGAGCCCACAGAGGGGAGTCAGGCCTCGTCTCGACTGAAGACTTGCCCGGCCGCTTGCTTCCCAACTGCAGTAACAGTGTTCGGGTCCGTGGCAAACGATACAGGGATCTATGTCTTGCGCTCGAGCTACCCTAGGGCTGTCACACGTGCCAGTGTGCCTGAGTCGAGCCTCGGGGTTAGAGTCGAGTCAGTGCAGGGCATTCAAGTTCATCTGAAGTGGACGACGCATTTGAGGGTCTTGGCGAATGGTGGCCCAACCTGTGAGACTCCTCCTGACTTTCCAGGTGTGAGCACCTCCTCTTGGGATGCGAGGGGAACACCACAAAACCTTTCCCAAAGGAGCAGGGAAAGAGCCTGTCATCTGGAGCTCAGAAGGGGAAAACGGGTCTCCTCTTGAGACTTGGCGGGACACTTGGGGTTCCTCTTGAGTGGGGCCGCATGGGGAGGGGAATTTCTTGGGTCACAGCAAGTGTTTGAAGGAGCCTTTCGAGGTCCAGGAGGGACGGGGTGAATTCCACTGAAATGCCGTTGCAGACAAGGGCCACACCAGGCCTGCTGGGGAGAAGCTTATGGTTTCTCTCGAGTTGAGGCAAGGTCTTCTCCAATTACAATGGTGTCCCCAGGGACCCGCCCCTGTATTCTCAGGAGAGGCCATTCTCAGTGCGAGTTTCGAGGCCCCTCTGCGGATGCTTCCCCAGTCATCATCGGGTCCTCAGTCCTCGTCTGGTGCTGAGGTCGAGCCTGAGATTTCCTCCATCGTGCTCATAGGAATTGAGGTTACAATGCAGCACCCACAGGCATCTTCTCTCCTGGAGACTTGCACAGCCTCCTTCTTCCCCAACTGCTGGGGTAGTGTCCAGCTCCCCGTCAGGCGCACACAGGGATCTGTGGCTTGCCATCGAGGTACTCCAGGGCTTTCTACGTGCCAGTGTGTTGGGAGTCGAGCCTCGGGGTGACAGTCGAGATAGTGCAGGGCAGTCATGTTCATCGGGGGTGGACGAGGTATTTGGAGATCGTTGTGAGTGGTGGTCAGACACCTGAGGCTCCTGCCGACTCTCCTGATGCGAGGCCACCTCTTGGGATGCGAGGGGAGCACCTGAAATCCTTTCCTTATGGAGCAGGGAAAGGGCTCCTCATCTAGAGTTCAGCAGGTAAAACGGGGCTCCTCTTGAGTCCTGGCGGAATCTTCCGGGTTCCTCTCAAGTGGGGACGTTTGGGGCGGGAAACTTCCTAGGTCACAACAAGGGTATGAATAAGCCTTTCGAGTTCCAAGAGGGAAGGGGTGATTTCCCCCGAGATGCTGTAGCGGAGAAGGGACTCACCCTCCCTGCAGGGGAGAAGCTTCTGGTTTTTCTCAAGTTGCGGTGGGGTCCTCTCATGTTACCTCGGGGACCCCAGGGACACGCTGCTCTGGCCTCATGAGAGGCCAGTCTCCATGCGAGTTGCGAGGTACCTGTGGGGATTCCTCCCGAGAGGTCGCAGGGTCCTCAGTACTTTTCTGGTGCTGAGGCCGGAGCATGCGCTTGCGTTGCCCATGCTGACATAAGCCTTGGGGATCTCCTGGAGCCCCCATAGGGGAGTCAGGCCTCGTCATGCCTGGGGACGTGCACAGCCACTTTTCTCCCCAACTGCACCAACAGTGTCCTGGTCCCTGTCGAGCGGATACAAGGATTAGTGGGTTGCCCTTGAGGTACCCCAGGACTATCACACGTGCCAGTGTGCCTGAGTCGAGCCTCGGGGTGACAGTCAAGGCAGTGCAGGGCAGTCAGGTTCATCTGGGGAGGACCAGGCATTTCGAGGTCTTGGGGAATGGTGGCGCAAACTGTGAGACTCCTCCCGACTCTCTAGGTGTGAGCACCTCCTCTTGACATGTGAGGGAAACACCGGGAAACCTTTCCTGGTGGAGCAGGGAAAGGGCCCCTCATCTGGAGCTCATCTGGGGAAAATGAGGCTCTTCTTAAGTATTGGCAGGACCCTCGAGCTTCCTCTCAAATGGGGAAGGGCAGAGAGGGGAACTTCTTATTTCACTGCAAGGGTGTGAAGCAGCCTTTCGAGGTCCAAGAGGGCAGGGGTGAATTCCCCCGAGATCAGACAAGGGCCTCTATCTGCCTTCAGGGAAGTGTCTGGGTTTTTTTTGAGTTGTGAAGGGGTTCTCTCAAGTTAAGACGAGGCCCCAGGGAGGGAACCCTGCGGCCCCTGGAGAGGCTAGTCTCAGTGCCAGGTGTGAGGCACATCTGGGGATTCCTCCCCAGTAGTGCCAAGTCCTCAGTCCCATTCTGGTGCTGAGGCTGGAGCCTGAGATTTCCTCACCCGTGCCTACGTAGGTCTTGGAGTTCCCCTGGAGCCCCCTCAGGGCAGTGAGGCCTCTTCTCGCACACAGAGGTGCAGGGTCGCTTTACTCCAGGGTGCTGCAGCCATGTCCGGCTCTCTGTTGAATGGACAAAGGGATCTTTGGCTGGCACTCGAGGTACCCCAGGGCGATCACATGAGCCAGTGTGTCAGCAGTCGAGCTTTGGGGTGAGAGTCTGACAGTCGAGACAGTGCAGGGCAGTCAGGTTCATCTGGAGTGGACGAGGCATTTGGGGAGTGGTGGTCGGAAACCTGAGGCTCCTCCCGAATCTCCTGATGGGAGGCCAAATCTTAGGATGCAAGGTTATTGCCGGAAAAGCTTTCCCAAAAGAGCAGGGAATGGGCCCTCATCTGAAGCTGAGCATGGGAAAATGGAGCTCCTCATGAATGTAGGCGGGACCCTCGGCAGTCCACTCCAGTGGTGACATGTGGGGCGGGGAACTTCTTGCATCACAGCAAGGGTGTGAAAGAGAATTTCCAGGTGGAAGTGGAAACCGGTAATTTCCCCCGGGGAAGCCGCAGCAGACAATGGCCTCACTCCGCCTGCAAGGGTTAAACTTCTGTTTTTTCTTGAGTTGCGGCAGGGTCCTCTCGAGTTATGAAGGGAACCACAGGGATGCGCCCATGTGGCCCCAGGATACGCCAGTCTCCGTGCCAGGGGTGAGGCACAGCTGGGGATTCCCCCCATTGGCGTCAAGTCCTCAGTCCCCTTCTGGTGCTGAGGCTGCAGCCTGAGATTGCCTCGACCATGCTGACATTTGTATTTGGCTGCCATGGAGTCTGCAGAGTGGTGTCAGGCCTCGTCTCAACAGGAGACGTGCACAGTTGCTTTCCTTCCCAACTGCAGTAACAGTGTCCTGGTCCCTGTGGAGCGGACACAGGGATCTATGACTTGTGCTCGAGGTACCCTAGGCTGTCACACATGCCAGTGTGCAGAAGTCGAGCCTCGGGGATACAGTAAAGGCAATGCAGTGCAGTCAGGTTCATCTGAAGTATACGAGGCATTCGGGGTCTTGGGGAATGGTGGCCCAACCTGCGAGACTCCTCCGGACTTTCCAGGTGCAAACACATCCACTCGGGTTGGGAGGGGAACACCGCGAAACCTTTCCCGATGGAGCAGGGAAAGGGCCCCTCATCTGGAGCTCAGCAGGAGAAAACAGGCCTCCTCTTGATTCTTTGCCGGACCCTCGGGGTTCCTCTCGAATGGGGACGAGAGTGGCGGGGAAATTCTGGGGTCACAGCAGGGGTGTGTAGGAGCCTTTGGAGGTTCACGAGGGACGGGGTCAATTCTCCTGAGATGCCATTGCGGACAAGGGCCACATTCCGCCTGCAGGTGGGAAGCTTCCGGTTTTTCTCGAGTTGCGGAGAGGTCCTCTCGAGTTATGACAGACAGGGACCCCAGGGACACGCCCCTGTATCCTCAGGAGAGGCCATTCTCAGTGCGAGTTGCGAAGCACCTCTGGGAATTCCTCCCGAGTCATCGCGGGGTATCAGTCCTCCTGTGGTGTTGAGGTTGGAGCCTGAGATTTCCTCGCTCATGCTTTCATAGGAATTGAGGTTACTCTGGAGCCTCCACAGGGGAGTCAGGCCTCTTCTCGCCTCGAGACTTGCACGGCCTCTTTCTTCCCCGACTGCAGCGGCAGTGTCCGGCTTCCCTTCAAGTGGACATAGGGATCAGTGTCTTTCCATCACGGTACTCAGGGCTGTCTCACGTGCCAGTGTGTTGGGAGTCAAGCCTCGGGGTGGCAGTCGAGACAGTGCAGGGCATTCATGTTCCTCTGGAGTGGACGAGGCATTTGGGGATCTTGAGGAGTGGTGGTGGGACTCCTGAGGCTTCTCCAACTCCCCTGATGCCAGGCCACCTCTTGGGATGCAAGGGGAGCACCAGAAAACCTTTCCCGATGGAGCAGGGAAAGGGCCCTTCATCTGGAGCTCAGCAGGGGAAATCAGGGCTCCTCTTTAGTCACGGTGGGACCCTCGGGGTTCCTCTCGAGTGGGGATGGTTGGGGCGAAGAACGTCCTAGGTCACAACAAGGGTATAAAGAGACTTTCGAGGTCCAAGAGGGAAGGAGTGATTTCGCCAGAGATGCTGCAGCAGACAAGGGACTCACCCTCCCTGCCGGGGAGAAGCTTCAAGTTTTTCTCGAATTGCGGCAGTGTCCTCGAGAGTTAATAAGGGGACCCCAGGGACCCGCTCCTGAGCCTTCAGGAGAGACCAGTCTACAGGCGAGTTGCGAGACACCTGTGGGGATTCCTCCCGAGATATCGGCGGGTCCTCAGTCTTCCTCTGGTGCTGAGGCTGGAGCCTGTTCTTTGCCTTGCACATGCAGATATATGTCTTGAGGTTCCCCTGGAGCCCTCACAGGAGAGTCAGGCCTTGTCTCCCCTGGGGACATGCACTGCCGCTTTCCTCCTCAACTGCAGCAACAGTGTCCGGGTCCCTGTCGAGCAGATACAGGGATCAGTAGCTTGAGCTTGAGGTACCCCAGGGCTGTCACACATGCCAGTGTGCCAGAGTCGAGCCTCAGGGTGACAGTTGAGGCAGTGCATGACAGTCAGATTCAATTGGAATGGACTAGGCATCTGGGGGTCTTGCGGAAATGTAACCCAACGCCTGAGGCTTCTCTGAACTCTCCTGGTGTGAGTGCCTCCTCCTGGGATGCGAGCGGAGAGCCGGGAACCCTTTCCCGATGGAGCAGGGAAAAGGCCCCTCATCTGGAGCTGAGCATGGGAAAATGGAACTCCTGTTGAGTCGCGGCGGGACTCTCAGCGGTCCTCTCGAGTGGAGACTTGTTGGGGGGGGGGNGTTGGGAGTCAAGCCTCGGGGTGGCAGTCGAGACAGTGCAGGGCATTCATGTTCCTCTGGAGTGGACGAGGCATTTGGGGATCTTGAGGAGTGGTGGTGGGACTCCTGAGGCTTCTCCAACTCCCCTGATGCCAGGCCACCTCTTGGGATGCAAGGGGAGCACCAGAAAACCTTTCCCGATGGAGCAGGGAAAGGGCCCTTCATCTGGAGCTCAGCAGGGGAAATCAGGGCTCCTCTTTAGTCACGGTGGGACCCTCGGGGTTCCTCTCGAGTGGGGATGGTTGGGGCGAAGAACGTCCTAGGTCACAACAAGGGTATAAAGAGACTTTCGAGGTCCAAGAGGGAAGGAGTGATTTCGCCAGAGATGCTGCAGCAGACAAGGGACTCACCCTCCCTGCCGGGGAGAAGCTTCAAGTTTTTCTCGAATTGCGGCAGTGTCCTCGAGAGTTAATAAGGGGACCCCAGGGACCCGCTCCTGAGCCTTCAGGAGAGACCAGTCTACAGGCGAGTTGCGAGACACCTGTGGGGATTCCTCCCGAGATATCGGCGGGTCCTCAGTCTTCCTCTGGTGCTGAGGCTGGAGCCTGTTCTTTGCCTTGCACATGCAGATATATGTCTTGAGGTTCCCCTGGAGCCCTCACAGGAGAGTCAGGCCTTGTCTCCCCTGGGGACATGCACTGCCGCTTTCCTCCTCAACTGCAGCAACAGTGTCCGGGTCCCTGTCGAGCAGATACAGGGATCAGTAGCTTGAGCTTGAGGTACCCCAGGGCTGTCACACATGCCAGTGTGCCAGAGTCGAGCCTCAGGGTGACAGTTGAGGCAGTGCATGACAGTCAGATTCAATTGGAATGGACTAGGCATCTGGGGGTCTTGCGGAAATGTAACCCAACGCCTGAGGCTTCTCTGAACTCTCCTGGTGTGAGTGCCTCCTCCTGGGATGCGAGCGGAGAGCCGGGAACCCTTTCCCGATGGAGCAGGGAAAAGGCCCCTCATCTGGAGCTGAGCATGGGAAAATGGAACTCCTGTTGAGTCGCGGCGGGACTCTCAGCGGTCCTCTCGAGTGGAGACTTGTTGGGGGGGGGGGAACTACTTCAGTCACAGCAAGGGTGTGAAAGAGCATTTTTAGTTCCAAGAGGGAACGGCTAATTTCCCCCGAGACGCCGCAGCAGACAAGGGCCTCACTCCTCCTGCACGGTTGAAGCTTCTGGTTTTTCTCGAGTTGCAGCAGGGTCCTCTCAAGTTAGGACGGGGACCACAGGGATCCTTCCCTGTGGCACCAGGATAGGGCAGTCTCTGTGCAAGGGGCGAGGCACATATGGGGATTCCTCCCCAGTGGCGCCAAGTCCTCAGTCCCCTTCTGGTGCTGAGGCTGCAGCCTGAGATTGCCTCACCCGTGCTGACATTTCTATTGGGCTTCCCCTGGAGCCAGCAGAAAGGAGTCAGGTCTCCTCTCGACTGGAGACGTACATGGCCACTTCTTTCCCAACTGCAGTAACAGTGTCCGGGTCCCTGTCGAGCAGATACAAGGATCTATGGCTTGCGCTTGAGCTAGCCTAGGGCTGTCAAACGTGCCAGTGTGCGGAGGTCGAGCCTCGGGGTTACAGTCGTGGCAGCGTAGGGCAGTCAGGTTCATGTGAAGTGGACAAGGCATTTGGGGGTCTTGGGGAATGGTGGCCCAACTTGTGAGAATCCTCCCGACTTTCCAGGTGCCAGCACCTCCTCTTGGGTTGTGACAGGAACACCGCGAAACCTTTCCTGACAGAGCAGGGAAAAGGGCCCCTCATCTGGAGCTCAGCAGGGGAAAACGGGGCTCCTCTTGATTCTTGGCGGGACCCTTGGGGTTCCTCTCCAGTGGGGACGAGTGGGGCAGGGAACTTCTGGGGTCACAGCAAGGGTGTGAAGGAGCCTTTGGAGGTCCACAAGGGACGGGGTGAATTTCCCTGAGATGCCATTTCAGACAAGGGCCATATCACTGCCTGCAGGTGGGAAGCTTCCGATTTTTCTCGAGTTGCGGTGGGGTCCTCTCGAGTTATGACGGGGAACCCAGGGACCCGCTGCTGTGGCCTCAGAAGAGGGCAGTCTCCATGCGAGTTTCGAGGCGCCTCTGAGGATTCCTCCCGAGATGTCGCCGGGTCCTCAGTCCTCGTCTGGTGCTGAGGCCCATGCCTGTGCTTGCCTCGCCCATGCTGACATAGGTCTTGATGTACCCCTGGAGTCCCCATAGGGGAGTCATGTCTCGTCTTGCCCATAGACGTGCAGGGCCGCTTTACTCCAGGGTGCAGCAGCTGTGTCCGGCTCTCTGTCGAACGGACAAAGCGATCTGTGGCTTGCCCTGGAGGTACCCCCGTGCTATCACATGTGCCAAGGTGCCGGCAGTCGAGCCTCAGGGAAGCAGTCGAGGCAGTGCAGGTCAGTCAGGTTCGTCTGGAGTGGACGAGGCATTTGGGTTCTTGTGGAAAGGTCACCAGAGGCCTGAGGCTCCTCTGGACTTGCCTGGTGTGAGGGCCTCCTCTTGGGTTGCGAGGGGAGTGCTGGGAACCCTTTCCCGATGGAGCAGGGAAAGGGTCCCTCATCTGGAGCTGAGCAAGGGAAAATGGAGCTCCTCTTAAGTCTCGACGGGACCCTCGGCGGTCCTCTCACCTGGGGACGGGTGGGGCGGGAAACTTCTTGGGCCACAGCAAGGGTGTGAAGGGGCATTTCCAGGGTCTAGAGGGAACGGGTGATTTCCACCGGGATGCCACAGTGGACAAGGTCCTCACTCTGCCTGCAAGCGAAAAGTTTCTGGTTTTTCTCGAGTTGTGGCAGGGTTCTCTCGAGTTACGACGGGGACCCCAGGGACCCGTCATTGTGTCCTCAGGAGAGCCCAGGATCCGTGCGAGTTGCCACTGGGTATTCCTCCCCAGTCGTCAACAGGTCCCCAGGCCTCGTCTGATGCTGAGGCCGCAGCCGGAGCTTGCCCCGCCCATGCTTAACTAGGTCTTGGGTGTCCCCTGGAGTTCCCAAGGGGAGTCAGGCCTTGTCTCGCCAGGAGAGGTGCATGGCTGCTTTCCTCCCCATCTGCATCAGAAGTGTCCAGCACCCCTTCATGCGGACACAGGGATCTGCGGCTTGCCCTCGAGGTACCCCAGGGCTGTAAAAACATGCCAGTGTGCCGGAGTCGAGCCTCGGGGTGACAGTCGGGGCAGTGCAGGGCAGTAAGGTTTATCTGGTGGACGAGGCATTTGGGGGTCTTGGGGAATGGTGTCCCAAACTGTGAGACTCCTCGCAACACTCCAGGTGTGAGCACCTCCTTTTACATGCGAGGGGAACACCGTCAATCCTTTCCCGATGGAGCAGCGAAAGGACCCCTCATCTGGAGCTCAGCAGGGGAAAACGGGGCTGTTCTTGAATTTTGGCGGGACTCTCGGGGTTCCTCTCGAGTGGGGACGTGTAGGGCGTGGAACTTCTTGGGTCACAGCAAAGGTGTGAATGTGCCTTTTGAGGTCCAAGAAGGAAGGGGTGAAATCCCTTGAGATGCCGCATCAGGCAAGGTTCTCTCCTCCCCTGCAGGGAAGTGTCTGGTGTTTTTCGACTCGTTGAGCGGTCCTGTCAAGTTATGACGGGGCTCCAGAGACCCAACCCTGTGGCCCCAGGAGAGGCCAGTCAACATGCGAGGGGTGAGCCACATCTGGCGATTCTTCCCCTGTTGCACCAAGTCCTCAGTCCCATTCAGGTGCTGAGGCTGGAGCCTGAGCTTTCCTCACCCGTGCCTACATAGGTCTTGGGTTTCCCCTGGACCCCCTTCAGGGGAGTCAGGCCACGTCTCGCCCATATACGTGAAGGGCAGCTTACTCCAGGGTGCAGAATCCATGTCCGGCTCTCTGTTGAACGGACAAGTGGATCTGTGGCTTGCCCTGGTGGTACCCCAGGGCTATCACACGTGCCAGTGTGCTGGAGTCGAGCCTTGGGGAGGCAGTCAAGGCAGTGCAGGGCAGTCAGGTTCATCTGGATTGGAATAGGCATTTGTGGGTCTTGGGGAAAGGTGACCAGACACCTGAGCCTCCTCTGGACTCACCTGGTGTGAGGGCCTCCTCTTGGGATGCGCGAGGGGAGCCAGGAAAACTTTCTCAAGGGAGCAGGGAAAGGGCCCCTCATCTGGAGCTGAGCATGGGAATATGGAGCTCCTCTTGAGTCGCGGCGGGACCCTCAGCGGTCCTCTCGAGTGAGGACGCATGGGGCGGGGTACTTCTTGGGTCATAGCAAGGGTATGAAGGAGCATTTCGAGGTCCAAGAGGGAACAGGTGATTTCTCCTGTGACACTGCAGTGGACAAGGGCCTCACTCCACCTGCAAGGGAGAAGCTTCTGGTTTTTCTCGAGTTGCAGCGGGGTCCACTCGAGTTACGAAGTGGACCCCAGGGACCCGACCTTGCGGCCTCAGGAGAGCCCACGCTCCATGCGAGTTGCCACTGGGTATTCCTCCCCAGTCATCGCCGGTTCCCCAGACCTCTTCTGGTGCTGAGGCCGCAGCCTGAGCTTGCCTCGCCCATGCTGACCTAGGTCTTGGGGTTCCCCTGGAGTTCCCACAGGGGAGTCAGGTCTCGTCTCGCCTGGAGACGTGCACGGCCGCTTTCCTCCCCATCTGCAGCAGAAGTGTCCAGCACCTCTTCGTGGGGACACAGGGATCTGTGGCTTGCCCTCAAAGTACCAAAGGGCTGTCCTAAGTGCCAGTGTGTTGGAAGTCGAGTCTCGGGGTGACAGTCGAGGCAGTGCAGGGCAGTGAGTTTCATCAGGAATGGACTTGGTATTTGTGGGTCTTGGGAATGATGGACTGACCCCTGAGGCTCGTCCTGTCTCTCCTCGTTCGAGCACCTCTTCTTGAGATGCCAGGGTAGAGCCGTGATCACGTTCCTTACGGAGCAGGGAAAGGGCCCATCATCTGGAGCTCAGCAGGGGAAAATGCGGCTCCTCTTGAGTCTTGGCGGGCCCCTCGGGGTACCTCTCGAGTGGAGACGGGTGGGGTGGGGAACTTCTTTGGTCACAACAGGGGTGTGAAAGCGCCTTTCTAGGTCTAGGAGGGAAGGGTTGATTTCCTCCTAGATGCTCCCATGGACAAGGGCCTCACTCCACCTGCAGGGGGAGAACTTTCTGGTTTTTCTCGGGTGCCGGTGGGTTCCACTCGAGATATGATGGGACTCCAGAAACCCGCTCTTGTGGCCACAGGAGAGGACAGTCTCCGAAGATTTGCAAGGCGCCTCTGGGGATACATCTCCCGGCATTGCCGGCTCCTCAGTCCTGGTCTGGTGCTGAAGCTGGAGCCTGAGATTGCCTCGACCATGCTAACATAGAACTTGGGTTTCCGTTGGAGCCCCCACAGGGGAGTCAGGCCTCCTCTCGCCTGGAGACATGCACGGCCGCTTTCCTCCCCAACTGCAACAACAGTGTCCGGGTCCCTGTCGAGCGGATACAGGGATCTCTGGCTTGCCCTTGAGGTACCCCAGGGTTGTCACATGTGCCAGTGTGCCAGAGTCGAGCCTGAGGGTGACAGTCAAGGCAGTGCAGGGCAGTCAGGTTCATCTGGAGTGGACGAGGCATTTGGGGGTCTTGGGGAATGGTGGCCCAACCTGTGAGACTCCTCCCCACTATCCAGGTGTAAGCACCTCCTCTTCGGATGCGAGGGGAACACAGTAAAACCTTTCCCGATGGAACAGAAAAAGGGCCTTCATCTGGAGCTCAGCAGGGGAAATCGGTGCTCCTCTTGAGACTTGGCGGGACCCTCAGGATTCATCTCCCGTGGGGACGGGTGGGGCAGGAACTTCTTGGGTCACAGCAAGTGTGTGAAGGAGCATTTTGAGGTCCCAGAGGGAACGGGTGATTTCCCCCGGGATGCCGCAGTGGACAAGGCCCTCACTCTGCCTGCAAGGGAGAAGTTTCTGGTTTTTCTCAAGTTGCGGCAGGGTCCTCTCGAGTTATGACAGGGACTCCAGGGACCCGCCTCTGTAGCCTCAGGAGTGGCTAGTCTCCTTGCGAGTTGCCACTGTGTTTTCCTCCTCAGTTGTGGCCGGGTCCCCAGGCCTCTTCTGTTGCTGAGGCCGCAGCCTGAGCTTGCCTCGCCCATGATTACCTAGGTCTTGTGGTTCCCCTGGAGCTCCCAAAGGGGAGTCAGGCCTCTTCACACCTAGAGACGTGCACTGCAGCTTCCCTCCCCATCTGAAGCAGAAGTGTCCAGCACCCCTTTGAGCCGAAACAGGGATCTGTGGCTTGCCCTCGAGGTACCCGAGTGCTATCACACGTGCCATTGTGTCGGGAGTCGAGTTTCGGGGTGACAGTCGAGGCAGTGCAGGGCAGTGAGGCTCATCAGGAATGGGCGAAGCATTTGGGGGTCTTGGGAATGATGGACCGACCCCTGAGGCTCCTCCTGTTTCTCCTCATTCAAGGGCCTCTTCTTGGGATGCCAGGGAAGAGCCGTGAACACTTTCTCGACAGAGCAGGGAAAGGGCCTGTCATCTGGAGCTCAGCAGGGGAGAACGGGGCTCCTGTTGAGTCTTGGCGGGACCCTCGGGGTTCCTCTCGAGTGATGACGGTTGGGACGGGGAATGTCTTTGGTCACAACAAGGGTGTGAAGGAGCCTTTCGAGGTCAAGGAGGGAAGGGGTGATTTCCCAAGAGATGCCCCCGTGGACAAGGGCCTCACTCCACTGGCAGGGGAGAAGATTCTGGTTTTTCTCGAGTCCCTGTGGGGTCCTCTCGAGTTATGACAGGACCCCCAAAAAGCCACCCTCGTGGCCACAGGAGAGGACAGTCTCCGAGCGATGTGCGAGGCGCATCTGGGAATTGATTCCCAGTCATCTCCAGGTCCTCAGTCTTGGTCTGGTGCTGAAGATGGAGACTGACCTTGCCTCGACCATGCTGACATAGGTCTTGTGTTTCTGCTGGAGCCCCCACAGGGGAGTAGTCAGGCCTTGTCTCGCCTGGAGATGTGCACAGCCGCTTTCCTCCCCAACTTCAGCAACAGAGTCCTGGTCCCTGTCGAGCAGATACACGGATCAATGGCTTGAACTCGAGGTACCCCAGGGCTATCACATGGGACACTATGCCAGAGTCGAGCCTCGCGGTGACAGTCGAGGCAGTGCAGGGCAGTCAGGTTCATCTGGAGTGGACGAGGCATTTGGGGAGTGGTGGTCGGAAACCTGAGGCTCCTCCCGAATCTCCTGATGGGAGGCCAAATCTTAGGATGCAAGGTTATTGCCGGAAAAGCTTTCCCAAAAGAGCAGGGAATGGGCCCTCATCTGAAGCTGAGCATGGGAAAATGGAGCTCCTCATGAATGTAGGCGGGACCCTCGGCAGTCCACTCCAGTGGTGACATGTGGGGCGGGGAACTTCTTGCATCACAGCAAGGGTGTGAAAGAGAATTTCCAGGTGGAAGTGGAAACCGGTAATTTCCCCCGGGGAAGCCGCAGCAGACAATGGCCTCACTCCGCCTGCAAGGGTTAAACTTCTGTTTTTTCTTGAGTTGCGGCAGGGTCCTCTCGAGTTATGAAGGGAACCACAGGGATGCGCCCATGTGGCCCCAGGATACGCCAGTCTCCGTGCCAGGGGTGAGGCACAGCTGGGGATTCCCCCCATTGGCGTCAAGTCCTCAGTCCCCTTCTGGTGCTGAGGCTGCAGCCTGAGATTGCCTCGACCATGCTGACATTTGTATTTGGCTGCCATGGAGTCTGCAGAGTGGTGTCAGGCCTCGTCTCAACAGGAGACGTGCACAGTTGCTTTCCTTCCCAACTGCAGTAACAGTGTCCTGGTCCCTGTGGAGCGGACACAGGGATCTATGACTTGTGCTCGAGGTACCCTAGGCTGTCACACATGCCAGTGTGCAGAAGTCGAGCCTCGGGGATACAGTAAAGGCAATGCAGTGCAGTCAGGTTCATCTGAAGTATACGAGGCATTCGGGGTCTTGGGGAATGGTGGCCCAACCTGCGAGACTCCTCCGGACTTTCCAGGTGCAAACACATCCACTCGGGTTGGGAGGGGAACACCGCGAAACCTTTCCCGATGGAGCAGGGAAAGGGCCCCTCATCTGGAGCTCAGCAGGAGAAAACAGGCCTCCTCTTGATTCTTTGCCGGACCCTCGGGGTTCCTCTCGAATGGGGACGAGAGTGGCGGGGAAATTCTGGGGTCACAGCAGGGGTGTGTAGGAGCCTTTGGAGGTTCACGAGGGACGGGGTCAATTCTCCTGAGATGCCATTGCGGACAAGGGCCACATTCCGCCTGCAGGTGGGAAGCTTCCGGTTTTTCTCGAGTTGCGGAGAGGTCCTCTCGAGTTATGACAGACAGGGACCCCAGGGACACGCCCCTGTATCCTCAGGAGAGGCCATTCTCAGTGCGAGTTGCGAAGCACCTCTGGGAATTCCTCCCGAGTCATCGCGGGGTATCAGTCCTCCTGTGGTGTTGAGGTTGGAGCCTGAGATTTCCTCGCTCATGCTTTCATAGGAATTGAGGTTACTCTGGAGCCTCCACAGGGGAGTCAGGCCTCTTCTCGCCTCGAGACTTGCACGGCCTCTTTCTTCCCCGACTGCAGCGGCAGTGTCCGGCTTCCCTTCAAGTGGACATAGGGATCAGTGTCTTTCCATCACGGTACTCAGGGCTGTCTCACGTGCCAGTGTGTTGGGAGTCAAGCCTCGGGGTGGCAGTCGAGACAGTGCAGGGCATTCATGTTCCTCTGGAGTGGACGAGGCATTTGGGGATCTTGAGGAGTGGTGGTGGGACTCCTGAGGCTTCTCCAACTCCCCTGATGCCAGGCCACCTCTTGGGATGCAAGGGGAGCACCAGAAAACCTTTCCCGATGGAGCAGGGAAAGGGCCCTTCATCTGGAGCTCAGCAGGGGAAATCAGGGCTCCTCTTTAGTCACGGTGGGACCCTCGGGGTTCCTCTCGAGTGGGGATGGTTGGGGCGAAGAACGTCCTAGGTCACAACAAGGGTATAAAGAGACTTTCGAGGTCCAAGAGGGAAGGAGTGATTTCGCCAGAGATGCTGCAGCAGACAAGGGACTCACCCTCCCTGCCGGGGAGAAGCTTCAAGTTTTTCTCGAATTGCGGCAGTGTCCTCGAGAGTTAATAAGGGGACCCCAGGGACCCGCTCCTGAGCCTTCAGGAGAGACCAGTCTACAGGCGAGTTGCGAGACACCTGTGGGGATTCCTCCCGAGATATCGGCGGGTCCTCAGTCTTCCTCTGGTGCTGAGGCTGGAGCCTGTTCTTTGCCTTGCACATGCAGATATATGTCTTGAGGTTCCCCTGGAGCCCTCACAGGAGAGTCAGGCCTTGTCTCCCCTGGGGACATGCACTGCCGCTTTCCTCCTCAACTGCAGCAACAGTGTCCGGGTCCCTGTCGAGCAGATACAGGGATCAGTAGCTTGAGCTTGAGGTACCCCAGGGCTGTCACACATGCCAGTGTGCCAGAGTCGAGCCTCAGGGTGACAGTTGAGGCAGTGCATGACAGTCAGATTCAATTGGAATGGACTAGGCATCTGGGGGTCTTGCGGAAATGTAACCCAACGCCTGAGGCTTCTCTGAACTCTCCTGGTGTGAGTGCCTCCTCCTGGGATGCGAGCGGAGAGCCGGGAACCCTTTCCCGATGGAGCAGGGAAAAGGCCCCTCATCTGGAGCTGAGCATGGGAAAATGGAACTCCTGTTGAGTCGCGGCGGGACTCTCAGCGGTCCTCTCGAGTGGAGACTTGTTGGGGGGGGGGAACTACTTCAGTCACAGCAAGGGTGTGAAAGAGCATTTTTAGTTCCAAGAGGGAACGGCTAATTTCCCCCGAGACGCCGCAGCAGACAAGGGCCTCACTCCTCCTGCACGGTTGAAGCTTCTGGTTTTTCTCGAGTTGCAGCAGGGTCCTCTCAAGTTAGGACGGGGACCACAGGGATCCTTCCCTGTGGCACCAGGATAGGGCAGTCTCTGTGCAAGGGGCGAGGCACATATGGGGATTCCTCCCCAGTGGCGCCAAGTCCTCAGTCCCCTTCTGGTGCTGAGGCTGCAGCCTGAGATTGCCTCACCCGTGCTGACATTTCTATTGGGCTTCCCCTGGAGCCAGCAGAAAGGAGTCAGGTCTCCTCTCGACTGGAGACGTACATGGCCACTTCTTTCCCAACTGCAGTAACAGTGTCCGGGTCCCTGTCGAGCAGATACAAGGATCTATGGCTTGCGCTTGAGCTAGCCTAGGGCTGTCAAACGTGCCAGTGTGCGGAGGTCGAGCCTCGGGGTTACAGTCGTGGCAGCGTAGGGCAGTCAGGTTCATGTGAAGTGGACAAGGCATTTGGGGGTCTTGGGGAATGGTGGCCCAACTTGTGAGAATCCTCCCGACTTTCCAGGTGCCAGCACCTCCTCTTGGGTTGTGACAGGAACACCGCGAAACCTTTCCTGACAGAGCAGGGAAAAGGGCCCCTCATCTGGAGCTCAGCAGGGGAAAACGGGGCTCCTCTTGATTCTTGGCGGGACCCTTGGGGTTCCTCTCCAGTGGGGACGAGTGGGGCAGGGAACTTCTGGGGTCACAGCAAGGGTGTGAAGGAGCCTTTGGAGGTCCACAAGGGACGGGGTGAATTTCCCTGAGATGCCATTTCAGACAAGGGCCATATCACTGCCTGCAGGTGGGAAGCTTCCGATTTTTCTCGAGTTGCGGTGGGGTCCTCTCGAGTTATGACGGGGAACCCAGGGACCCGCTGCTGTGGCCTCAGAAGAGGGCAGTCTCCATGCGAGTTTCGAGGCGCCTCTGAGGATTCCTCCCGAGATGTCGCCGGGTCCTCAGTCCTCGTCTGGTGCTGAGGCCCATGCCTGTGCTTGCCTCGCCCATGCTGACATAGGTCTTGATGTACCCCTGGAGTCCCCATAGGGGAGTCATGTCTCGTCTTGCCCATAGACGTGCAGGGCCGCTTTACTCCAGGGTGCAGCAGCTGTGTCCGGCTCTCTGTCGAACGGACAAAGCGATCTGTGGCTTGCCCTGGAGGTACCCCCGTGCTATCACATGTGCCAAGGTGCCGGCAGTCGAGCCTCAGGGAAGCAGTCGAGGCAGTGCAGGTCAGTCAGGTTCGTCTGGAGTGGACGAGGCATTTGGGTTCTTGTGGAAAGGTCACCAGAGGCCTGAGGCTCCTCTGGACTTGCCTGGTGTGAGGGCCTCCTCTTGGGTTGCGAGGGGAGTGCTGGGAACCCTTTCCCGATGGAGCAGGGAAAGGGTCCCTCATCTGGAGCTGAGCAAGGGAAAATGGAGCTCCTCTTAAGTCTCGACGGGACCCTCGGCGGTCCTCTCACCTGGGGACGGGTGGGGCGGGAAACTTCTTGGGCCACAGCAAGGGTGTGAAGGGGCATTTCCAGGGTCTAGAGGGAACGGGTGATTTCCACCGGGATGCCACAGTGGACAAGGTCCTCACTCTGCCTGCAAGCGAAAAGTTTCTGGTTTTTCTCGAGTTGTGGCAGGGTTCTCTCGAGTTACGACGGGGACCCCAGGGACCCGTCATTGTGTCCTCAGGAGAGCCCAGGATCCGTGCGAGTTGCCACTGGGTATTCCTCCCCAGTCGTCAACAGGTCCCCAGGCCTCGTCTGATGCTGAGGCCGCAGCCGGAGCTTGCCCCGCCCATGCTTAACTAGGTCTTGGGTGTCCCCTGGAGTTCCCAAGGGGAGTCAGGCCTTGTCTCGCCAGGAGAGGTGCATGGCTGCTTTCCTCCCCATCTGCATCAGAAGTGTCCAGCACCCCTTCATGCGGACACAGGGATCTGCGGCTTGCCCTCGAGGTACCCCAGGGCTGTAAAAACATGCCAGTGTGCCGGAGTCGAGCCTCGGGGTGACAGTCGGGGCAGTGCAGGGCAGTAAGGTTTATCTGGTGGACGAGGCATTTGGGGGTCTTGGGGAATGGTGTCCCAAACTGTGAGACTCCTCGCAACACTCCAGGTGTGAGCACCTCCTTTTACATGCGAGGGGAACACCGTCAATCCTTTCCCGATGGAGCAGCGAAAGGACCCCTCATCTGGAGCTCAGCAGGGGAAAACGGGGCTGTTCTTGAATTTTGGCGGGACTCTCGGGGTTCCTCTCGAGTGGGGACGTGTAGGGCGTGGAACTTCTTGGGTCACAGCAAAGGTGTGAATGTGCCTTTTGAGGTCCAAGAAGGAAGGGGTGAAATCCCTTGAGATGCCGCATCAGGCAAGGTTCTCTCCTCCCCTGCAGGGAAGTGTCTGGTGTTTTTCGACTCGTTGAGCGGTCCTGTCAAGTTATGACGGGGCTCCAGAGACCCAACCCTGTGGCCCCAGGAGAGGCCAGTCAACATGCGAGGGGTGAGCCACATCTGGCGATTCTTCCCCTGTTGCACCAAGTCCTCAGTCCCATTCAGGTGCTGAGGCTGGAGCCTGAGCTTTCCTCACCCGTGCCTACATAGGTCTTGGGTTTCCCCTGGACCCCCTTCAGGGGAGTCAGGCCACGTCTCGCCCATATACGTGAAGGGCAGCTTACTCCAGGGTGCAGAATCCATGTCCGGCTCTCTGTTGAACGGACAAGTGGATCTGTGGCTTGCCCTGGTGGTACCCCAGGGCTATCACACGTGCCAGTGTGCTGGAGTCGAGCCTTGGGGAGGCAGTCAAGGCAGTGCAGGGCAGTCAGGTTCATCTGGATTGGAATAGGCATTTGTGGGTCTTGGGGAAAGGTGACCAGACACCTGAGCCTCCTCTGGACTCACCTGGTGTGAGGGCCTCCTCTTGGGATGCGCGAGGGGAGCCAGGAAAACTTTCTCAAGGGAGCAGGGAAAGGGCCCCTCATCTGGAGCTGAGCATGGGAATATGGAGCTCCTCTTGAGTCGCGGCGGGACCCTCAGCGGTCCTCTCGAGTGAGGACGCATGGGGCGGGGTACTTCTTGGGTCATAGCAAGGGTATGAAGGAGCATTTCGAGGTCCAAGAGGGAACAGGTGATTTCTCCTGTGACACTGCAGTGGACAAGGGCCTCACTCCACCTGCAAGGGAGAAGCTTCTGGTTTTTCTTGAGTTGCAGCGGGGTCCACTCGAGTTACGAAGTGGACCCCAGGGACCCGACCTTGCGGCCTCAGGAGAGCCCACGCTCCATGCGAGTTGCCACTGGGTATTCCTCCCCAGTCATCGCCGGTTCCCCAGACCTCTTCTGGTGCTGAGGCCGCAGCCTGAGCTTGCCTCGCCCATGCTGACCTAGGTCTTGGGGTTCCCCTGGAGTTCCCACAGGGGAGTCAGGTCTCGTCTCGCCTGGAGACGTGCACGGCCGCTTTCCTCCCCATCTGCAGCAGAAGTGTCCAGCACCTCTTCGTGGGGACACAGGGATCTGTGGCTTGCCCTCAAAGTACCAAAGGGCTGTCCTAAGTGCCAGTGTGTTGGAAGTCGAGTCTCGGGGTGACAGTCGAGGCAGTGCAGGGCAGTGAGTTTCATCAGGAATGGACTTGGTATTTGTGGGTCTTGGGAATGATGGACTGACCCCTGAGGCTCGTCCTGTCTCTCCTCGTTCGAGCACCTCTTCTTGAGATGCCAGGGTAGAGCCGTGATCACGTTCCTTACGGAGCAGGGAAAGGGCCCATCATCTGGAGCTCAGCAGGGGAAAATGCGGCTCCTCTTGAGTCTTGGCGGGCCCCTCGGGGTACCTCTCGAGTGGAGACGGGTGGGGTGGGGAACTTCTTTGGTCACAACAGGGGTGTGAAAGCGCCTTTCTAGGTCTAGGAGGGAAGGGTTGATTTCCTCCTAGATGCTCCCATGGACAAGGGCCTCACTCCACCTGCAGGGGGAGAACTTTCTGGTTTTTCTCGGGTGCCGGTGGGTTCCACTCGAGATATGATGGGACTCCAGAAACCCGCTCTTGTGGCCACAGGAGAGGACAGTCTCCGAAGATTTGCAAGGCGCCTCTGGGGATACATCTCCCGGCATTGCCGGCTCCTCAGTCCTGGTCTGGTGCTGAAGCTGGAGCCTGAGATTGCCTCGACCATGCTAACATAGAACTTGGGTTTCCGTTGGAGCCCCCACAGGGGAGTCAGGCCTCCTCTCGCCTGGAGACATGCACGGCCGCTTTCCTCCCCAACTGCAACAACAGTGTCCGGGTCCCTGTCGAGCGGATACAGGGATCTCTGGCTTGCCCTTGAGGTACCCCAGGGTTGTCACATGTGCCAGTGTGCCAGAGTCGAGCCTGAGGGTGACAGTCAAGGCAGTGCAGGGCAGTCAGGTTCATCTGGAGTGGACGAGGCATTTGGGGGTCTTGGGGAATGGTGGCCCAACCTGTGAGACTCCTCCCCACTATCCAGGTGTAAGCACCTCCTCTTCGGATGCGAGGGGAACACAGTAAAACCTTTCCCGATGGAACAGAAAAAGGGCCTTCATCTGGAGCTCAGCAGGGGAAATCGGTGCTCCTCTTGAGACTTGGCGGGACCCTCAGGNCACCTCCTCTTCGGATGCGAGGGGAACACAGTAAAACCTTTCCCGATGGAACAGAAAAAGGGCCTTCATCTGGAGCTCAGCAGGGGAAATCGGTGCTCCTCTTGAGACTTGGCGGGACCCTCAGGATTCATCTCCCGTGGGGACGGGTGGGGCAGGAACTTCTTGGGTCACAGCAAGTGTGTGAAGGAGCATTTTGAGGTCCCAGAGGGAACGGGTGATTTCCCCCGGGATGCCGCAGTGGACAAGGCCCTCACTCTGCCTGCAAGGGAGAAGTTTCTGGTTTTTCTCAAGTTGCGGCAGGGTCCTCTCGAGTTATGACAGGGACTCCAGGGACCCGCCTCTGTAGCCTCAGGAGTGGCTAGTCTCCTTGCGAGTTGCCACTGTGTTTTCCTCCTCAGTTGTGGCCGGGTCCCCAGGCCTCTTCTGTTGCTGAGGCCGCAGCCTGAGCTTGCCTCGCCCATGATTACCTAGGTCTTGTGGTTCCCCTGGAGCTCCCAAAGGGGAGTCAGGCCTCTTCACACCTAGAGACGTGCACTGCAGCTTCCCTCCCCATCTGAAGCAGAAGTGTCCAGCACCCCTTTGAGCCGAAACAGGGATCTGTGGCTTGCCCTCGAGGTACCCGAGTGCTATCACACGTGCCATTGTGTCGGGAGTCGAGTTTCGGGGTGACAGTCGAGGCAGTGCAGGGCAGTGAGGCTCATCAGGAATGGGCGAAGCATTTGGGGGTCTTGGGAATGATGGACCGACCCCTGAGGCTCCTCCTGTTTCTCCTCATTCAAGGGCCTCTTCTTGGGATGCCAGGGAAGAGCCGTGAACACTTTCTCGACAGAGCAGGGAAAGGGCCTGTCATCTGGAGCTCAGCAGGGGAGAACGGGGCTCCTGTTGAGTCTTGGCGGGACCCTCGGGGTTCCTCTCGAGTGATGACGGTTGGGACGGGGAATGTCTTTGGTCACAACAAGGGTGTGAAGGAGCCTTTCGAGGTCAAGGAGGGAAGGGGTGATTTCCCAAGAGATGCCCCCG
>SJYW01002624.1:0-20347 GCA_006410735.1 Raphicerus campestris
ATGACCAAACCAAATAAGAGGAGAATGGGTAAAGGAATTGGGAGTATGTTCATACAAGAGAATATGCTCTATAGGGAAAAGGAACAGACTGATATCACAACAGCATGGATGGATGCATGAGTCTCAAAAATCTACATGTCGAATAAGAAGCCAGATACAAAAATAAACATGGTATTATTATATTTCTCTGAAGTTTTTTTACAAATTATTACAGATTATATTTGTCTGATTTTTTTATTCCAACAGAAGTTGGAAGGTAGTTAGTTGCCTCTGTGGGTGGCGGGTAGATATTGTTTGGAGAGAGTCACAAGAAAACTTTCTGGGGTGGTGTGTACAACTGTCAAATCTCATCAACAGTTTAGAGGCCCCCAACAGAGACACTCATGATCGGACTATTTTTCTTGCATGTAAATTATGCCTTTAAAAAATAAGGAAAAAGTACGAAGAAAGCAAGTAATAGTAACAAGTGACATTATAAATAAATGTTATACAAATATACAAAATATAAAAAGACAAATAAAATGAGAAAAACATTAACTTTTATAGCCCTTTCACCATAATGACTGTCCAAGCCAGGCAAGGGTCTAACCCTCAGCAAAGAAAGAAATTAAAATAGTGCTTTTTCTATTTTTTTAAGGATGGACATTATTAGAAAGGGATGCTCTATTTCTTTGCTGCCTTAAATAGCTCCTATTCATAACTTAACCTTTTTTTTTCATAATGAGATCTGCAGCGCTTTCAATCAATTCCTTACACAGAAAAGTTAAAGAACAATTTCAGACAAGGAAGGGATGTTTGAAAATATCTGGTTCAAACACACAACTTGGAAATTGAGAAAACAGATGCAAAAAGGGAAGGTGATTTCACCAGAAGAGGCAGGAGACTAGAAGTTAGGTTTCTAAGTTTTCAGGATAAGCTCTTTTCACTGTACTGCACTAGCTCATGGCCTTGAGAGAGGCCCTTAAGTCAGCCTGCCTTGAGAAATTCAGCTTTCTAAAGCCCTGTCCCCAAGAACGTTAAACACACACAAGTACAAATTACAGATACTGCTTTTCTAATGTGTGTTCCATGTCTGTGTGTGTTCAGTTGCTCAGTCATGGACTGTAGCCAGCCAGCCTCCTGTGTGTGCAATTCTCTAGGCAAGAATACTAGAGTGGGCTGCCATTTCCTTCTCCGAGGTATCTTCCGGATTTAAGGATTGAACTTGAGTCTCTTGCATCTCCTGCATGGGAGGGAGGGTTCTTTACCATTAGCGCCACCTGGGAAGCCCAGTGTGGACTGACAAAAACAATCCACAAAGATTGTGGCTCACAAGCACACGTTATCACTAGATACATTCTAATGAAGCACCTGCAGTATAACTGCAGCCCTGGTGGTCTCCTATTTCTCCTGATGGTCAGGGTCAGTCTGAAGACCCCACAGCCCACGGCAACCCATGTACTGGGACCTGAGAAGAAGACAAGCAAGTCCACAAGACAGCATCCCATTCCCATGGTGTCTGGATGCTGCCACACCGGACTGCTCCACCTCCAGGACAAACTGAGCCTGAGCTTCATCTAGGGGCCTGAGGGAACCAGAAACAAGGCTGGAGATGGATAAGTATGTTAATGATTTTTGGAACAAGCCAGGATACTATTACTGGCTCATGTAATTTCATATCATGGGCAAGTTATTTCACTGCAGTTTCCTTTTCTCTAAAATGAGGATAATAGTGAGTTTTCATAGGACATAATAACAAGTCAAATCTGCCCTCTACATGTGAAGATTCACTGTTACAAGCAGTGGCATGACATCTTTTCCTTGCCTGGGGAATAGTAATATGGCCTTNCTAAAATGAGGACAATAGTGAGTTTTCATAGGACATAATAACAAGTCAAATCTGCCCTCTACATGTGAAGATTCACTGTTACAAGCAGTGGCATGACATCTTTTCCTTGCCTGGGGAATAGTAATATGGCCTTCTTTCCCATATCAACATCTGGTCCTCTTGGTTTGAGAGGAAGACATGGTTGTGTGCAGGTGAAACACAGCCTGAATGCACACTCTTGAATTCACAGATTCTGTCTCCCAAATAGATAAGGGATACAACAAAGACCTGAACATGTCACTCTCTGCTCTGTCAACAGCTGGAAAAAGGAAGGGATTCTTGAGTTTCTTAGAATATAAAGAATAGGAAAACATTTGGTGGGGGAAATGCTACCTCTTTCTAGAGATAGATCTTTACGCCTTTGGGTATTCTAGGAACCAAAACTGGAATAATACTGATTATCCTAAATTAACTTGATGGGTGCATTTTTCTCACATCAGACTTGTAAAGCAGACATTTATAATTTACTGTTTGTGGATAGTAAAACTAAAGTTTAGAAAAGTTAAGTACTTATCTTGGATGGCCTGCTAACAGTTAAGTGTCAAGGCTGGGTTTCATACTCAGGCCTATCTGATTCAATCCTATGGCTTCTTCCCCTGTCTCTTGCTATAGGTTCAAATAAATAACCCTTTGAGCAGACATCTGAGCCTAATCTTGACAATGACTGCTACATTTACTGCTAGTCCTAGAAGCATTGTGCAGAATGATTGCTGGAGGCTTGGGGGCTCAAAGTACAGAATAAACTTCAGTTATCCTTGTTTGCCTCGTAAGGGAGCTGTGGGTCTTGAAATCTAACCTAGGGTAACAGCTGATACTTGCTGACAACTTCTAGATATTTAGATAAGGCTCTATTAAAAGCACCAATAAAAACTTTTCCCTGTTTATACAACAGACTGTCCACTAGCTTCAGAGTTTAAAAGAGGCTTTGTGTAGCCCAAATACCTTTCCTTACTTGTAGTGGCTGTCAGGTTTCTCTCTCCTAAAGAATTTTATGTAAATGAGGACATCCTCTTTGATGATTCTTATCAAGTTGTGAGCAGACAGAGGTGTGGGAGACATCACTGCAAATTGTGATCCCATCCCCCAGCTTTAACTTCCAGAGTTTTATAAGAAACTGCATTTCACATTTGTAAATGAGAAATGAAAACCACTCACATAAAATGTAACTTCTTCCAACCTAAGGCTGTATGTTTTCAAGGAACAAAATTCCTTCTAGAATATATTGTGAGAAAGAGGAGACAGAGAGAGGTGAGTGGGTGGATAAGCCAAGCCTTTCTAACTCGGATCATGTCAATTGTTCAGAACTTTCATAGTCTTAAAAAGAACATGGGTTTAGGGGTCTCAAAGTATGAGTTTGAATCTCGTCCATTATTCAGAAGCAAACTTGTGTCATAAAGTCCTTCATTCTCCTACAAACTCTCATTTTTATCTGTAAATGTAGACCATGATATGTTACACATTCTACTACATCCTATTATTGAATACATTCTAGGTTTATATGATATATCTAACCAATATTATATCATTATTAACATATTATATACATATCTATATTAATATACTCTTTATTCAGTAATAGAATACTAAAGTAAAAGAATAATTATTTTAATACTAGAATAACATTAAGTAATATTAGCAATAATACAATGATAAAATAATAAAGTACTTTGTAAGTCATAAAGTGTTAAATAAATATTGGCCATCATTTGAGATGTTACTCATGAGAAGCTATCTGACCAAANATATTAATATACTCTTTATTCAGTAATAGAATACTAAAGTAAAAGAATAATTATTTTAATACTAGAATAACATTAAGTAATATTAGCAATAATACAATGATAAAATAATAAAGTACTTTGTAAGTCATAAAGTGTTAAATAAATATTGGCCATCATTTGAGATGTTACTCATGAGAAGCTATCTGACCAAACAAGACTCTGAATAGGAACCACTTAGAGACAGTGGTTTTTAATAATATGTGCTTGGTACAAAGTTGTTCCACACTTTGCCACACGAATTAGATAGGGAGACAAAGTCTCCAGAGTTCTTGACGTTCCTAAACTCATAAGGCTAAAAGGATTCAGACCAGGATCTTACAGAACCAAGCTTTGCTCTCCTAATTTCAAGGCCATTCTGCCTCTTTTTTTTTTTTTTTTAAACTCCAGCAATATCCCTTCATATTTCCTAACTTATTAAGTTTTTTATTTTTTTCCAGATAATGAGAATATTTAGAAAGACGTCCATGGTGGAAAAGATTTTGGAAAGCAGAGCTGCAGGCACAGCAAAAGCAAGTGATGGCTTTAACAGCTACTGGCGATCAAACTTGAAATAAAGGCAATTTTAACATTTGTCAGAAAATATGAACACGGTCAGCAGAACAGACTGAATTTCTCAGTTGGTTATGAAAATGACTATTGTTCTCTTTTCCTTTGACCAAAAGCAACCTCAGGATGTATGTCTTGCCTGACAATGAGAATAGCATCACTGGAAGTAAAGCAGGCAGCCCAGGTTACTTCTTAGCTCTTCTCTGCCTCTAGAACCAATCAGTCTAGGAACAGTCACAAAATAGTCATACTACATTTGTAGTGAGAAACATATTGTGAATATACACAGAGTATCTTGACTGAGGAGAGTGCAAACTCCTACTTCATTTCCTAACCGTAAAGAATGCAAACATGTCAGCTTCATCATCTGTAAATGATACAAATTTAGATAGGAACTCTAGAAGCCAGTGCAACTCTGAGAGTTCAGGAATTTAGGCCACATGAACACAAAGTTAACCAACCAAGCTGGCCATGAAACCCAGGAATCAAGTGATATTTTGTGGGAATACATTGAAAAGCATAATACTATCATTGGAAATATTTTAATTCCATTTGGGCTCTAATGAAAGTAACACAAATCATTGATTCAGGCATTAAAGTGAGTGAGTGAGTGAAGTCACTCAGTCGTGTCCGACTCTTTGCGACTCCATGGAATGTAGCCTACCAGGCTCCTCCCTCCATGGGATTCTCTAGGCAAGAGTACTGGAGTGGGTTGTCATTTCCAAGCAGTAAGAAAAATGTACCAGTTAAATGTCATGAAAACCTAGGTAGTACATCTAATAGAATTAAACAGCTCTTAGAATCAAACTGAACATTCACCCATGCATTCATTCACACGTTGAGCCACTACTGTGTGCAAAGCATAATTATCAATATAAGGGCTATGGTGATAGAGTGGGGAATTAAATCACGGATGCCATCCTTGTCAAGTTGTTCACACAGAAACAATAAGAAGGAAGTACATAAGCCTGCTGCTGCTACTGCTAAGTTGCCTCAGTCGTGTCCGACTCTGTGCGACCCCATAGACGGCAGCCCACCAGGCTCCCCCATCCCTGGGATTCTCGAGGCAAGAACACTGGAGTGGGTTGCCATTTCCTTCTCCAATGCACGAAAGTGAAAAGTGAAAGTGAAGTCACTCAGTCGTGTCCTACCCTTAGCGACCCCATGGACTGCAGCCTACCAGGCTCCTCCGTCCATGGGATTTTCCAGGCAAGAGAACTGGAGTGGGTGCCATTGCCTTCTCCATAAGCCTAGACAGTGACAAAACTGAAAAGTCATGGAAAACCAAATACTCATTGTATAAGTCTAGGGCAAATATGAAAGCCCTAAGACTGGCATCAAGTTTTGCTACAGAACCATGAACACACAGAAATGTTTTGTGTTTGCCCTCCTCCAAGGCTGTAGACTAAAGAGAATAATCTTTTATTTTATGCTTAAAGGGACAACATCAAAGAGTTTCAGGCTCAAGATGTGGGGAAGCCAAAGCTCACACAAAGAGAAATCAAAACAGTAGTTTGGCAGCAGAAGCTTTTGATACATTTTTCTTTATTCTTCCCCTTCTTTAAAGAAAATTAAAATAAACATTTCCTGGAGTTTCAAAAAAACTAACATGACCCTACAGTTCTAGACAGATGTATGAAATTTACCTGAAATAAAAGGCAAAATTGCCTGAAACCATTTTTTCTAAATCCTGGCAGACAGGTGTTCCTAAGATAGGTAACAAAATCCCTCTTAACTTTATCAAAATTGCAAAGATGTACACAGGAACAAATGCACATGGTAAATGATTATAATAGTTTCCCTGAAACATAAACTATTGTCCTTGCCTATGAAGACTGGGTAGAGGTTTGTCCTTGATTTAAGAACTGCTACTTTACTTCTCCCATTAGGTAGGAATGGGCACAGCCACCTGCCCACATATACTCCACTGATATCACAATGGATGGAGCTTTTCCTTGCAGTAGCAGATGTCCTTTCTTGCAGACACCACTGATAGGTGCTGGACTCTTTTTCGTTTGCCTATTTCCTGTTCTCTAGTGGGGTCAGGACTCATGAATTATTATTTTATATAACACTGGATTAAATAAGATTCCTTGTGGGCCAAGGGATGCAACTAACTGGTTTACGTGTCTATAATAAAATGAGGACAGACAATAATGAAAATCCACAGAACTAGGTAGGAATTAGTTCTACCACAAACTGTTCCCAGGACTTTTGGTGAGACAAAGCCCTTTTTCAGAGTTGAGTTGCCTCATGAATTCAGTCAAGGACCAAGTTGTCTTTTCTTTTTCTCATGATATTTTTATAGCACACAGAAATCCAAAGAAAGAAGCTATTTCTACACTCAACAACACAGACAATTCTCATACATATAATGCTGAGCAAAAAAAAGTAAGACAAAAAAGTTCATACTACATTATTCCACAGTCAAGGTCATGAATTGGAATACTCATTCCTCCCTGAACAACTGGAACATAATCCATCTGTAATTTGGCTGCTTCCCNATCATGATATTTTTATAGCACACAGAAATCCAAAGAAAGAAGCGATTTCTACACTCAACAACACAGACAATTCTCATACATATAATGCTGAGCAAAAAAAGTAAGACAAAAAAGTTCATACTACATTATTCCACAGTCAAGGTCATGAACTGGAATACTCATTCCTCCCTGAACAACTGGAACATAATCCATCTGTAATTTGGCTGCTTCCCACACAGATTGTCACTGATCATTTAAATCCTTTCACTTGAGGTCCCAGATGCTATGGCAAAATTTAAAACTACACTGCTGGTCCATGAGAAAAATGTATTAGGAACAGCCATCCACTTATGAAATAAACAGTTTTGAAACACTGGCTTTCTGCATGGCCTTCTGCTAGACATTGAGGCTGTAATGAACCAGACAAGGAGGTTCTCTGTACTGTTGCAAGAGCTCACTACCTAGTGGGGGAAACTGAGGAATTAAGAGATAAATTAAAATTTCAGTAGAGGGATTTACGGTAGATTGGTAAAAAGTTCTCTAGGATCAAAGATGAGAAAGCAAGTAAATGCCCTGGTGGGGAAGGCTGGCAGAAGACATCTGAACAACTTAGATCATCAGCCAGAGGAACTCCAAGACACTAGGCTCAAATATTTCATTCTAGCATTCAATTTAGCACTGGATTTTAAGCCTAGATTGGAAAACAAAAACAAACAAAACAAAACAAAAATCACAAATCCAAAACAAACAGAGAAAACGAAAAATTAAAAATAAAAAAGTTTGATAAAGGGTGAAGAGACACAGAGAATTGATAGCACATTTGCACGTGTTCCTGCCACTAGCTACCAAACGTATCCATTATTAAGCTGACAAGAGAACAGGATGTGTACAGCAGCAGGTCGGATTCAGACCAAATGTAGGACATTTATGTGGGACCAAATATAAAATGCTATACAGATTTGGCTGACTAAATATTTCTTAATCTAAGTTTTTAGGAGGAGGGGTTTGTGAAGGATTTTGGCTTTAATAATGAGATCTTGGTTTTATTCTTCCTAAAGTGGGCTAAACAATAAAATATTACTACAACAAAATATTAATACTTTTAATAAGTAAAGTATAAACATAGATATTAAACAGACCCTGAAAAATACAGGTATAAACATATTTTTCTCTTCCAAATGAAAAGAATCACAATATACATAAATAGTTTGTACAAAAAGAATTAGCAGTGCTTTGCTAGGATATCCTTGAATGGACAGATTAAACAGCTTCATAATTTCTTAGACTCTTGGGGATTAATTTATTTCATTGTGGCTCATGGTTGTAGGAATAACTCTAAAGAAAATAAATGAGTTTGGGACTGGCTGAGAGTGTAAAGTGGCCAGATTTGTAAGTGAAGACATTTTGCTTAGTGGAATTTCTCATCAGATATTCTGCCAAGACTCCAACAGCCTTTCAAGAACAGACAAACATGTTCAAACCAGTTTTGCCCACAGACAGAACAACGCTAATTGCTTTACCCAAATTCTCTTGAACCTGCCTGCCTGCAGAAGCATTCGAATAGCCAAGCTGTATACACTGCCTCTAGGATCCAACCCTTCACCTGTGGAAAGGAATTCAAGTTTCAACTCTATCTCACTGCCACAGGTTTCTTTGGAGCCTAATTACCAACTAAGTTTGATGACAGCGTAACTGGCTCCAGGGCCTTCTTGTTCTTTCCAAACAAAACAAAAAACAAATTCTTAAAGCAAGACCTGAAATGCACTGCTGGGAATCTGGGATCAGTGATGAAATTCCAAACAGGGGGCTGGTCTCCCCTTTATCTTCGCACCGGTAGCTTCCCTGGAAAGCCTGTCTTCATCAGTGTGGGCAAGCTTTGACAAATATTTACTGACAAATGACTATTATTTTGATAATCATAATCATTTGCAATCATTTGCTGATGTACAGCCAACAACATTTTCATAGACACTATCTCGCTTGATGACCATAATTCTATAAGGAAAATACGCAAAGCAGGGCTTACTGACTTATTTAACTGGATGAAACTTCATACTGCTACAGAGCAGTGGCAGCAAGAGCTCCAGTGTTATCTACCGATCACATGCATGCCCCTTCAGTAACTTCTTGCATGAAAATATATGGCTCTGGACTGGGAGCCACTTGGGAGAGTTTCAGACCCAAGAGAACTAGTACCTCCTCACCAGCCTACCTGAACCCATGGCATGTCCTAAGCTATGTCTGCAGAGTGTATTACTTTCACAAGAGCTGAACTTGATAATATGCAAACCTGTTTAACTCTGATATAGGCTTCTCTGTAAGATGGTAGCTCCATGCCATTGAAGATGTTTAAGCAGAACCTTGGTAACCATAGCGCTGGACAATAGTAGAGAGGGACTCCTTCATTGGGTGAAACTTTTCCAAATAGTATCTGTTTAGAATTGGCTTCCCTGGTGGCTCAGTGGATAAAGAATCTGCCTGTCAATGCAGGAGATGCAGGTTCAACCCTTGTGCTGGGAGGATCCACTGCAGGAAGAAATGGCAACCAACTCTAATACTGTTGCCTCAGAATCCCATAGACAGTGGAGCCTGGTGGGCTACAATCCACAGGGTTGCAAAGAATTGGACATGACTGATGTGAACACGCATATATCTGCTTAGAATACTATAAAGAGTAGTGCATTAGCTTTCAATTGCTAACTACCATTAAGTGGCTTAAGCAACATCATTTATTATCTCATGGCTTAAAACAACATCATTTATTTTCTCATGGATTTGAGGGTTCATGTATAGTTTTTCTGGGTCCTCTATGAACTCTTACAGGCTATAACTGAGATGTTGGCTGAGATTCATTCTCATCTGGAGGCTTGACTGGCAAAGAATCTTTTTGTAAAGGATAGCTGATTTGTGATACAACAGAAATAATCCAAAATAATCACAGAATGTGAATAGGTTTTTGGACTCTTTAATGAACTTGGCCCACAATGCTGAGCCTCTGACTATAACAAGACAAGTCAGGCTTCCCTGTAGGCCAGTGGTTAAGAATCAGCCTGCCAATGAAGTTCTGGGTTTGATTCCTGGTTCAGGAAGATCCCACACGCAGTGGGGCCGAGTCCGCTTTGAAACAAGAGAGGCCACTGCGACGAGAAGCCTGTGAACAGCAACGAAGAAAAGCCCCTGCTTGCTGCAACTAGAGAAAGCTTGTGGGCAGGAACGAACACCCAACAAGCCAAAAATAATTAATTAATTAAAAAAAGACAAGTCAACATGCCACTTAACATCACTAAATTGTACAGATAAATATAGAGACTTCTAGGGTTTGCCCAGAAACAATCTTCTTCACTTTCTCAACCACAGGTGTTTACTGGGAGATGGGATATTTTAAATGATATTTAAACTCTGGAAGTGAGAGCTATGCATATACTTGGCCCACAGGTTTTAAAAATGCTTTAATAAATTCTATATCCTTTCATTAGCGTCAAACACTAGATATGCCTGAAAATCTGAAGGGCTTCTCTTTTTGTGATGTGTGTGGAAATTACAAGAGCGTCCATTTCTTTCTTTCACATATATCAGTCATTATATTTTTGCAGAGTTGATTCATACCCCCTGACATTTACTCATGGCAACTTATATTTCCTGAAATTTCTTAACATGTCTTTTAATCTTCAAAATACTCCTGTGAATCAGGGAGGGCAAGAGTTACTTTTATTTTACAGAAGTGAAAACTGAGACTTTACAGCATTTTCCAGGGTCATAGGGTGAGTAAATGGCAAAACTGGGGTGAAAATTCAGGTCATCTGAGTGCCAGACATAAAACTTTTTCAAACTTAGCATTATTGCTTCAGAAAGCAAGAATTCTGATGTTAACTCTGCTGTTTTTAGCCATGCGTACTTGGGTTCTTCACTTCACTCCTCTGAGCATGTTTCCTTATTAGAAACATGCAGCTGATAAATATCTGAAATTTGTACCTCACACAGTTCTAAAGATCAAATGAGAAAATGTGTGAAACTGGTCTTTTACTAGGAAATGCTAAAGAGCTGTAGAAGAGCATGATTGCTAGAGGTATAGGCATGCATATGGGTCTTGGTAACGGAGTGGGTGACCTCCAAAACAGAGAAATACTTAAGACTGTGTCAAGGTGGAATGAGGAACTGGCTGGATCCACCGTAAAATGATCTTCCAAAAGCTTCTGTGAAGGAGTGGAGGGGTGTGTGAGTCAGGGAGACAAGGACCATAAGTTTGGCCTCCTGAAAGACGTGGGAAGGAATGGTGACTAGAAGGTAGGGAGGGGAGGAGGAGAGGATGTGGCTCATGTTTAGATGTGATATGAGGATGGGGAGAATGAGAGAAGGATTCTAAGAACTGGCTTCTAGGAAAGATTACTGTGTCGAGGAAAGGGATATCCTATTTGCTTTTAATTTAACAAGCAAACAGACTCCTCTACGTGTCAGGAACTATGAAAGACACAGAGATCAGCAAGAGGTGGGTGTCATCTTCAAAAGTTAAGTATGGTGGGAGAAAGAGACACAGACAAAAATATAGGTATTTTGAGAAAAATGGAAAATTACAGGCATCAAGTCAGATAAGAATATTATACAGACAACATATACACATATCCACTATGTGCATAATATTTATATCTTATACAATACATAACATTACACCAATGATACAAACAATCATTAAGTATTTATAGGGTTTCAGCCTTTGTGTTGAACACTTAAGAAGCGTCATCATAAGTAATTACCACAACAACCTAAGAAGATACCCCAAGAAGATTTCTCTTATGATCCCTTATGCAAAGACCAGGACACTGAAGCCTGGTGCAGTCTGTTAACCTGTAGGCCTGGGATGGATGGAGCTGGCATTCCATTGGTGGCATATCTCGACTCTGTGCTGGAACTTTGGTTCTCTCTTCCTCTAGAACTCCCTCTGCCCTCCCAGTTTATTTTTCCTCAATACTTATTATCTTCCCAATATTCTATGTAACATCCAACTATTTCATTTATATTTTGTTCTCTCTTTGAATGGGAGCTCCACAAGGGGAGGAATTTTTGTGTCTTTTGCTCGCTGTTGTATCCTCAACAACTAGAATGGTACCTGGGACCCATGTCTTGTTGAGCAGATACATGAATACGTGTTGAAAGATCATACCTTACTGTGGGTCTCAGAGCTAGGGAAAAAGGTGACCAGATGGAAACATTTGGAAGAAGAATGAAATGGACCATAATAAGGTAGATGGGTAGGAAAGTAAGAGCATGGAAAAAGTTATGTAGATAAAGAAACACTGAAAGCAGGTGGTGGTGAAGCAGATGGGAGGAACTGGGGTTGTTTGCAGGTCAGTGGGGAAAAGGATGATGAAAGAGATTTACAGTCCACATTCCAGCAGGCGTGCAGCTCAGAACACACTCAAAGTCCTGAATTCCCTCACGTAATACTGTTACATGGTTGGAGAAAGGAATCTCGCCCCCCTTCTTGCCCCACCATTTGGCTCCCACCCTCATCTCCTCCTACTGCTGAAGTGCATAACTCCCAGTATTTTCTTCCTGTCTGCTCCTCGCCCCATTGTGTCAAGCCAGCTGAACTACCACTTCCTTTCTTGCTGTCAATGACCTGACTGCTTGAACTTCACTCACTAAGTCATTCACCGAGTACAAAATTGAGTAAGACTTGTCTTATCCCCATACCCAGGGTTTCTGATTCAGCTACACAGAACCCCCATATGATGGAAGTAGTCATGTTTCCCTCTTAAGTTGCTGCTATTTGGTTTGTACTAGTTATATCAGCAAGGAAATAAATGTAGGGAGTGATGTGCTGTGGGATGGGAAATTATCTTCCCACAGTCATGTGTCCTGGTCCTGGCCATAGTATATTTATGTCACTATTATTCTAGCATTGTTTCAAAAGAACAATCTGAGTGGTGGCCAGAACTGAGTTGCAATCTTAGCTTTATTATTTCCTTATTGTGTGATCTGTTCCTGTCATATATAAATTTTAGCTTCCTCAGTTGAAAATGAAGATAAGTACGGTAGGGAAGGTGGTAGTTAGATTTTGAAGTTCCAGGCAACTCTAATATTCTACCCCATTCTGAATACAGTTTCTCAAATCTCCTATACAATCTCTTTTTAATAGCCCCAGTCAATGGAACAACTCACTCCAGCATTCTGCTGATGACTTCTGCCATTTATTCACATATGTATTCAATCAGTGGTTTCTGAACAACTACAGTGGATGAGAAACTAAGCCTCCCCTAAATCTAATTAAAAAGGGGACAGGAAGAGATAAGATGGGGACCCTACTATCATATCAAGGCATTTCATATCTAGTAGGAAAGATGATGTATATTCCACTAAAAAACGAATAAGATAAAATGTCACTGAAGATATCTTGGGAAGTACAGAGATGATAGTTGAAGTTCAGGATAGGACTGTCCCTTTCACCCAGGACACTTAGGGCAACACCTTTTCAGAGGAGGAGGTATCTGAACTGGCTCCTAAAGGGTAGGATGCATGTCAGGGGTGGTAGTGAGTGTGCTAGTGATGACCGGGATGGTGGTCGTGCTGGTGATGGTAGTGACGGTGCTGCTGCTGGTGGTAGTGGCAGTGATGGTAGTGGTGCTGGTGCTGGTGGAGAAGGAATTCCAGACAGAGACAGCAAGACAAGCAAAGACGCAGTGGTGGGAAAGCCTACGGCTACCGTGAGAGGAGTAAGAAGGGAGTTAGGAGACACAGAGTTAGCAGTCAGACCATGGAGGACCCATAATCCCAACCTAAAATACCTAGATAGTATTTAATAGATATTATTTAGGATTTCCCTGGTGTCTCAGGTGGTAAAGAATCTGCCTGCAATGGGGCAGACCTGGATCTGATCCCTGGGTTGGGAAGCTCCCCTGGAGAAGGGAATGGCAACCCACTCCACTATTCTTGCCTGGAGAATCCCATGGACAGAGGAGCCTGGTGGGCTATCATCCATGGGATCGCAAAGAGCTGGACACAACTGAGTGACTAACACACACAATAGATATTATTTGACATTGCACATTAAGCCACAATCATGTTTGCATGTAGTCTTCTGCTTATAAAAATGTCTATCTTAATAACACACTACTCAAGTAGGACTAATAGGGCAGAACTTTCCAGATGAGACCTTGAACTAATTACTACTGACAGTTAATGGGGCAAGAATCTACACTGAGGATAGCAAGATGCCCCCAGTAAGTAAATCTGCAGAAACCATTGAGAATTTTGTTAGTGTCCCTACCCAAACCAAGCATACACTGGATGCATTCAAAAATGGTAAAAACCCCTCAGTCTACAAGATAGCCTGAGCCACTCTCTCAAGAGGTAAACTGTCCATTGGAGAGTCTGCAAGTGGTTGCAAGTGTACTGTTTTCTTCAGTCAGTCTTCTGGAAACTGCTTCTGAACCAAAATAAGAGACAGGCTACCGAGAACAAGCTGTCCTCCACACAGAGTGGCACATAAAGACCCAGGGGAGGAGAGGGTGAGAGGAGACTCGAGGCGGTGGAGAAAAGAAAGGCTAGGTAGCATTATGCTAGCAGGTAGCCTAGGTAACCAGAAAACATCTTGTATTCTACTTGAGAGTTCAGCAGCACGTGGAAGAAAAATGTGCCTTATTTCTGCCAACATCAACAGCATGGGAACAGGACATCTCTAGGCCTCAGTCAAGGTGAGAGCAGAGATTTCCAAGGTCCTTTAATCTTAAGCATCTGGTGAAAAACAAAACAACCAAACACACAGAGTTGAAGTATGCATGTGTGTGTTTTGGGGGCTGGTATTGGAGGGTGGTGATGAAGAAAGCACTCACAATGAGAGGGAAGTATTTTGAAGTCACTGACTATGGAGGTTACCTAGTTCTGAAGGCAGTGTCCTATCGACTCAAGGGTTGAGTGGATTTCTTCCAAGGGAAGGGCTCAAACCAACTCTCCAGAGGACAGGACATGGGGACATCTTGCTGTGATCCTTATTTGGCAGACCACAGGTTTCTGGATGAGAGAGATTTTGTAGGCTCATTAATGAGCATATGAGTATCCTAATAATTATGGCTAACTCATAGCTAATACTTAATAGGGGCTTCCCTTGTGGCTCAGCTGGTAAAGAATCCACGTGCAATTTGGGAGACCTGGATTTGATTCCTCAGTTGGGAAGATCCCCTGGAGAAGGGAACGGCTACCTACTCCAGTATTTTGGCCTGGAGAATTCCATGGACTGTATAGTCCATGGGGTCTCCAAGAGTCGGACACAACTGAGTGGGACAAGAAGGGGATGACAGAGGACGAGATGGTTGGATGGCATCACTGACTTGATAGACATGAGTTTGAGTAAGCTCCAGGAGTTGGTAATGGACAGGTAAGCCTGGTATGCTGCAGTCCATGGGGGGTCGCAAAGAGTCAGACACAACTGAGTGACTGACCTGAACTGAATACCTCATAGCACTTATAATGTGCCAGGAACTGTACTGAGATATATGTATGTAAATATACAAATACATACACAAGCATATATGCAAATAAATATATATGTATTAATATACAGGCAGTCCTCAATATCTGAAGGTTCTGCATCTACAGATGCATCAAAGCATTCAGAAAATAATTCCAGAAAGTTCCAAAAAGAAAAACTTGAATTTACTGCATGCTAGCAACTATTTACATAGCATTTACATTGTATTTACAACTACTTACATATGCATAGCATTTACATTGTTATTAGGTATGATAAGTAATCTAGAGATGATTTAAAGTGTATAGGAAGAGATGAATGAGTTATATGCAAATACTAAGTCATTTTATATAAGGGACTGAGCATCTGTGGAGTTTGGTATCTGTGGGGGGTCTTGGAACCAATCCTCCCACATATATTTGTAGACACATTCTGTTAATCGTCATACAAATCCAGTTATAGAAACTCTTACTACCATCACTGTAGATACAAAAACTATCAATAAAACACAAAGAAGGTATGTAACTCTGCCAAGACCACCTCACAAGTCTGTGGTGAAACTCAGAATTGAACATAGACAGTCAGTTCATGGTCCATGCTGGGGAAAAAAAGGTGAAACTGCCATGCATAAAGAAAAAATGTACTTTCATACACACGTGAGCTCTAGTGCGGGTATATGTGTGTGTGCGCATGCACACACATTCAGAGATGCTCAGGCATCACTTCACCTATAGTGAAATGAACTTCTGATTGTAAAGGTAGCATAGATGGTCATCACTCTATGACTTTATCATAATGTTTTTAAACAATTTGATGATATTAATAATCAATTTTGACTTGGGTAATTGTTTTATAGGTCATAAGAATTTTCAAAATTATATATTTGCATAGAATGTAAATGGTGGCAAACCATAAACAGAAGGGGCATATAGTTTTTGCTTATCATGCAGCTGCTTCTGGTTAATTAAGATGAATTTCTCCCAAGACATAGGATTCTCAGTTGTCCCCTCTCTTATTCCCAGAACCATTATCGTGTTCTACTGCAGGCTTCTAAAGCCTAGTACATCATCCTCACCTTGGCCGTGGATGACTAAATTCATGAAGGAGACTGTGAGGTTTCATTTTGGAACTCAGATGAAGCCAGAGAAACATGCCAAAGATGACACTGGACNTAGTCCATGGGGTCTCCAAGAGTCGGACACAACTGAGTGGGACAAGAAGGGGATGACAGAGGACGAGATGGTTGGATGGCATCACTGACTTGATAGACATGAGTTTGAGTAAGCTCCAGGAGTTGGTAATGGACAGGTAAGCCTGGTATGCTGCAGTCCATGGGGGGTCGCAAAGAGTCAGACACAACTGAGTGACTGACCTGAACTGAATACCTCATAGCACTTATAATGTGCCAGGAACTGTACTGAGATATATGTATGTAAATATACAAATACATACACAAGCATATATGCAAATAAATATATATGTATTAATATACAGGCAGTCCTCAATATCTGAAGGTTCTGCATCTACAGATGCATCAAAGCATTCAGAAAATAATTCCAGAAAGTTCCAAAAAGAAAAACTTGAATTTACTGCATGCTAGCAACTATTTACATAGCATTTACATTGTATTTACAACTACTTACATATGCATAGCATTTACATTGTTATTAGGTATGATAAGTAATCTAGAGATGATTTAAAGTGTATAGGAAGAGATGAATGAGTTATATGCAAATACTAAGTCATTTTATATAAGGGACTGAGCATCTGTGGAGTTTGGTATCTGTGGGGGGTCTTGGAACCAATCCTCCCACATATATTTGTAGACACATTCTGTTAATCGTCATACAAATCCAGTTATAGAAACTCTTACTACCATCACTGTAGATACAAAAACTATCAATAAAACACAAAGAAGGTATGTAACTCTGCCAAGACCACCTCACAAGTCTGTGGTGAAACTCAGAATTGAACATAGACAGTCAGTTCATGGTCCATGCTGGGGAAAAAAAGGTGAAACTGCCATGCATAAAGAAAAAATGTACTTTCATACACACGTGAGCTCTAGTGCGGGTATATGTGTGTGTGCGCATGCACACACATTCAGAGATGCTCAGGCATCACTTCACCTATAGTGAAATGAACTTCTGATTGTAAAGGTAGCATAGATGGTCATCACTCTATGACTTTATCATAATGTTTTTAAACAATTTGATGATATTAATAATCAATTTTGACTTGGGTAATTGTTTTATAGGTCATAAGAATTTTCAAAATTATATATTTGCATAGAATGTAAATGGTGGCAAACCATAAACAGAAGGGGCATATAGTTTTTGCTTATCATGCAGCTGCTTCTGGTTAATTAAGATGAATTTCTCCCAAGACATAGGATTCTCAGTTGTCCCCTCTCTTATTCCCAGAACCATTATCGTGTTCTACTGCAGGCTTCTAAAGCCTAGTACATCATCCTCACCTTGGCCGTGGATGACTAAATTCATGAAGGAGACTGTGAGGTTTCATTTTGGAACTCAGATGAAGCCAGAGAAACATGCCAAAGATGACACTGGACACATGGTACTTAAAAATGATTCCAACAGAATTCAGAGTAAGCATGCCCACTGATTTCACATCTGTGGTGATGCAGCTGACATGCCATTCAGCACCAGGAAACCACTCCCTGTACATGGCAGGCTCACAGTCTCACATGCAGTTCAAGAAGAGTCAGAGCTCTCTGATGTTGGACTATTCCCAGTAGCTCACAGGGCAACTCAGATTGATACCATCCACACTCAAACAGCAATTCCCAACATTCTGTAAAAGGCTGTCATTCTAGATCAGTGCCATCCAACAGAACACTCTGCAGTGATGAACTCTCTGCATTTTCAGTATGGTAGCTACTAGTTATATGTGACTACCGAGCCAATGGGATGGTGGAGTTGAATTTTTAATTTTAATAAATTTACATTTAAGTAAGCCACATGAAGCTAGTAGTATCCTATTGGACAATGCAGTTCTGGTTCTCCTAGACCAACACATTCATTTTACTTCTCCCGTGAGTCATCTCCTTTAGACCTGACATCACCCAAATGAGTGAATGCACTTTTCAGAAGACAACACTTAGGCTACAAAGGATAAATGACTTTCTTGAAATTGCACAGCCATTCTACAGTAGAACCAGGATTATAAAATAAACCTCTTGATTACTGTGATTCTTATTTTTACTTAACCACATATTTCTGACATGAAATTATGATACAAAGAAATAATTAGTATGAGCCAAAACATGGTCATCAATCTCTTGTTTAATCCTTAACATTAATGACTTTGGTGCAAAATATCCCTAAGATCTAATGATTTCAAGGAACAGCAACAGCAAAAGAAAAGAAAAAAAGGTTAGCCACAAAGATTGAGTAGATATACCAAGGGCAGAATGTAAAAGTTTATGACTAAAAAATGACAAAACTAGTGATTTAAAGACATAATTTCAAAATCCTAAATTAAACATTATTATTAATAACATAACTTTTTGGACCAATTAAAAAATGCTAAAAAAAAAGAAAAGAACCCATTAGAATCTGCTAGCTGATCACTATAGCTCCACAACTTACCCTTGCTGTTTGCTAACTCTGTTTAACTTCATTTTTCCATTATCTTTCTATACTAAAGCGGATACGGATTGTCATAAAATCCGAAAGTATTTTGGAGTCATGGGAATGCAAAAAAGCCTCTTCAAAACAAAACATTTGAATTTGTTTTACTTGTTCTTTTTTTATTAACATTTACAACATAGAAATTGTGTTTGTTTTTCCTCCCCCCACCAAAATCTGTACCCAATAAAAAATGTTTCCAAACTGGGATGCCAAGTTTCCATTCAAATCCCATTTTATTTTATATCCCTGAGTGAACCCTCCTTAAAACAAAGATTTACACTGAAGCTTGGATGAACTTATTGTTGAAATAGTGAGACCAACTGTCCTGTAGCCATCTGAGTCCTCTTGAGCCTTGATGGCACTGGAGGAGGAGCCTTCCAAGAAGAAGGGCCAGTGTCAGCGACATCAGGGATGCTCTCTCTTTGTCTAGGAGGGAAATTTACTTATAATCCTGAAGCTATTTATTCTTGCCCATCTTTTCTAGAAAGGCTGAGAAACCTCATACCTCTTTACCACAGTATCTTAATTATTATCTTGGCTTGCTCTCTGGGCTCACAGATTGGCTGGAATTCTGAACAGGACTCTCAGAAGGAAGCATGTGACTAAACTATAAAATGTCCAAGTAAGACCTTTACAAAAAGAGACAGACCATCTAACCTGGACTCAAGCCTTTGTGCAGGACTGTTCCCCTCTCCAGAAAGCTACTGGAATGTGAGGCTTACAGTTTCCTGTATATATTTGTGTGTGTGTGTGTGTCTACACACACACACACATAACGTATATGTGTATGTATATATATACATATACACACAAACTATGACGGGGGATTTTATTTTGGAGGGATTTCACATTGACATAAGAAAGAATTTCCTGTACATATGGTCCCCAATTTTAGACACAATGCATTCCTGGAAATTGTATCATAAAGCAGATCACCATAAGGGAAAGCTGTGATTGTGCTTGCTTCTTTCATTCAACAAACATCTACTGAATGCCCGCTATAGGCACAATGATGATTTCTGTCCCATTAACATAGTCTTAAAAATGATGCATGCATCAGATTAGGTAAGACAGTAAGAAGAGAAACAAGGGTTTACAGAGGCTGTGTCAAACAAAAGAGCAGCAGGGTGCTCAAGAGCAGCGACTGCCAGGACAGTCTTTGGACTGCTGAGCTTGGAACTTAGTCTCTAACACCTGAAACCACGACTTTTCAAGCAGACTGACAGCATCCTGTGAATGACTGCCCTGTCAAACTTAGGTGACCCAAGGAACCATGGAATTTCAGTGCTCTCATCAATCTGCTGCTTCCCCATTAGACTTGACTCATTTCTCTCATCAGGGAGGCATCATTCCTTCCTGATGCCTCAAGCCTGCAAACTCAGGCTCACTTTTCCAAGTCTAAGTAGATGGCCTCAACTTATTATTGGGTTGGCCAAAAAGTTTGCTCAGGATTTTGGTAACTTCTTACAGAAAAACCCAAATGAACTTTTCGGCCAACTCGATACGTCAGAGAAGATAAAGTTCAGATGCCACATGTTTCCCAACATTTTTCC
>SJYW01002625.1:0-18087 GCA_006410735.1 Raphicerus campestris
AAAATAGAACAGGCCTCCTTCCTAATCATATGTGCCTAAATCCAAGAAATTGGTGATATTCTGAATATCACATGGGATACTATTGGTCTTCCTAGAATGTCTGGATGCTTTGGTCTGAGAATTTGGTTTATCCAGAAAAATAGCACCATGTGTCTCCTGGAAGTTCTGGGGACTAAGAAACCAAATAATGTATAATGTTTTACCAGCTCATCTGGCCCTCAGATACAGTTATCTGGGGATGAAAACCTGTCTCTACTGGATCTGTTAAGACAGAAATCTCAGTTTCAGAAATCAGACTATTGTAACATTTTATGTTTCCTTTCGATTTCAGTAACATAATCTTTGAATAGAACCTGCCAGTGCCACATCTGTGNCTCAGATACAGTTATCTGGGGATGAAAACCTGTCTCTACTGGATCTGTTAAGACAGAAATCTCAGTTTCAGAAATCAGACTATTGTAACATTTTATGTTTCCTTTCGATTTCAGTAACATAATCTTTGAATAGAACCTGCCAGTGCCACATCTGTGATGGAGGAAGAACAGAGTGTGCTTGGTGGACAGATGCGATGATGAGAGTGACAGCTGATCGAAAAACGTTTCAAGGAGGAAGGGAAGGTGCTGGTGGGAGAGGAGCAACAGGAAGCCGTGGAGATAGGAGATAATGCTGGGGAGGAAAATTTGGGTGAGCTAATAGATGGTTTTAAATATGCCTTAAGGATCTTGGACTTCTTTTAGTTGGCAGTGAGGTGTCAATAAAGATTTGTTGGTAACGTTTTTTGAGTTTTGATATGATTCTTTTATATAATATGCTAATAATTCCTTCAAAATGCATGTTATTCTCTAACTAGATAGGCATGCCAGCTACATCTTTATCCAAGTTGTAGAAGTATTGAACTGGGCAGGCTAGAGAGAACCCAGCAACATCGCTTCTTCTTTTTTTAAATTAATTAATTAATTTTTGATTGCTCTGGGTCTTTGTTGCTGGGATCAGGCTTTCTGAAGTTGCGGTGAGCAGGCACTACTCTTCGTCGGGGTGCACGGGCTTCTCATCGCAGTGGCTTCTCTTTTTGCAGAGCAGATTCTGGGCACACGGGCTTCAGTGCTTGCAGCACATGGGCTCAGTAGTTGTGGCACATGGGCCTAGTTGCTCCATGGCATGACCAGTTTCTCCTGGTCTGGAATCTTTCCATACCAAGGATCAAACCCGTGTCCCCTGCATTGGCGAATTCTTATCCACTGTACCACCAGGGAAGTCTAACAATCCTTCTAAAGAGAATGCTGCAGCTTCAGTGACATCAGCGCTTTGGGGGTATAGTTTCTAACAGCAATTTATTATATTATACTGTCATCAGTTAAAATCATTTTCTGATTTATAAAAGTCATCATGAGAAATTTTGACATGTTTCACTAGCAGAAGTCCTCACAGTACTCAATGATCCTAATAGAGGAAACTAGATTTGTCTCGTATATATCTTAACTTCAATGAGTCCATGCTGGTTCCTAATGTTCACTTTCAAAGTGATTACCAGCCTTGCATTTAATAGTGCCATTTAATAATAACTCTAGAATCTTGCCAGAAAATAAAACCAGCTGTCATTTTTTGGGGGAAGGAGCACATGAGTTTCTTGCAATAATGTAGGGCTAAGGGCAAACAAGAGAAATGGCAGGCTCAGTGCCTTAGATCTAGGATTTTTAAAGATGAGCACAGCAAACAATAGCAAGAGTGAGCAGTGAATAGGACCCCAGATTCAGTACATGGGCCTTTATCATCCCACATAACCGTCAAGCAGCATTGTCCCAGTTGAGTTACAGCTGCTTAGAGCAGGACCGGCACCATATTCCAGACCTTCTAATGCCTAGCATCCTGCGCAACACAGCTGTCCCATGATGCTGCATCTTGAGGCAAAGCACAGAGCATTGAACGCTCCCAAATAGTGTCTTTAAATTCCAAGATAGCAGTTCTCAAAATGCAGCCCAGAAACCCTTTGTCTGTAAGGTCAAAGCTCTTCTCATAAGAATACTAAAATGTAATTTTTACTGTTCTTCTTTCAAGTGTATGGCAGAATCTTCCACAGGGTAAATGTAATGTGATCCTGGAATAGATTTAATGCAGAAGCAGATATGAGAATCCAGCTGTTCTATTAGGCCAGATATTAAAGAGATTTGCAAAAATATAAAACAATGACACTTCTCTCACTAGCCTTTTTATTTTGGATAATAGCTAGTTTTCACTAAAATATGTTATTCACATTAATCTATGGCTTTATTGTTTTTAAATGGAATTAACAGATTTCAGTTTTAATTTCTTATATGATAAATATTGACAGGTTATAACAGGTATAACTCACATAAACAAAAGTTATTTGACATCCTCAAGGACTTATTTACTTATATAAATGTATTTTAAAATGTATTTATTTTGAAATACAGTTGATGTGCAATATTATATTAGTTTCATGTAATAAAGTGATTTGGCATGTGCATACAATATGAAATGATCATTGCAGTAAGTCTGTCCCCACACCAAGTTGCACTATTACTGACCATACACTATTACTAGTGTATCCAGTTTAGTTCAGTTCAGTCGCTCAGTCGTGTCCGACTCTTTGTGACCTGATGAATCACAGCACGCCAGGCTCCCTGTCCATCACCAACTCCTGGAGTTCACTCAGATTCGCGTCCATTGAGTCGGTGATGCCATCCAGCCATCTCATCCTCGGTCGTCCCCTTCTCCTCCTGCCCCCAGTCCTTCCCAGCATCAGAGTCTTTTCCAGTGAGTCAACTCTTCACATGAGGTGGCCAAAATACTGGAGTTTCAGCTTTAGCATCATTCCTTCCAAAGAACATCCAGGGCTGATCTCCTTTAGAATGGACTGGTTGGATCTCCTTGCAGTCCAAGGGACTCTCAAGAGTCTTCTCCAACACCACAGCTCAAAAGCATCAATTCTTTGGCACTCAGCTTTCTTCTACCCGTACACTATTATTGACCATATACCTTATACTATATATTACATACCATGGCTTATTTATTTTATCTCAAGGATTTTTAAGAATGCAAAGAAATCCTGAGACCAAAACGTTGGAGAACTCCTTAATCTAAAAGAACAAGCTCTAAAGTTTATGACTTGCTCCATGAGGGAAGACAAGTTGCCTAAGATTTCCAAGACTTCTTCCTGCCCTACAGCATAGGATGATGATTTAAACTGCCTTGTTGGGTTATTTTGAAGATTAGGTGGTATGAGCTTGTGTAAAACTCTTAGCTCTGTGCAGGGCACATGAGGTCTCATAAAATACTAGCCATCACTGTTATTATTATTGCTATGGCTACTACTATTACAACCACTATGAGGATTATTATTTCCTTTTGGCAATGTCTTTTACTCAGCTACTAGGGGATTTAGTTTTTGAACTTGTTAAATGTTCTTGGGCCTTTGTACTTGCCGTTTCCTTCACCTAGAATAGCTTTCCTACCTTTCTGTCCAGCAAATTCTCAACATCATTCTCATATGGACTTAGGGCTTCTTTTTCTTGGAAGGTTTATTGACTCCCAGAAACTGCGTCCGGTGCCCTGTTGTAGGTCCGGATATTTGCTCACTTAGCACTACTTGTATCTTTACTGGCTTTTCCATGGCACTCTGAAAACTGTGAAAGTAGGGACCATATTTGGGTCACTGCTACAATCAAAAAGCTCAGCGTAGTGCCTGCCATTCAGTAAATGCTTGTTGAATTAATTTTGTAAAAGTCTCCAATTTCTATTCTCTACCTACCGCTCCTTTCATGTCCTGGAAAACCTAAGCAAATTTGGTACCCGAAATGCTCTTGTGAGTCCTTTAGTCCTCAAATCTGATGTGAAATCTAAGCTTGAAAAATGACCTGGGGTTCATCTGTGAGTTTAAGGTAAAGGCTACTTATCTTAAAAGATGTTTGATTGTATGCTTTTTCCCCTAGGGATCCAAAAATTGCGCATGAGGTAAAACATCAACTTTTGTGTAAAAGTTGGTCAATTCTTATGATTCAAACACGAGTCAGTCACAATCTAAGAAGGAGACCTGAAGTGGCTAGAAAAAAAAATGCTCCAATGTACAAGCATGACAGCTCTTATCGCTATAAGAAGAGTGAAGAATACTCAGAATGCTTTCTGCCTTTCAAGTTGCCTTTCCTTCCATTCTTAGTGGAAGGTCTGCCTGGACTTCTCTGATCCACTGATAGCAGCTCCGGAATTTCTATTTTAGAGGAAGTTAGTGGCGATCTGACTGAATAAGGAGCTAGGAGACTTTTAAGCTATATTTGCATAGCAAATACTGATTTTTTACTGACATTGCATGTTTATTTTGGAGGGTATTCTTGGATATAAGAGGGTGCTAAGGACTTCTAACTCACTCCACGGCTGAAAGTACATCTATTTTTAGTTCAGAGACATGTGAAATAAAGGAATAGGAAAGCTTGATAAGAGAGGTTTGACTAGCTCTCTTTTGTTACGGCTACTTACATTTGTAAACTTATACTCTGCCTGGTAAGAATTAACCAATATGCTTTCAAAAAGATTTGAAAGTCTGAAAAAGCAGAGTTGAACTTCGGAANCTCCCTGTCCATCACCAACTCCTGGAGTTCACTCAGATTCGCGTCCATTGAGTCGGTGATGCCATCCAGCCATCTCATCCTCGGTCGTCCCCTTCTCCTCCTGCCCCCAGTCCTTCCCAGCATCAGAGTCTTTTCCAGTGAGTCAACTCTTCACATGAGGTGGCCAAAATACTGGAGTTTCAGCTTTAGCATCATTCCTTCCAAAGAACATCCAGGGCTGATCTCCTTTAGAATGGACTGGTTGGATCTCCTTGCAGTCCAAGGGACTCTCAAGAGTCTTCTCCAACACCACAGCTCAAAAGCATCAATTCTTTGGCACTCAGCTTTCTTCTACCCGTACACTATTATTGACCATATACCTTATACTATATATTACATACCATGGTTTATTTATTTTATCTCAAGGACTTTTAAGAATGCAAAGAAATCCTGAGACCAAAACGTTGGAGAACTCCTTAATCTAAAAGAACAAGCTCTAAAGTTTATGACTTGCTCCATGAGGGAAGACAAGTTGCCTAAGATTTCCAAGACTTCTTCCTGCCCTACAGCATAGGATGATGATTTAAACTGCCTTGTTGGGTTATTTTGAAGATTAGGTGGTATGAGCTTATGTAAAACTCTTAGCTCCGTGCAGGGCACATGAGGTCTCATAAAATACTAGCCATCACTGTTATTATTATTGCTATGGCTACTACTATTACAACCACTATGAGGATTATTATTTCCTTTTGGCAATGTCTTTTACTCAGCTACTAGGGGATTTAGTTTTTGAACTTGTTAAATGTTCTTGGGCCTTTGTACTTGCCGTTTCCTTCACCTAGAATAGCTTTCCTACCTTTCTGTCCAGCAAATTCTCAACATCATTCTCATATGGACTTAGGGCTTCTTTTTCTTGGAAGGTTTATTGACTCCCAGAAACTGCGTCCGGTGCCCTGTTGTAGGTCCGGATATTTGCTCACTTAGCACTACTTGTATCTTTACTGGCTTTTCCATGGCACTCTGAAAACTGTGAAAGTAGGGACCATATTTGGGTCACTGCTACAATCAAAAAGCTCAGCGTAGTGCCTGCCATTCAGTAAATGCTTGTTGAATTAATTTTGTAAAAGTCTCCAATTTCTATTCTCGACCAACCGCTCCTTTCATGTCCTGGAAAACCTAAGCAAATTTGGTACCCGAAATGCTCTTGTGAGTCCTTTAGTCCTCAAATCTGATGTGAAATCTAAGCTTGAAAAATGACCTGGGGTTCATCTGTGAGTTTAAGGTAAAGGCTACTTATCTTAAAAGATGTTTGATTGTATGCTTTTTCCCCTAGGGATCCAAAAATTGCACATGAGGTAAAACATCAACTTTTGTGTAAAAGTTGGTCAATTCTTATGATTCAAACACGAGTCAGTCACAATCTAAGAAGGAGACCTGAAGTGGCTAGAAAAAAAAATGCTCCAATGTACAAGCATGACAGCTCTTATCGCTATAAGAAGAGTGAAGAATACTCAGAATACTTTCTGCCTTTCAAGTTGCCTTTCCTTCCATTCTTAGTGGAAGGTCTGCCTGGACTTCTCTGATCCACTGATAGCAGCTCCGGAATTTCTATTTTAGAGGAAGTTAGTGGCGATCTGACTGAATAAGGAGCTAGGAGACTTTTAAGCTATATTTGCATAGCAAATACTGATTTTTTACTGACATTGCATGTTTATTTTGGAGGGTATTCTTGGATATAAGAGGGTGCTAAGGACTTCTAACTCACTCCACGGCTGAAAGTACATCTATTTTTAGTTCAGAGACATGTGAAATAAAGGAATAGGAAAGCTTGATAAGAGAGGTTTGACTAGCTCTCTTTTGTTACGGCTACTTACATTTGTAAACTTATACTCTGCCTGGTAAGAATTAACCAATATGCTTTCAAAAAGATTTGAAAGTCTGAAAAAGCAGAGTTGAACTTCGGAATAAAAATTGACCATAGGAATAAACACTAGAGTATATTTATTAAGTTTGGGACCTAAAGAGATCAGTATAGCCATAAGGAAANCACTTAGCACTACTTGTATCTTTACTGGCTTTTCCATGGCACTCTGAAAACTGTGAAAGTAGGGACCATATTTGGGTCACTGCTACAATCAAAAAGCTCAGCGTAGTGCCTGCCATTCAGTAAATGCTTGTTGAATTAATTTTGTAAAAGTCTCCAATTTCTATTCTCTACCAACCGCTCCTTTCATGTCCTGGAAAACCTAAGCAAATTTGGTACCCGAAATGCTCTTGTGAGTCCTTTAGTCCTCAAATCTGATGTGAAATCTAAGCTTGAAAAATGACCTGGGGTTCATCTGTGAGTTTAAGGTAAAGGCTACTTATCTTAAAAGATGTTTGATTGTATGCTTTTTCCCCTAGGGATCCAAAAATTGCACATGAGGTAAAACATCAACTTTTGTGTAAAAGTTGGTCAATTCTTATGATTCAAACACGAGTCAGTCACAATCTAAGAAGGAGACCTGAAGTGGCTAGAAAAAAAAATGCTCCAATGTACAAGCATGACAGCTCTTATCGCTATAAGAAGAGTGAAGAATACTCAGAATACTTTCTGCCTTTCAAGTTGCCTTTCCTTCCATTCTTAGTGGAAGGTCTGCCTGGACTTCTCTGATCCACTGATAGCAGCTCCGGAATTTCTATTTTAGAGGAAGTTAGTGGCGATCTGACTGAATAAGGAGCTAGGAGACTTTTAAGCTATATTTGCATAGCAAATACTGATTTTTTACTGACATTGCATGTTTATTTTGGAGGGTATTCTTGGATATAAGAGGGTGCTAAGGACTTCTAACTCACTCCACGGCTGAAAGTACATCTATTTTTAGTTCAGAGACATGTGAAATAAAGGAATAGGAAAGCTTGATAAGAGAGGTTTGACTAGCTCTCTTTTGTTACGGCTACTTACATTTGTAAACTTATACTCTGCCTGGTAAGAATTAACCAATATGCTTTCAAAAAGATTTGAAAGTCTGAAAAAGCAGAGTTGAACTTCGGAATAAAAATTGACCATAGGAATAAACACTAGAGTATATTTATTAAGTTTGGGACCTAAAGAGATCAGTATAGCCATAAGGAAACAGGCAAGTTGACCCAAGAAAAATCAGACTTGAAGAAATCAGTTTTTTACACAATTATTATATATTTCTTTCAGCTATTAACAGATACAATAGAATATATGACTTCAAGGACCTTGCAATCTAGTTGGGAAGACAAGAGAATGCCTACAGGGTTATCCTTTCAATATATCTATGAGACTACCCTTCAGTATTCACTGTTCCTGCTGGTGATTCTCTTAGCCTAATTATCTGAGGAAAAATAAAATGAAGAAAAGAACAGGTGGAAAGGAAGGCTAAAAATATTGTGACATTTGCTCCAAATTTAAAGCAGTATTATTCAGAAATTTAAAGCTGGAAACTTCAGCTAACATTTGATGGGTGATATTGTTTTGCAGGAAAGAAAACAAAGGTCTGTCTAGCAAAATACCCCAGCTGATAACTGGCAGGCCTAAAACCAGAAGTCAGATTCTCTGTTCCCATCCCAGTGTCCTTTCCATTACAATCTAGTGTCTTTGAAGGTGGGGTAAAATAACTGGAGTAACTCTATATCTGCTGCTGCCGCTGCTGCTAAGTCGCCTCAGTCGTGTCCAACTCTGTGCAACCCCATAGACGGCAGCCCACCAGGCTCCCCTGTCCCTGGGATTCTCCAGGCAAGAGCCCTGGAGTGGGTTGCCATTTCCTTCTCCAGTGCAGGAAAGTGAAAAGTGAGAGTGAGGTCGCTCAGTCGTGTCCAACCCTCAGGGACCCCATGGACTGCAGCCTTCCAGTCTCCTCGGTCCATGGGATTCTCCAGGGAAGAGTACTGGAGTGGGATACAGGATGCTTGGGGCTGGTGCACTGGGATGACCCAGAGAGATGGTATGGGGAGGGAGGTGGGAGGGAGGTTCAGGATTGGGAACATGTGTACACCGTGGCAGATTCATGTTGATATATGACAAAACCAATGCAATATTGTAAAGTAAAAAAAAAAAAAAAAAAAAAAAATTAACAAAAAATCTGAAAAAAAAAGAAAAAAAAAAAGAAAGAGNCAAGGAAAAATGGAAAAAAAAAAAAAAAAAAAAAAAAAAATTAACAAAAAATCTGAAAAAGAAAGAAAGAAAGAAAGAAAGAGTACTGCAGTGAGTTGCCATTGCCCTCTCCACACTCTATACCTGGGTCTGTGCTAAAGAGCCTTAGTTTTCTCTTTAATGGTTAGATGGCTTATGGAATTCTTTGATTACCTATACCAGAGTTTTGTTTTTCATTTTTAGCATGACAGTTTTCACTAATCCTAATTTTCAGTTCCCCAAATAGAATCTATCAATGCTAAAATTTCCAGTTTTTAATCAAAGGGAAAATTCAAATAATTAATCTGAATCACAGACTAGAAAGTGGGGTTTTTTTTTTCCACTCATTTCTCCACTTTGATATTTTTAACTATATGAATGGTTTAGAAATTTTGTATTTCCCTCCCGACCACTTCTCTGAATCGGTTTCCTGTATCAACTGTGGCATCTCTACCAGTTTTTCCTCCCATGACCTCAAATACAACAGAAAGCCAGCTCCTAGTCTGCTTATCTCTATTTTTGTCAATGACACCATCATTCTTCCAGTCACCCAGGTCTGAAATCTTGGCATCATCTCTGACTTTTTCTTCTTCCTTTTCACTTCTAGTGGATCACCAGTTCCTGTGGCTTCTTCCTGAAACATGCCTCTCAAGTCCGTGTCTTCTTTCCTAATTCTATTTTGTATGCGCCAACTCCTGATAACCGCATAACCAGGTGGCCACCATATGCTGCTTCCTGGTTTTGCCCTAGCAAGCCATCCTGCATCTACTGTGGACTGCTCTCTCTCGAAATCACCATTAAAAACAAAACCCACAAAAGCTATTTCATTCCTTGGAGTCTAATCGTCCCCAGTTCCCCTGTGTTCATAGATGATAAAACTCACACTCAGTGAGCCCTGGATTGTGCTGCCCGCATCTTTGGAACCTTGNAACAAAACCCACAAAAGCTATTTCATTCCTTGGAGTCTAACCGTCCCCAGTTCCCCTGTGTTCATAGATGATAAAACTCACACTCAGTGAGCCCTGGATTGTGCTGCCCGTATCTTTGGAACCTCGTCTCCCGTTTGCGTCATAGAACCATCCTCCTCACTGATCCTAACTTCTCTCCCCGGTGCTGGTTTCCACCCTTTGCTCACCCCTGGAATGCATTCTAGTTTCATCTGAAATCGGCTTCGCTAACGTCAGCAACCAGGGGAACAGACCAGGACCCCTCCTCAAAATTACGCAGGTATCTACTGATAATTTCACTGAAGCAGCTTTCAGCCCTATCTCCCTAGAAATATCTGTACACGTCGGTCCTCTTCCCAAGTGGATAATTAACTTCTGGCCCGCACGAAGCAACCTCCCTTGTCTTTGTATCCCAGCGCTTTTCTCATAGTAAATGTTTATGGATAAGGATGAGTTGAGTGCAAAGATGTGAAGGCACAAAGGGGCGCAGAGACAGACCCCCTCTCCCCGCGCCCCCACAGTGTGGGGTGCCGTGTGAAGCCTGCGGCGGCCTGGCAGGGTTCCAGAGCGCGGGCCGCAAGGTGCTCTAGGGGGCAGCCCGGGAGACGGAGCGCCCTCCCCCGCCTGGCTGGCTGGCGCGTCTGCGGGGCGGCCAGCCGGCGGGCGTGCGGTTCGCCTGCAGGGAGGACCGGCGGTTCCGCGCTCGGAGGTAGGTGGTGCTGTTGCCGTGACTGTCTTCCTCATTGGCGCGGGGCGGAGAGGCGGAATGTTCAACTCCTGACTCGGGCGGAAGCGTGGGAGCCGTCCCTTCGAACCCGGGTAGCCGTCCCTGCCTTCGCCGCGCGTGGGGCCTCGGCGCCCCCGGCTCTTGCTCGCGCCCAGCCTGGGAGCCAGGTAAGGGGCCAGGCCGGAGGCTGCAGGGGAGAGGGTGGGGGGCAGGCCCATCGCGATCGCGACTCGTCCCGGCGTCGCGGGCCCAGGCCCTGCCGCGGGCCGAGCCCCCATCGCAGGACCCCCGCCCGATCCGGGGCCGGCGTCCCGGGCTCCCGCGGCCTTGCGCGGCCGGGAGCGGCTCGGGAAGTTCGCGCGGATCCGATGCAGAAGTTGGCGCCCGGAAGAGTGGGGCGCAGCTGGGGCGTCTCCGGCCGTCTCGGCCAGGCGTGCGGCGCCTCCGGGTCGCCGCTTTCCCTCCCCGGACGCCGGAGCGCCGGCCTTGCCGGCGGCGACCCGGGCGTCTCTCGCGAGGCGAGGCGCGGCGCGAGTCTCCCAAATCAGCGCAGGGTGCAGGCCGCTTCCCGGCAGAGATGTTCGCGGGCAAGGAGAGCCCACTAACTTCTGCTTNGCAGGTATCTACTGATAATTTCACTGAAGCAGCTTTCAGCCCTATCTCCCTAGAAATATCTGTACACGTCGGTCCTCTTCCCAAGTGGATAATTAACTTCTGGCCCGCACGAAGCAACCTCCCTTGTCTTTGTATCCCAGCGCTTTTCTCATAGTAAATGTTTATGGATAAGGATGAGTTGAGTGCAAAGATGTGAAGGCACAAAGGGGCGCAGAGACAGACCCCCTCTCCCCGCGCCCCCACAGTGTGGGGTGCCGTGTGAAGCCTGCGGCGGCCTGGCAGGGTTCCAGAGCGCGGGCCGCAAGGTGCTCTAGGGGGCAGCCCGGGAGACGGAGCGCCCTCCCCCGCCTGGCTGGCTGGCGCGTCTGCGGGGCGGCCAGCCGGCGGGCGTGCGGTTCGCCTGCAGGGAGGACCGGCGGTTCCGCGCTCGGAGGTAGGTGGTGCTGTTGCCGTGACTGTCTTCCTCATTGGCGCGGGGCGGAGAGGCGGAATGTTCAACTCCTGACTCGGGCGGAAGCGTGGGAGCCGTCCCTTCGAACCCGGGTAGCCGTCCCTGCCTTCGCCGCGCGTGGGGCCTCGGCGCCCCCGGCTCTTGCTCGCGCCCAGCCTGGGAGCCAGGTAAGGGGCCAGGCCGGAGGCCGCAGGGGAGAGGGTGGGGGGCAGGCCCATCGCGATCGCGACTCGTCCCGGCGTCGCGGGCCCAGGCCCTGCCGCGGGCCGAGCCCCCATCGCAGGACCCCCGCCCGATCCGGAGCCGGCGTCCCGGGCTCCCGCGGCCTTGCGCGGCCGGGAGCGGCTCGGGAAGTTCGCGCGGATCCGATGCAGAAGTTGGCGCCCGGAAGAGTGGGGCGCAGCTGGGGCGTCTCCGGCCGTCTCGGCCAGGCGTGCGGCGCCTCCGGGTCGCCGCTTTCCCTCCCCGGACGCCGGAGCGCCGGCCTTGCCGGCGGCGACCCGGGCGTCTCTCGCGAGGCGAGGCGCGGCGCGAGTCTCCCAAATCAGCGCAGGGTGCAGGCCGCTTCCCGGCAGAGGTGTTCGCGGGCAAGGAGAGCCCACTAACTTCTGCTTTCCTGCCAGCCGACCCAGGAGCTCGCCCCCCGCCAAGGGCGACCGCGCCAGCCCTGCGCCTTGAGCGTGGAGCCCGCGCCCTCCCGCACTTCGAGGGGCCCCCGGGCCTTCCGCGGGCGCCAGGGTGGCCCCCCTTTACCGACCCGCTGGCGTTTCGGATTCCTGGGCCCGGGGAAGTGCACCAGGCCTGGGGGTAAAGGCTGAGGCGGCCGCCAAGCCGCGTTGGCTCCTGACAGCTTGCAGACAAACTTTAACACAAAACTGACCAGAGGACAGCGAGTTGCGTACTGAACGGGGCAATCGTTAGAGTGCTGAAAATGTTCGTTTCTGATCCGCCTCTGGGTCTTGCATAAGCACTGTTCATGGGGAAACTTAATTACTATTTTTGTTACTTTCTTTAATAATGAAAGCAACACCATTTAGTGTCCGATTCCAGTGATATTACAATAAGCAGCTTCTCATGAATGATAGTGAATTAGAATCGACTTACAGAATTAATTCGATGATTTTTGAACTAAGGTGGTTGTTAAAGTATATTCATATTTTAACCTTAAAGCTGTTTTAGGAGAAACCTTGCTCTCCTGACCTCCGTTGAAATGAACAGCTAGGATTCCGTGGAACCAAACCGACAGACACATTTAGACACAATGTAAACAAGAGATCCAAGACAGTTAATGTCTTCTTTGTAGTAGGCCCATCTCCACAATGAAATATCACGTCGTTTTTTGACTTTCAAAAAATATAGAATGGCTTCATTTTAATTATAGTTTTAGTCATTTGTGGAGCCTTTGTTTTCTGTTCCTCTACAATAGTGAGAGATTTGGGAGATTGTAAATGAATGCGAATTTAGTTTGTTTGGAAAGAGGGAATTAAGATAAAGAAACATGGTCTTTTAGAGCAATGTGTACTGTTTAATCTTTCACAATTTAATTTTTATTATAACTTTTTGGAGGTTATTTTGAGAGTTTTTTTAAACCGGAAAAATTTTTGTTTATATCAAAAGTTTTAGTGGTAATAATTCCAGAGTAAATGACCATAATGGCAAGGACATTTTTTTCTTGTCCAGGAAACAGATGATTGATCTCTTTTCCTTATTCTTTCAGGGAACACATAAGGACAAATTAAAAAGAGAGAAATATCCAAATATTAAGCACTGAGGATTTGGATCTAAAAATGGATGGTCCAAGATCTTGGGAACTAAGGGACCTTCTTGCCAAATAAGGATACTTGGCAGGCTACACTGTGTATTTTAAGTTAGCACAAGAGTGAGTGTTATTGGCAATATATTGGCTGAGTGCCTATCTGGAAAGAGCAGTGAAACTGACTTTGATAGGGCTTCAAAATTATAAACAGGAGTTAAGAGGGGCATGGAGTGAATAATCTAGTCATCAGAGAAAACACTGGAGAAATTATAGTGATGTTTCATGAAAAGGGGTCAGACATGGAGTGAAACTCTTAGTGTGGAGTGAAAGAGAAAAGTGGATAGTTGATTTCAGAAATTGTTAGATTCAGAGAAAAGAAAGAGAATCAGTGATTAAAAAAAAAAAAAAACAGAGAAGAGTGTTTGTGGTGATATAATCCTTCTTGGAATAAGATAGCTGTATATCTATATCCAGAGATGTTGGAAATCAAAATTAATTTGCATCATTTGCTTTCCATTTTATTTGACCCAGGACAGATTGACAGAGAGGGTGTCCTGTCTATCTGAATGCAATAGAAACAGCTCAGGCACCTTTTGGCATACTGCAGGGATAATTTAGGCTGCTTCTTGTGTGGCTATTAACCTTGCCCCACTACACACAAATAAGCAGAGTTCCAGCTGTGGCCAGAAAACTGTACCTGATAAGGAAAGAGAGCTATAATGCTCGAGCTTAGATTGGTTTGACTGATATGTGGGTGCTTTTGTGTCAGACCATCCTATGGACAGGTGAACCATAGATTATGCCCTAATAGCAGTTAAATAATCCCACCACAGTAGAAGACGCTGTGAGAACAAAGCAGCCAGGCATTTGACATCCTAATCCCAATGTCATGATGGCTTCTAGGAAATTAATGCCTCATGTTGAACTTTAGGTAAATGGTAAGCAATCTAATAATTACTAGAGAAAGAAAAGGGTTTGTTTAAAGGGAGGGAAAGAAAAACACAAGTTAGAAGGAGAAGGCGGAATGATAGCATGGGGAGAATATGGTGGAAAAAATGCTGTGACTTTGAAGTCAGACCTGGATTTGAATCTCAGTTGTGTCATTTTTAAGTTAGGCAACTTTTACATGCTTGATCCTCAATTTCCTCACATGCAAATTGTGGACAGTAGTCCCTGCTTCATAAGGATATGAGACAGCACATGGAAATGCTTCAACCAGCGCCTGAAACTTTAGCCGCCATCACTAAGTGGTAGAGAAGGGGTTTTCCACATTCCCAAGTTATACTCAGAGAAAGCTGCCTGTCTAACCTGTTCCCAGCTAAGGCTTGCCCTTGGTAGCCTGTCCTGTTTCCAGATTATACTAATGTGTACATGGAGGGCTAGCAGATTTTCATAACTATTTTCTTTTTTTGCATATAAGGAGTTCTAAAGCAGCTTTGTGCATACATCTGGGTTTATACACGATTTATACACAGCTTTGTAATATTTTTGAGGAGGGGGAGGAGAATCTGAAAATTAGTGCATTTAAATTTGAAGAATTTCAGAGCTATAGGAATAGTGGTTGATTATGAACTAGAAGACCAATATTGGAACCATTCTTACAGCTAATTTTGAGCACAGATTACCTTCAGGGACCAACATTCTTAATGGACTCATCTCTGGACCTCCAAATAAGAAAATTGAAAAGAGAAGGCAAGGGTTGCTGCCTGAAGATTATGGAGTAAATCTTTGCTAAAATGTAGAAAAGTTCCCCTATTTAGGGGAAGAATGTATTTCTTCAGGGATCTATAGGTATAACCATACTGGTGTAAGCAAGCACTTTCTCTTAGATCCTGCATTTAATCTTAAAAGTTTATGTGACCTTGGCATTCTTTTGTGTACTGTTTGACTTATTGAACAAACCAATACAAATGCCAAGCATGTTTCTTCCCCCAAATCTTAAAGAAAAATCAGTGCTATAAGATGTATGTTTGTTCATGTACCTTCTTCACAGAGCTGGGTACTCCCGCTGAGGGAGCACCCGCATCTGAGGAGCTTCAGCCTGGTTCTGGTAAATGGTACTGCACCATTGAGCCTCACAGCCCAGCACGCTGCATGGGGTAATGCAATTCCATTATGCTGAGAAAAGAATAGTGTAGATCGGCATCCAAAGAGTTTTTCTTTTCTGTGGTCACACTGGGTCTTTCAAGGTCAGAAATGCTCTTTGCTTTGGAAGTCAAGAAGAGGGGTGGGTAGTTGTGGGATAGAAATGTAAAATACAGTTTCACTTTTTCAGCCAGTTTAGGAGGGGAAATTTGGGAGGACAGCCCAATCATCTCCATTATTCCCATCACTGACATTGATCCCCGAGTCCCTCCACGAGGGAGGGGGCTCTCTGTGTCAGGTTCATGACTATATCCCTAAGAAGGGAAGGGAGAGGTCAGTTAGTCATGGTGTACTCACAGGGTTGGAGTGGATCTTTACGAAACTCTTCATTCCTCTGCTAGTCTCCCCAACTCCCCTTGAACATTCTCAGTGATAAGGAGCTCACTACTAAACAGGGTGGCATATTTTCTTGTTAGGCAGCTCTGATAACCCTGAATTCCATCTGTAACTTGTCTACAGATAGTGTGGCCTCTGGCTCTCTGATAGATACTGTAGAGTCTTCCTCTGGTCTTATCTAATTTTAATGCCCCGGGGTTTTGTTTGTTTGTTTTCAAGTTACTTCAAGGTTACCAAGTTTTAACTCTTCATACTTCCCCTTCTTGAGGAACCTTCATTCTAGGTTTGTCCAAAATTGTACTTAGCTAGGAAGGTGAGATACTTTCTATTTGACAAGAGTAGAAATAAGAATAGAAACAAGAGCTGAATAGAAGCAGGATCTTGAATGGGTGGGTGGGCTTACTGACTGAGTAAATCTTTCTTACTTTTACCCCCAACACCTGTGAATTTCTCTTCTAGCCGACTCATAGAAATATGCCCACTCTATGCTTTTTTTGCTATAGTCAGACTCTGACCTCCTTCTCTTCCTCAGGCCTCCAATCATTCAACGCTCAAAACTTGTAATCCTTTGACACAAGGCACTGACCCGTGTCCTGGGTTGTACCTACTCGGAGTTTCCTAGCTAGGCTTCTGTTTGAGGAGGGACACATTTCCCCAGGGCATTTTTGGGCATCAGGACCCCTTCTCCCTACATTTCTATTCCTCATGTATTTTGCTTCTAGTAACATTTCTGGCAAAAAGTATGTCATGGAAGTCTCTTTCCTTTAACTGAAGTATTTAATCTGTGCTTCAAGTAGAGGTTTATGTTCAGATCAGTTCAGTCGCCCAGTCGAGTCTGACTCTTTGCGACCCCATGGACTGCAGCACGCCAGGCCTCCCTGTCCATCACCAACTCCTGGAGTTCACTCAAACTCATGTTCATTGAGTTGGTGATGCCATCCAACCATCTCATCCTCCGTTGTCCCCTTTTCCTCCTGCCCTCAATCTTAGCCACCATCACGGTCTTTTCAAATGAGTCAGCTCTTTGCATCAGGTGGCCAAAGTATTGGAGTTTCAGCTTCAGCATCAGTCCTTCCAGTGAACACCCAGGACTGATTTCCTTTAGGATGGAGTGGTTGGATCTCCTTGCAGTCCAAAGGACTCTCAAGAGTCTTCTCCAGCACCACAGTTCAAAAGCATCAATTCTTCAGTGCTCAGCTTTCTTTATAGCCCAACTCTCACATCCATACATGACCACTGGAAAAACCATAGCCTTGACTTGATAGACCTTTGTTGGCAAAGTAATGTCTCTGCTTTTTAATATGCTGTCTAGGTTGGTCATAACTTTTCTCCCCAGGAGCAAGTATCTTTTAATTTCATGGCTGCAATCACCATCTGCAGTGATTTTGGAGCCCCCCAAAATAAAGTCTGCCACTATTTCCACTGTTCTGCATCTATTTGCCATGAAGTGATGGGACCGGATGCCGTGATCTTTTATTTATGTTTATATTATGTTTATGTTATTTATGAGATTTATGTTATTTATGTGATAAAGGAGAGAGTGGAAAAGAAGTGGGCCAATAGCTGTTCTAGATTTTAGACTTTTAAAGTTCGCTTCTCTTAGACACCCAGATCCTCTTCATGGTGCCCTGCATCTTCTTCTAGACAAGATAGTCTGCTTTCTATTGGCAGCCTTGGAGGAAGGAAGGCAACAGCTAGGGTAGACACAGTACTGGTTAGTTCTATTCATACCTAGTCTCTAGCTAGTCTTACAGAACTTATCTATCATAGCAGAATAGCAGTCCTGTTTAGGAACAGAATCTCTGCATCTTTGATCTTGATGTTATAAACAAGTATATCAAACCCAGAGCTTTCCTCCTTTTTGAAAAAGACTTGCAGGAAAAAGAATTGCAGAACTGTAATCCAAGTGGTATTGTTTTTATACACATGATGATAAAGCACATTTTTATTAGTTTATTCACTGATCTTCATTAAGGAGGCTGAAATAATGCTAGCATAAATAAATACTAGGGCATCAAGCTTGGCAAAGGAATTTGTTGAGGGTTGGGTTTTTTGGGGGGGGGGTCATATTCAGGTCATGCCAAAACAAATGAATTTTTTTTTTAATATTGTATCAGAAAATAAACTTTTAACTTTACTTTTGTGAAGAGAGGAAATAGAGTAGTATAAGTAAAGGATAGAGAAAGGATCTGAATTGAGAAATAATAGGCCTGTATAAACCTAAAAGATAAAAAAAAATCCAGAAAAAGTCCAAGAGTCTATTTTCTAATAAAGTTAATCCTTTTATAAGTAGATTTAATTTTTTTGTTTTTAATTAACCAGTCCATCCTAAAGGAACTCAGTCCTGAATATTCATTAGAAGGACTGATGCTGAAGCTGAAACTCCAATACTTTGGCCACCTGATGT